>CAWUFW010016178.1:0-322377 GCA_963921515.1 Calotriton arnoldi
TAAAACATGTACATCCAACAAGGGTAGAGACTGTCAGTTGATTCCTTTGTGTTCTACTGCAGCTTCCCAGAGTGTTCTAAAGAACAACTAGAGTGCTAACAGCCTTACTTATGACAAAAGTATGGCACACCTGAAGCCATCTTGATTGGAATAAACTGGTAACACTTAAAACATTTAATTTAAAAAGGAACAAAATGATGGGGTTCATTTTGTCATAGAAATTATGCTTAGTGCTGTAGAAAGAAAAATTAGGACATGTTTCAAGTGTGATCTCAAATATCTTCCTGTTATATTTCAACAGGAGCAGCCTGCCAGTTGATGCCTTTGTGTTCTACTGCAGCTTCCCAGAGTGTTCTAAAGAACAACTAGAGCGCTAACAGCCTTACTTATGACAAAAGTATGGCACACCTGAAGCCATCTTGATTGGAATAAACCGGTAACACTTAAAACATTTAATTTAAAAGGAACAAAATGAGGGGGTTCTTTTTGAAATAGAAATTATGGTTAGTGCTGCAGAAAGAAAAATTAGGGCATCTTTTAAGTGAGATCTCAAATCCTCTTCTATTTCATTAGAAACTTCTGACATGCAGACTGAAACAATCACTTTCAATACCAGCAGCAGACTTCCAGTTAACTCCCTGGTGAGCAGTAGCTTTACTACAGTGATCTAATGAGCAACTAGAGTGCTAACATTCAGAATTTATGGCAAATGTGAGACACATCTGAATGCCTTCTTGATGGTATCAAAGTAAAAAACTGAAAGCATTTCCTACTGAGGAGACTGCAGTAAATGAGGAAATTAGGAAACTTCATAACAAAGAAGTCTTCCAAGATGGCCACCAGTTAAAAAAAGAGCCCAAATGTAGCACAAATATTACCCAGATGTAGCCCACATATAGCCCAATGAGAAAAAAGGGTGCAAAACACTTTTTATTTTTAGTGTTTTTGCAGTTTTATGTAGTGCAGACTGGTCAGGTATTGGAGCGTTGTATCTTAAAACATGACCCCCCTACACTACAAAAACACCACTGCACTACCCTAAACCCTAAAACACTACCCCCAGCACGACCCCCTACACTACACAAGCACCACTGCACTACCCTAAACCCTGAAACACTACCCCCAGCACGACCCCCTACACTACACAAAAACCACTGCACTACCCTAAACCCTAAAACACTACCCCCAGCACGACCCCCTACACTACCCAAACACCACTGCACTAACCTAAAACATGACCCCCTACACAACACAAACACCACTGCACTACCCTAAACCCTAAAACACTACCCCCAGCACGACCCCCTACACTACACAAGCACCACTGCACTACCCTAAACCCTAAAACACTACCCTCAGCACGACCCCCTACACTGCCCGAACACTACTGCACTGCCCTAAACCCTGAAACACCAGCCCCTGCACGACCCCCTACACTGCCCGAACACCACTGCACTGCCCTAAACCCTGAAACACCACCCCTAGCACGACCCCATACACTGCCCGAACACCACTGCACTGCCCTAAACCCTGAAACACCACCCCTTCACGACCCCCTACACTGCCCGAACACCACTGCAATGCCCTAAACCCTGAAACACCACCCCCAGCATGACCCCCTACACTGCCCGAACACCACTGCACTGCCCTAAACCTTGAAACACTACCCCCAGCAAGACCCCTACACTGCCCAAACACCACTGCACTTCCCTAAACCCTGAAACATCACCCCCAGCAAGACCCCTACACTGCCCGAACACCACTGCCCTAAACCCTGAAACACCACCCCCAGCACGACCCCCTACACTGCCCGAACACCACTGCACTGCCCTAAACCATGAAACACCACCCCCAGCACGACCCCCTACACTGCCCGAACACCACTGCTCTGCCAAAACCCTGAAACACCAGCCCCAGCACGACCCTCTACACTGCCCGAACACCACTGCACTGCCCTAAACCTTGAAACACCAGCCCCAGCACGACCCCCTACACTGCCTGAACACCACTGCACTACCCTAAACCCTGAAACACCACCCCCAGCACGACCCCCTACACTGCCCAAGCACCACTGCACTGCCCTAAACCCTAAAACACCAGCCCCAGCAAGACCCCCTACACTGCCCGAACACCACTGCACTGCCCTAAACCCTGAAACACCAGCCCCAGCACGACCGCCTACACTGCCCGAACACCACTGCACTGCCCTAAACCCTGAAACACCAGCCTCAGCACGACCCCTACACTGCCCGGACACCACTGCACTGCCCTAAACCCTGAAACACCACCCCCAGCACGACCCCCTACACTGCCCGAACACCACTGCACTGCCCTAAACCCTGAAACACCACCCCCTGCACGACACTGCCCAAACACTACTGCACTGCCCTAAACCCTGAAACACCATCCCCAGCACGACCCCCTACACTGCACGAACACCACTGCACTGCCCTAAACACTGAAACACCACCCCCAGCAAGACCCCCTACACTGCCCGAAAACCACGGCACTGCCCTAAACCCTGAAACATCACCCCCAGGAAGACCCCCTACACTGCCCGAACACCACTGCCTTAAACCCTGAAACACCACCCCCAGCAAGACCCCCTACACTGCCCGAACACCACTGCACTGCCCTAAACCCAGAAACACCAGCCCCAGCACGACCCCCTACACTGCCCAAACACCACTGCACTGCCCTAAACCCTGAAACACCACCCCCTGCACCACCCCCTACACTGCCCGAACACCACTGCCCTAAACCCTGAAACACCACCCCCAGCAAGACCCCCTACACTGCCCGAACACCACTGCACTGCCCTAAACCCTGAAATAACACCCCCAGCACGACCCCCTACACTGCCCGAACACCACTGCTCTGCCCAAAACCCTGAAACACCAGCCCCAGCACGACCCCCTACACTGCCCGAACACCACTGCACTGCTCTAAACCCTGAAACAACAGCCACAGCACGACCACCTACACTGCCCGAACATCACTGCACTGCCCTAAACCCTGAATCACCAGCCCCAGCACAACCCCGTACACTGCCCGAACACCACTGCACTGCCCTAAGCCCTGAAACACCAGCCCCAGCACGACCGCCTACACTGCCCGAAAAGCACTGCACTGCCCTAAACCCTGAAACACTAGCCCCAGCACGACCCCCTACACAGCCCGAACACCACTGCACTGCCCTAAACCCTCAAACACCAGCCCCAGCAAGACCCCCTACACTGCCCGAACACCACTGCACTGCCCTAAACCCTGAAACACCACACCCAGCAAGACCCACTACACTGCCCGAACACCACTGCACTAAACCCTGAAACACCACACCCAGCAAGACCACCTACACTGGCGAACACCACTGCACTGCCCTAAACCCTGAAACACCACCCCCTGCACGACCCCCTACACTGCTCAAACACCACTGCACTGCCCTAAACCTTGAAACACTACCCCCAGCAAGACCCCCTACACTGCCCGAACACCACTGCACTTCCCTAAACCCTGAAACATCACCCCCAGCAAGACCCCCTACACTGCCCGAACACCACTGCCCTAAACCCTGAAACACCACCCCCAGCACGACCCCCTACACTGCCCTAACACCACTGCACTGCCCTAAACCCTGAAACACCACCCCAGCACGACCCCCTACACTGCCCGAACACCACTGCTCTGCCCAAAACCCTGAAACACCAGCCCCAGCACGACCCCCTACACTGCCCGAACACCACTGCACTGCCCTAAACCTTGAAACACCAGCCCCAGCACGACCCCTACACTGCCCGAACACCACAGCACTACCCTAAACCCTGAAACACCACCCCAGCACGACCCCCTACACTGCCCGAGCACCACTGCACTGCCCTAAACCCTGAAACACCAGCCCCAGCATGACCCCCTACACTGCCCGAACACCACTGCACTGCCCTAAACCCTGAAACACCAGCCTCAGCACGACCCCCTACACTGCCCGAACACCACTGCACTGCCCTAAACCCTGAAACACCACCCCCAGCACGACCCCCTACACTGCCCGAACACCACTGCACTGCCCTAAACCCTGAAACACCACCCCTGCATGACCCCCTACACTGCCCGAACACTACTGCACTGCCCTAAACCCTGAAACACCATCCCCAGCACGACCCCCTACAAAGCACAAACACCACTGCACTGCCCTAAACCCTGAAATACTACCCCCAGCAAGACCCCCTACACTGCCCGAACACCACTGCACTGCCCTAAACCCTGAAACATCACCCCCAGGAAGACCCCTACACTGCCCAAACACCACTGCCCTAAACCCTGAAACACCACCCCCAGCAAGACCCCTATACTGCCCGAACACCACTGCACTGCCCTAAACCCTGAAACACCAGCCCCAGCACGACCCCCTACACTGCCCGAACACCACTGCACTGCCCTAAACCCTGAAACACCACCCCTGCACGACCCCCTACACAACCCGAACACCACTGCCCTAAACCCTGAAACACCACCCCCAGCAAGACCCCTTACACTGCCCGAACACCACTGCACTGCCCTAAACCCTGAAACACCACCCCCAGCACGACCCCCTACACTGCCCGAACACCACTGCTCTGCCCAAAACCCTGAAACACCAGCCCCAGCACGACCCCCTACACTGCCCGAACACCACTGCACTGCCCTAAACCCTGAAACACCAGCCCCAGCACGACCCCCTACACTGCCCGAACACCACTGCACTGCCCTAAACCCTGAAACACCAGCCCCAGCACAACCCCGTACACTGCCCGAACACCACTGCACTGCCCTAAACCCTGAAACACTAGCACCAGCACGACCCCCTACACTGCCCGAACACCACTGCACTGCCCTAAACCCTCAAACACCAGCCCCAGCAAGACCCCCTACACTACCCGAACACCACTGCACTGCCCTAAACCCTGAAACACCACCCCCAGCAAGACCCACTACACTGCCCGAACACCACTGCACTAAACCCTGAAACACCACCCCCAGCAAGACCACCTACACTGGCGAACACCACTGCACTGCCCTAAACCCTGAAACACTAGCCCCAGCACGACCCCCTACACTGCCCGAACACCACTGCACTGCCCTAAACCCTCAAACACCAGCCCCAGCAAGACCCCCTACACTGCCCGAACACCACTGCACTGCCCTAAACCCTGAAACACCACCCCCAGCAAGACCCACTACACTGCCCGAACACCACTGCACTAAACCCTGAAACACCACCCCCAGCAAGACCACCTACACTGGCGAACACCACTGCACTGCCCTAAACCCTGAAACACCACCCCCTGCACGACCCCCTACACTGCCCAAACACCACTGCACTGCCCTAAACCCTGAAACACCACCCCTGCACGACCCCTACACTGCCCGAACACCAGTGCACTGCCCTAAACCCTGAAACACCACCCCTCAGCACGACACCCTTCACTGTCCGAACACCACTGCACTGCCCTAAACCCTGAAACACCACCCCCAGAACGACCCCTACACTGCCCAAACACCACTGCACTGCCCTAAACCCTGAAACACCACCCCTGCACGACCCCCTACACTGCCGGAACACCACTGCACTGCCCTAAACCCTGAAACACCACCCCCAGCACGACCCCCTACACTGCCCGAACACCACTGCACTAAACCCTGAAACACCACCCCCAGCAAGAGCACCTACACTGGCCGAACACCACTGCACTGCCCTAAACCCTGAAACACGACCCCCTGCACGACCCCTACACTGCCCAAACACCACTGCACTGCCCTAAACCCTGAAACACCACCCCCTGCACGACCCCCTACACTGCCCGAACACCACTGCACTGCCCTAAACCCTGAAACACCACCCATCAGCACGACACCCTACACTGCCCGAACACCACTGCACTGCCCTAAACCCTGAAACACCACCCCCAGCACGACCCCCTACACTGCCCAAACACCACTGCACTGCCCTAAAAACTGAAACACCACCCCCTGCACGACCCCCTACACTGCCGGAACACCACTGCACTGCCCTAAACCCTGAAACACCACCCCCAGCACGACCCCCTACACTGCCCGAACACCACTGCACTGCCCTAAACCCTGAAACATCACCCCCAGCAAGACCCCCTACACTGCCTGAACACCACTGCCCTAAACCCTGAAACACCACCCACAGCAAGACCCCCTACACTGCCCGAACACCACTGCACTGCCCTAAACCCTGAAACACCACCTCCAGCACAACCCCCTACACTGCCTGAACACCATTGCTCTGCCCTAAACCCTGAAACACTAGCCCCAGCACGACCCCCTACACTGCCCGAACACCACTGCACTGCCCTAAACCCTGAAACACCACCCCCAGCACGACCCCCTACACTGCCTGAACACCACTGCACTGCCCTAAACCCTGAAACACCAGCCCCAGCAAGACCCCCTACACTGCCCGAACACCACTGCACTGCCCTAGACTCTGAAACACAAGCCCCAGCAAGACCCCCTACACTGCCCGAACACCACTGCACTGCCCTAAACCCTGAAACACCAGCCCCAGCATGACCCCCTACACTGCCCGAACACCACTGCACTGCCCTAAACCCTGAAACACCAGCCCCAGCACCACCACCTACACTGCCCGAACACCACTGCTCTGCCCTAAACCCTGAAACACCAGCCCCAGCACGACCCCCTACACTGCCCGAACACCACTGCACTGCCCTAAACCCTGAAACACCAGCCCCAGCACCACCACCTACACTGCCCGAACACCACTGCACTGCCCTAAACCCTGAAACACCAGCCCCAGCACGACCCCCTACACTGCCCGAACACCACTGCACTGCCCTAAACCCTGAAACACCACCCCCAGCACGACCCCCTACACTGCCCGAACACCACTGCACTGCCCTAAACCCTAGAACACTACCCCCAGCACGACCCCCTACACTACCCGAACACCACTGCACTTCCCTAAACCCTAAAATACTCCCCCCAGCACGACCCCCTACACTACCCGAACACGACTGCACTGCCCTAAACCCTCAAACACTCCCCCAGCACGACCCCCTACACTACCCGAACACCACTGCACTGCCCTAAACCCTAAAACACTCCCCCAGCACGACCCCCTACACTACCCGAACACCACAGCACTGCCCTAAACCCTAAAACACTCCCCCAGCACGACCCCCTACACTACCCAAACACCACTGCACTGCCCTAAACCCTAAAACACTACCCCCGCATGACCCCTACACTACCCAAACACCAATGCACTACCCTAATCCCTAAAACACTACCCCCGCACGACCCCTACACTACCCAAAGACCACTGCACTACCCTAAACCCTAAAACACTACCCCCACACGACTCCCTACACTACCCAAAGACCACTGCACTACCCTAAACCCTAAAACACGACCTCCTACACTACACAAACACCACTGCACTACCCTAAACCCTAAAACACTACCCCCTACACTACACAAACACCACTGCACTACCCTAAACCTTAAAACACTACCCCCAGCACGACCCCCTACACTACCCAAACACCACTGCACCACCCTAAACCCTAAAACACTCCCCCCAGCACGACTCCCTACACTACCCAAACACCACTGCACTACCCTATACCCTAAATCTACCCCCAGCATGACCCCTACACTACACAAACACCACTGCTCTACCCTAAACCCTAAAACACTACCCCCAGCATGACCCTTTTCACTACCTAAACACAACTGCACAATTTGTTACAGGCGTTGCAATGCAGGCCTGTGGTGCTTACTGGAAGTACCTGGTGGTCTAGTTGGGCCCCAGGGACCCTCAGGATTCAAGGTGACCTAATCCCCCAACTTAAAACGCTCCACGGGGCACGTTTGCACAGTGGTGAAGGGAGGGGGCGGGGCCTCAGGTGACATGTGCGCAAACACGCCCTGTGGTGCGTTTTAAGTTGGGGAATTAATTCCCTTTGAATCCTGAGGGACCCTGGGGGCCAACTAGCCCACCAGGTACCTTCAGTAAGCACAACAGAGTTGCGTTGCAGAGAGGTGAAAAAAGGTGCGTGGCCTTGGAACGCCTCTCTGCAACTCAGCTCTGTGGTCCTAACTGTAGGTACCTGGGGGGCTAGTTTGGCCCCAGGGACCCTCAGGATTCAAGGGACTTAATCCCGCAACTTAAAACACGCCACAGGGCGCGTTTGCACATATGTCACCTCAGGCCCCCCCCTCCCTTCACCACTGTGCAAACGCGCGCTGTAGCGCGTTTTAAGAGGTAGTTTTAATCCCCTGCCCTATTATGTACTAGGGACTTGCAGAGGAGGTCATGCTAATCACAGGGGTACCCCAACGCATAGTGTTCCCTAGTTTATGTAGGTGTTTTCACTGTATTCTAAGTGTCTTTTAGCATAGCACTGGCTCTGGTTAGTCAGAGTCAGTTACCACCAGTACCCGTCTGAAAAAGTTGTGGGCACAGGATGATTTTGCAACAAGGCCTCTTTCTGCTCCTCTGTTGGTTCTTTCTGCACATCTTTTACTTCTTTCTGTGCATTTTTTCTTCTTTCTTCAGTAGGCATAGTTAGAAACTAGCATTTAAAAAACCTTTGAAATTCACTTAAAAAATCATAGGTTTCAGGCACGTTATTGTTAGAAATTATCATTTAAAAAACCTTTGAAATTCACTGAAAAAACCATAGGTTTCAGACACGTTATAGTTAGAAATTAGCATTTAAAAACCTTTGAAATTCACTGAAAAAACCATAGGTTTTAGGGACAGTTATAGTTAGTTGGACATTTCACTCGTACAAAACCATAGAAATTCCCCCGTTATAGTTAGTTCAGCTAACTATAACTCGCGCCCCGCAATGCACTGCTGATGACGTCACATATTACATCACTCATGACATGGTCAGTGACATCACTGATGACATCACTGATGACATCTTAAATGACATCACTGATGACATCATCCATGTGATAATTTCATGCATCTTCTCACACCCTAATATAACTTTTGATACACCCACTCTAAATTACAGACTGCCATTCTCAAAACCATAGACACTCCAACACCAAAAACTACATACCCACTCACTGATTCTTAGGTCTACACACACATCCACTCACTTACCCGTACAGTCACTCATACTTACAGTCACTCAGTACAGGACTATCATATGCACTCATACACCTATATAAACACTCACACACCGCCACTCATCCATAGAGGTACTCACACACCTAGTCAGTCATGCAAAAATTTAATCACACACCCATTTACTCACCTATACAGTTATACACACACCAGCTCACTTACTCATACAAATACTAGCACATTCTTACGCTCTTATACAATAACTGATACAAGCACACACGCATCCATACAGCCACTCTCACTATCACACACTCTCACTTATAGCCATTTAAATACTCTAAGACACATATATACTGCCTTTTACATATGTAGTTACTCGCACATGTACCACTGAGATATACATTCACTCACTAACACACCCATACACACACTCACCCACCCAAGCAGTCCATCACAGATGCACTCTTGAAATCATGCCCCCAGTGAATCACCCACTCACACATCTATGTACAGAGTCACACACACCCCACCCACACAAACACTCAGGCAGCCATACAGATACTCAGAGAACCAATCAATAATAACCCATATAGACACTCATGTAGCTATTCGCAAATCCATGCATCCACTTACACACCAACAAACAGACGGATACAGACATTCACACAGTTTAGTCACTAACCCATGCATTCAGTAAGATACGTTTAATCACTCACTTGTAGAGTCAGTCACTCATGTACTAAATCATCCATTCAGACACTTATACACCCACTCATTCTTCAATACGCCTTTCCCTATATATATTAAACATATTTAAACTTTACAGAAACACACAGTCACTGGATGATGTCATCAGTGATGTCATCAGTGATGTCATTTGAGATGTCATCAGTGATGTCATCAGTGATGTCACTGACCATGTCATGAGTGATGTAATATGTGACGTTATCAGCAGTGCATTGCGGGGGCGCGAGTTATAGTTAGCTGAACTAACTATAACGGGGGAATTTCTATGGTTTTGTACGAGTGAAATGTCCAACTAACTATAACTGTCCCTAAAACCTATGGTTTTTTCAGTGAATATATATATGCATATATATACACACACATATATATTAATATATATTGTTTATAGTTTAATTGAAATATTTTATATGTGTGTTTGAACTCATGCTGCATTGTACTATTGCATTGTAAATGTTTTATAAATGTTATAAATAAAATACTTTGATTTTTAAATTAAACATTATAATAAACATTATAATAATATGTTTCTATGAATTAGTTTGTTCTGTTTTGTACTTTAAGATGCTTTTACTATAGACTGATTTATTTAAAAAAATGTGTACTATTTATTTTAAATTTGTTTATATTATGCTGGCCTTGCTTTTTGCTGTATTTTATTTGTAGATATATTACTAAGTGGGCTATAATAATGATACTAAGCACTGGTTGGGTACATTCTAATGTGGCTTGGAAGCCATTGTGCTATACTTCCACTGCGTTGTTGGTTTTGGCTTACTGAGACATGGTGCTTTCATAAATATTCACCATGATATTTGGAATTTAGGTTGGCGTCTATGCCCAGAAAAGTGCAGTCTGCCAACCTAAGTGTCTTCAAAGTAGTCCATTAGTGGACTTAGTTTTTGTTCACTTCTTTGGTAAAATGGGGATTCCATTAACATGTTGTAGTTATTAGCTACATCTATGACAGGTACAAATTCTAGAGCTATTAACATTTTAATTTCAAAAGTAAACTGGCAATTTCTTGCATATTCTACCCTTAGTTCAGATTTATGAGGATGCCTCCAAATGCTTTTGTGGAAGTGATAATAGCAGCCTGTGTGTGGGTACAGTTTCAATATTGTTTGTATTGTTACCTGTTCAAAGTCTATTAACATTTTAAATGGAAAGTAGTTCTTAGTTTTTATTTTTATGTGGTTTAATAATCTAGAATATGTTGCACTTTGCTTGTTAGGCAGCAGTGCGTAAATTAGGGGCGAAGTTAGTATGATATTCACCACGTATTGTGTATATCTGTGTGAATGGTGGAGGGCACATTCTGACAATTCCGTCAATCATCCACATTTGACATTGTCGTAGTCTTATGAGAGTGTTTTCTGTTGCAAATGTGAATATTCTTCTGTTGTTAATGTAATTGTCTTGCAGGAGGAAGGGTTCATTGTTATGTTTAGGGGTTAGGTGTTTTGGAATCTGTATGTTTTGGTATCATCTAGGAGAAGCAGGTGTTTGACTTAGGATTTTTATAGTATATAATATTAGTTTTTGTAAACTCAGAATTGGTGCTAGCTGACCTGTAATGTGCTCAGGCACTAAAGGGACTATGTATTTAAAAATGTTTTAGTAGGCTCTTAGGAACTAGTGCTCTCTTCATTTAAATCTTGAAGTACATGCCTTACTTCTATCTCTGTGACATTTGGAGGGTAGTTGTGTCCTCTGATGTTAGTAACAATATTGTTTTTCATTGTAGCCCTCCCACAACAAGCAGTAGCATAACATTTAGTACATTTCCAATTGACATTTCCTGGATGTTTGTGTATCCCAGGTGCAATAGCAATTCTTTGCCTTTCTATGATGTGATGTACGTGACTCTTTCTGCCATTCTGTCTGAAAGTGATATAACTTTATTATGAATATTTTTGTAATATGCTAGTTAAGTTTAATAGTAATATTTAAACATGCATTGAAATGTTTCACATGTTATACTTGCATATGTGTTGCTACTTTAAGTTACCCCTGATTTTCTTTCACTTGTGTTTGATGTAGTGAAGATTTGAGTCAGACGGGACTTCTTTTTCTATTGGTGAGAAAATATTTCTTTTAGTGTTATGCTGGGAATACAGACTTGGTTAGTTTTGGGGGGTGTTTGGGTTTAAGGTTTAAATTTAACATTTAGAGGTTGGTGTATTTTTTCTGTCTTTGTCCAGGTTTACGAGTGCGGAGTTGGCGTTCTTGGTCAGTAGGACTTTGTTTTTGGTGAACTGTTGATATATTATCTGAGGTTTGATATAGATAATAAAAGAGAGAGCCTGATAGAGAATGGGTACAGTGATTATAATCCCATTGTCCTTGAGATCCTCCCGTCTAAGCCAAGTCTGCATCGTTTCCTTTAGGGTTCACCTGCCGTAGTGACCTCATTAGATGGGCACAGACTAGTGTGGAGATGAAACGACCCAGTAAGGTTTCTAAAGACTCTGGTCTTCAAGCTTCTCCATCATTTTGAACTTTGCCTGCTGCTTAGGACTAACCAAGCTCAGCTGGTGGACAGTTTTGATATTATTCGCCAGGAAATTAAATCATCCCTATTAAAGCACGCGCACAAGAAAGGCAACCCTGTTTCTAAATGGTTCAATGAAGGATGTTCATCCACTATATAATGTTTGTGGGATACTTTGAAATCGAATCCGAGGAACCCTAGCCTGGTCACCATCTGACATGTTGCTTACAAGCCCTCCATTAAATCTAGTAAGAGAGAGTTAAAAGAATCTAAGTGGAGTCAAATGCTAGCAGCTTGTGCCAATCTGAACTTCAAGGTTTTTTAGAGTACCGTGTGCACTCTAAGGGACAGCAATGTTGCGTTAACGAACCTAAGTGTACACATCACATCTGATCAATGGGTCACTCATTTCTCAACTATATATCGGCTATCGGCTTGAAGGTTCATGCTCTTGGCATTCTCCCCCTCTTTACTGTGGAGGAAGTCACTTGTGCCCTGCAGGAATGTCCTTCTGGAAAAGTGCCTGGTCCGGATGGGGTACGGATTAACCTACTTAAGCATAATACTGCCCTGTGGGCTCCTTGTAAGAATAGAAAAATTTGTGTTTGAGCATTATTCTATGTATGTTAGCATTAGCGGCGCCATTTTCTATGCCGGTGCCATTTTGAGTCATAATCGAAACGTATTCCTCGTTATTTCCGAGAAAAGGCCTCTGTTAAGTTTCCCTTAAGTTTGGGTTTTGCTTCACTAATGAATAGACTGTTCTTATTAGCGCATACCTTTCCAGCTAGATAGAGGCCCTCTCCCACTTGTCTAGTGGCGGGCATAGGCAGAACGACCGTGAGTAGTAGATAGTGTGTGCCCGGCCTCAGAATCATAACTTATCTTCTGTACTCCTTCGTTCAGCTGCATCTGTCTGGAAAATTCCATTATGGGCGTGCCTTTATTGGTACTGAAATGTACATAATGTATCTTTATGCTTGCTGATGTTAGTCCCGCTGCAGCACTCCTAGTGACTGGGCAGACTGGGTTCCACTCTGAGTGTACCTGAAATAAACAGATATTGGTTTGTATTCCCTACTGTCTGACCAACTCTTCATTTGGTATGGAGGGCTGAGAGGTGGTCGTGAGTGACCCGAGTGGCACTAAACGGGCCACTTCCTTCAGTTGGCGCATGAACAGGGCCTCCTTCGGATGAGTGACCCATCCCCTACCGCGGACGGGGGGATGTCGAGGCTATCGTCGGGTCGGACTGATGGTTCAGGCATCCCTGTATGAGGAGCATTGATTGCTCGCAGCGGCCCCTTCCATCCTGCCGGACGGTGCCTCACCCAGCGGTCATCTTGACTGGAGTCCTAAATGGCAAAACCCTTGGATCTGACCATTTGGTCTGCAGAGTCGGCAGTGGAGAATTAGTTCGTTTGACCTGTATTACCAGGTGAGTTTGTTTTGGTTCTTTGTGGATATGGTGCCATTTTGGTTTGCAATTGATATGGTCTGAGAACCGTATTTGGGATAAAAGCATTTGCAATTGCTTTGCCAGGCATAACTAGTGATCTTGTTTTCTTTTGAGAATGCCTGGTGTCAGTAAGTTGTTTTCTTTGTGCTGTCACTGTTGTTCTGCAGATGCTCGATTGGAAGAAGCCCAGCCAGTGCCTCCAGAAGGCACCCCTAATTTTGATATGTATGTGAAGCATGGTCTTGGCTATATTGTGTTTAGTACATTATGGCACAAATATACGAGGGACAATGCCGAGTTACAGCGACCGTTGACGGGCACTTTCGATGAACAAAAAATTGGGTATTTACAGGAACAATTATTTAGTATTAAATCTGTTTTATTGACAGAATACGGAGCAGAGAACAAGATTAAGTGGCCTACAACCCAGCGGGCCGGCTAGTGAAAATCCAGCTGTGCAAGCAAGTCAATGATAATAACAGGGCATCCAAATGTTAAACACAGCAAGCCGCCTACAACCCAACAGGGCCGGCCGCGTCTTAAGGAAGATGGTAATCGGTAGACAGTGCTATGGGCTGACGCCCAAGTGAATTGAGAAGCAAGAGGCTACGGGGTCCGTATATGGACCCTTGGAACCAAAATAAAGTGAAACAGTAAAGAAATCAAGGCAAAACCCTCACCCCCCGCCCCATCTCCTCAGTGAGCCTTCAAAGAAAAGGAGGATAAAAGTCCATGTACCCTGTTTGTTACAGCAAAGCCACCACGTCGGGAAATAGAAGGGGACCAATAATATGCATTCTTATGGGAAAATAGAGGTGTCGTCAGGGACCAATTTGAGGATGCGGAGGTATTGTGGCCAGGTCAGTTCTCGAAATTCTGTGAAGAGAATAGCTAAGAAAGGGGCCCATGTTTTGGCATAGTCTGCATTCTTCCCCACTGCTGCCATAGAGAGTTTCTCCATCGCTAATATGTTCCATAGCTGATGGATCCAGTTTATATGCTCCGGTATCCTGTCTGATTTCCACCTTGCCAGTATAACCCTGAGTGCAGCGTTCAGTGCAAGCGCCATTTGTCTCCCCCTAAGGGAGCGCAGAGGAAATGTTATCGCATTAGGGAGGCCTAAAAGAGTGTACGCAGGGAGCCGGGGTATGTAGGTGTTAAAGGCCATGTCGATGTCGTCTAGTATCTGTTCCCAGTAACGGGTTAGTTTGGGGCAGTGCCAGAGTAGATGGAGAAGGGTCCCGGGACTACCACATCCCCTCCAACAGAGGCCGTCGCATTGAAGTTGCCATTTGGAGACCCTATCAGGAGTATAGTACCAATATGTCGCGATCTTAAAGGCCGTTTCCGTGTGGCTCGAGGAATACGTAGTGTGGTGTGCCCAATAAAAAACATCCTCCCACTCCTTGTCAGATAGCGTGTGCCCTAGTTCTGTCTCCCAGCGTTTCTGTCCAGCAGTGCGGGCCCTAGGGAGGGCCGTAGTAAGGAAGGAGTAAATTTCCGAAATAAGGCGTTTGTCATCTTTTTTTGCTAATTATCCATTTCTCAAATGGCAACATTGGGCGGAATGCAAGGGATCGCGTCTCAGACCCAGATATCCAATGAATCATCTGGGAGTGCAGATAAAAATCGGTCGCAGACCGATTATAGTCTGATTGGAGTTCCTTAAAAGGGATAAGGCCCCGAACATCGAATAGATGCCCTAAGCGTTTACAACCTCCTTCAATCCAGTGTGTGGCCGCCCCATTATTCACACCCAGCTGAAAGGCGGGGTTCATGAAAAGCGGGGTCAAGGAGAGGGGAATGTGGTCAGGTTGGCCCTCCGGGAGACTCTATCCCATGCAAGCATCGTGGGACGCGTGACGGGAGAGGAATAGAGCCCCCAAGCTCGAGCCAGTCTCGGCATCCAGGCATCGCGCCAAATGTGATGGCCCACCACAGTCTGGTCCATGAATACCCAGTATTTCTCGGTCATGGGGCGATTCCACTCCACCAAATAATGTAGATGTGAGGCGTGAAAGTATTGAGTGACATTAGGGAAAGCTAGACCCCCATATTTCTTAGGTCGTTGAAGCTGAGTTTTCCGTAACCACGGCGCAGTCGAGCTCCGGACAAACCCTTCAATCACCGATTGTATCTGCCGCAGGACGTGTGATGGGGGTTCTAGTGGTAGTGTTTGGAATAAATATAGTGCACGCGGCAGTACGTTCATTTTAACCACGGACAGTCTCCCAAACCAAGTCAGAGGAAGGCGACACCATCGGTGCATGTCTGCGCGGATCCGTTTGAGTAAGGTCGAGTAGTTTACCTCTGCAGTTTGCGCAAGACTTTTGTGGAGGACCAGCCCAAGGTATGTAATTCCGTTCAACACCCAGTCAAAGGCAAAGCGATTTCGGAGAGTCTCCACCGTCAGATGATTGGCGGTGAAATTGAGTACCTGTGACTTCTGCATGTTGATTTTGAAAACTGGCTAAACATCTGAAGGTCGTCCACAATAGCCGGCAGAGAGGACAGAGGGTGTGCTACCGAGAAAATAAGGTTGTCTGCATACAAACTAATAAGGTGCTGATCTAAGCCAAATGGGATGCCACGCGCGAGGGGGTTGTCTCGGAGTTGCTGGGCCAGTGGTTCCATATATAGGGCGAAGAGCAGGGGAGAAAGGGGGCAGCCCTGCCGTGTTCCTCGCCCTACTGCAAAGTAATCAGAGAGGATGCCATTGACCCGAACGGCCGCCTGAGGCACGCTTTAAATGCTCACGATCCAGCGTCGGAACCGTGGTCCCAGACCAAAGCGCTCGAGAGTCGCAAAGAGGTACGGCCAATGCACACAGTCAAATGCCTTCTCCGCGTCGATCGCTAGTAGAAGGGCTTCCTCCTTTGACCGGTGCACCTTGTCAATGAGGTGACAAATGCGTTTGGTATTGTCCCCACATTGCCTTCCTGGGATGAAACCGGACTGATCCGGGTCAACAAGACCCGGCATATGGGGGTTTAGTCTGTGTGCAAGTATACTAGAGAATAGTTTGGCGTCTATATTCAGTAAAGAGATCGGTCGGTAGAAACTGCAAAGCTCCGGATCTTTACCCGGTTTGAGGATAACCGAAATAGAGGCCTGCAGCATGGTGCGGGTGAGGGACCCTGTGTCCGCAAAGGAGTTAAACAAACGGGTTAGCAAGGGGGCGAGTTCAGCGCAATTTTTTTTATAAAAAAGGGCACTGAAGCCTTCGGGCCCTGGGGCCCTCTGCAACTTCAGCCGGGCAATTGCAGATATCACTTCTTCTATGTGGATAGGCGCCTCCATGGTGTCTGCTTCACCTGCAGGCAAGGGTATCACCGCCACCTCTCCGAGGTAGTCAGAGGAGAAGGTCGTCGGCCCTCCGGCCCGCTCGAGTGAAGGGTTCCATGTGTGGGCTAGAGAAAAGGATCAGGCTGGGGATGAATTGGCAGGGCTGCCGGCCAGTGAGGCTAGGACACTTTCCCTCTCCTTTGCTCGTGCTGCTGCGTCCGGGCCATGGAACGGCGAGGAGGGTTTGCCCACGGTGTGCCAGAGGTCCGACCTGGTGGTGCGGGGCGTGAATGCCTTCTGTGGGCGCGACGGGGCCGGAGGCGGGAGACCCAGAAGGTCGAAGGTTTCTTGCAATGATCGCAGCTGGCGTAGCTTCCCGTCGAATTTAAAGATGATGCGGAAGGGATGACCCCAGGCATAGGGGATCCCTTTTTCCCTCAGATGTTGAGTAATGGGCCAGAATTCCTGCCGTTTGAACAATGTGACCGCAGAGAGGTCTTGATAAAGTGTTGGAGTAAGTCAGCGGAATTGTAGAGGGTGCGAGTCTCTGGCTTTGCGTAAAATAAGTTCTTTCAGTTGAAAATTGTGAACGCACGCTAGGATATCAGGTGGGGGCGCAGTATTCCGGCGGGGCAAGCCTACCTGGTGTACTCTATCGATTTGGATCTCAGATGTGTGGTCCGGGCCTAAAATATGACGAAAAAGGGCTTGGACAAATTCCCCTATATCACCTTCCTCCGCTCCCTGTTTCACTACTCGGATATGCACGTTGTTGCGGCGGGAGCGGTTCTCTAAGTCCTCCGCCTGCCCCTGTAGGTCAACATGTTGTTCCTTGAGACGGAGGAGTTCCTGCTGCATCATTTCGAGCTCTTCGTCGCGCCCATTTCCGTCCTCCTCCAGTGTCGCAACTCGGTCTCCTATCTCTGAGACATCACGGCGGACCTCACGGAGATCCACTGCCAGTTGGTCCTTGAGTTCCTGAAGATCCTCCTTAAGTGCGGTGAAGAGGGAGGTCATGAAGGCCTTCGTGGCCGGTGCATCTGCTCCGTCCGTTGCCCCTGCCGCCATCTCCGAGCCCTGACCCACCGTCTTGGCCTGCAGCATGTCTTTCACTGAACGATCCTTTCTAGGCCGCCCAATGCCATGGGGGCCCAACTCCCGGTAGAGCCTGTGTAAAGGATCCCTACCACCACGTAACGCCCGAGAAGGTGGATGCTGTGGTGGGGTGGACAAGGCCCTGGGTACAGGGAGATTAGGTATTCTATCGGTGGGGCAGGACCGGCCCGATCGCTGCATCTGTAAGGGAGCACAGTGATCCTGGTCGCAGGCCTGTGTGATGTGCGCGTGGACGCGGCCGTCGGGCGCCCAGAGGAACTGCACCAGAGCCCGCCTCTCCACTGTGTAGACAATTGCGCAGATGAGGGCTAGTTCACTGTCCATTTATGTGGAGAAAACGCAAAGAGTTGCAGAGCCGGAGGAGGGGGTGCGTTCCACCCCCTGCCCAAGGCACCGTCTCCGGAGGCACCTCCACCAAATGCAGCACCCCCCTCGCTGCGCTTCTTGTGTCGAGGATCAGCAGGCCTCACGTCAGTGTTACCCTGAGGCCAAGAGGCTCTCCCGCAGCGGTCGCAATGAGGTCTCCACAGAAGATTAGGCCGATAAAGAAGGCTGCCATCAGGGAGCGACCCTACGCAGCGGGAGGTCAGGTCACAAAAGAGGGGGAGCAGCAAGGGGGTGTGAAGAGCAGGGGTATTTAGTAGTGGGCCCAGAAGCAGGCACCACCTCTGGCAAGGCCCTGCTAGAATGGCGGGCGCCCCCGCCTCTTCAGCTAACGGTGGTCCGCAGGTGCCGATTCCCGCCTCGATGCGGATGTTCCCAGGCAAACATAGGGGGCAGCAGGGGGGCGCAGCACCAGCCCCGGCCCCCGCGCAATCTGCTCCCCCGAACGCCCGTACTCCGGTGAGCCGCTGTAGTCAGGTGAGGCACCGCAGGGGACCAGTGCCGCCGCCGGTAGGGTCCAGCAAGGCAATGGTGCTGTCTCGGCCCTCTCCTTTAGAACGCTCCGCAGGGCGGGCCCACGCGGGAAAACCTCCTCCCCGGTGGATAGAGCAGCGCGCTGGCTGGTACCTGGGGCCCCCAAGGGGCGAAGGACATCTCCGGGAGGTTGCGGGCAGGCCTCGGCGTCCGGGGGGGCTCGGCTTCAGGTCCCCGGCCGCTCCTTGGCGAACTGCGGCAGTTGGGCCCCGGTGCCGCGCTCCGTCTCAATATCTCAATATTATGAACATCGGGACAATGAAGAAAAAGAAAGGGCAGAGAAAAAGCATAAGGATTTAAAGACAAAGGTGTTGTTGCAACAAGCATTTAGAGGGAATGGTAGAGGACGTGGTGGTTCTGCCCGACAGCTTCAATGCACTAGTAGGCAGCCAAATACGACGCCTTTGGGGCCGAATCAGTGTGGGTATTGTAAGGAGGAGGGTCACTGGCGTAGAGAGTGTCCCATGCTTTTGCAGAAGGTGGCGGTCCCGAGAGGACGCAGTTCTCGTGGATGGGGTCGTGGAGCTGGTGGGGCTGATAGGGCTCAGAATGCTGCAGTCTCACAGGGTCGTTCTGATAATAATTATTTTGATGACCCTCGCGATGGGCAGTACTACCATGATGACTATGACATGGATGAAGTGACAGGGATGTCTTATAGCTAGGATTGCCAGGGACAGAGTGGGGGACCAGTCCCGATACCTGTAGACCAGCGTGGGCCTTATGTAACAGAGGAACTACAAGGTGCGACTAAGGAATTTTTGGTGGACACAGGTGCAACAAAAAGTTCTGTTTCTCGAAACATGGTCCCTGGGGTGGCTCTGTCTGGCCATAATAATGTTTCCGTAGGTTTTTCAGATGTACCGGTTGTAAGCCCCATTTCAAGACCCCTTGCATTGACTATTGGTCCTTTTACTGTGGATTCTCCATTTTTGTTGACATCTAATTGTGGTGAGAATTTGATGGGATTGGATTTGTTGAAGAAATTACATGCCACTATTTATTGTTTCCCGGAAGGTGTTTATACTATGATGGGTCCAAGTGTGAGTACTAAGCAGTGCCTGTCTCTTCCTCTTCCTGCTGAATTTGCTGACGTACCACCCACTCTGTGGGCGACAGGTGATACAGACGAAGGGCTGTTGCATATACCATCGGTTTCGATACAGGTCAAAGACAATGCTATTCTGCCTCGTATTCCCCAGTATAAAATACCACAGGCAGGAGAACGAATCCTGTTACAAATTATTCAGGATTTGATTAAGAAAGGAGTAGTGGAAGAGACGCCTGACAATATTTGTAATAGTCCCATTCTTCCGATTCTTAAATGGGCGCCTTCGGGTTCCCCTGATGATCAAGAAGGTGTTTATCGTTTTGTAATCAATTTGCGTGAAGTTAATAAAATAGTGGTTCCTCAGTTTCCAGTGGTCCCAGACATTACTAAGCTTTTGACAATGATTCCTTCCACTGCTACATTCTTTTCTTTCATTGATTTGAAAAACGCGTTCTTCAGTATTCCTATTCATCCAGATACTAGATATCTGTTTGGGTTCACCATAGCTGGTAGGAGCTTTCTGTTCTGTCAAGCTCCTCAGGGCTATACAGAGAGTCTCAGTATTTATAGTTAGGCTTTAAAGAGTCAATTGGATTCCCTTTTGCTTCCCTCAGGTAATGTATTGGTGCAGTATGTTGATGACTTGCTCATCGCTTCTGATACTGAGCAGGGTTGTAAAGATAGTACGGTTAAATTATTGTTGCAATTGTCTCATCATGGACATAAAGCTTCCCTTTCTAAATTTCAGTATTGTCGACATGAGGTCACCTATTTAGGTCACCTACTGTTGAAGGAGGGTAGGAGGTTGACCCCGGAGCACATCAGTACTATTGTTAAAATGCCTCTTACACAGACTGAGAAAGATGTGTGCACTTTTATAGGTATCAATTCCTACTGTCGGCAGTGGATACCCAACTATTCCCTACTAATCAAACCCTTGCTTGCCCTAACAACGAAGGAAGTGCATGAGCCGTTGCCTTGGATGCCCGAATGTCAGCAGTCTTTTGAGCAATTGAAAACTGCGCTTTGTTCGGCTCCAGTACTTAGCACCCCTAACTACGGCAAACCGTTTGTGTTGTACGTCCATGAGATGGCTGGTTGTGCACTTTCTGTGTTTAACACAAAAATTTGGAGATAAGCAACGGCTGTGTGCTTATTTCTCCGCTGCCCTTGACCCAGTCGCGAGAGCCCTCCCGAGTTGTCTGGACGGTCGCGGCTGTGGCCACTTCAATCAGACAATTGGCTGAACTTGTGCTTGATACTGACCTCACAGTCATGGTACCCCATGCTGTGAATACACTTCTGAATTAGACAAAGACACAGCACCTCACCAGTGCAGGTCTTACAGGTTATGAATTGAGATTGTTTGCTAAACACATTATGATTAATATATGTGCTACTCTGAATCCAGCCATGTTACTAACCCTCCCTTCTGAGAATGATGAAGGTGATAAACATGATTGTATCTTCCGGACAGAAGAAGAGACAAAAGGACGGGTAGACTTGACTGATGATCCTTTATCTGACCCACAAGGGGAACTATATGTAGATGGCTCTTGCTTTAAATTACCAGATGGCACCACCACTGCAGCTTACGCTATTACCACACTGCTTACGGTGGTAGAGACATCCTGTGTTCCTTTTCAGTCAGCGCAAGCTTCTGAGCTTGCTGCCCTAATTCGAGCTTGTGAATTGAGTGAGGGATTGGTTGTCAATATCTATACTGACAGCCAGTACGCTTTCAAGGTCGCACATAATTGTGGGCGACTCTGGGCAGAGAGAGGGTTCCTTACTTCCCATGGTAGTAGAATTCAACATGGGCATCTTATTCTGAGACTTTTATCTGCTTTTTGACACTCCCTAAGAAGTTGGCCATAGTAAAGTTTACCGCCCACCGGAGGGTCACCGATGATGTAGGTCGGGGAAATGCCTTTGAAGATCAGACAGCTAAGGAGATGGCCCGTACAAAGATGAAACGAATGTTTGCAGCAGGTCCGGCTAGGTGGGTGCCTGAGGTTGTCATGTTTGAGGACAATCTTGAGAATGTAAAGGAGATACAAAGCGAGGCCACAGTAGAAGAATTAGTGGTGTGGCAGGAAAGTACAGCACAATTGAACAATGAGGGATGTTGTATTGATAAGTCAGGGAAGCAAAGATGGATGTTGCCAGATGCATATGTTCCTCCTGTAGTCACAATTGCCCATGGTCCAGCTCACATCAGTGCTAAGGGTATCTGTAAACTGCTAGACCCCGCGTGGCAAAATGATAATATCCCCAAGACAGCCGCACACTTAGTGAAGTACTGTATGGTGTGCATGATGCACAATCCTGGAAAGGGTACCCCGACACCGCCTAGTAATTTTGCATCCCCTACTTTCCCTTTTGAAGTCCTTCAGATGGACTACATAGAATTAGAGAGATACAATAATTTGAAGTATGTTTTGGTGGTTGTATGTGCATTCAGTAAATGGGTTGAGGCTTATCCCACTAAAGATAATACAGCCATTAGGACTGCGAAGATACTCCTGAAGTAGTTCTTTCCTCGTTTCGGTTTGCCCCGATTAATTTGGAGTGATAACTGAAGTCATTTTAATGCAAAAGTGATTCAAGTAATTTGTGATGGTTTGCACATTAAGCAAAAGTTCCATGCTGACAATCATCCACAGTCAGCAGGTTTGGTTGAGAAGTACAATGGTACTCTCAAGCTCAAACTGGCAAAAATTAAGGAGACCACAGGGTTAAAGTGGCCAGATGCTTTACCGTTAGCACTTTTATCAACAAGAACGACAGCACATTCTAGAACAGGATTTTCACCGTATGAGGTTGTGTATGGACGCCCAGCAAATGTCTAGGGCATCCCGTGACCTCGGCAGTTCTCTGATATTGAGTACCCATTATTGATCAATTATTTTGGCCAGTTAACTGAAAGTTTGCGTTGTATTCACCAACAGGTCCGGGAAGCCCTGTCAGCTACACCAGAGGGGCGCGGACACGACATTCAGCCTGGGGACTTTATTCTAGTCAAGAGTCTTCAGAGGAAGAAAAGTTTGGAGCTGCGATGGAAGGGACCAGAGCAGGTCCTCTTAGCCACACGCACTACAGTCAAGGTCGCTGGCCGTAAGAACTGGATTCATGCAACTCACTGTCGCAGAATCCCTTTGCCTTTACCCTATGACCAGTGGATGAAGGATGGAGTAGGGGACTCTGAGTGCGAGACGGTGCCTCGGTTTGTCCCTTTCAGCGACGCTAAGTTGACCTGCACGCAAACGGACAAGTAAAATGACGATGTGCTGAATGCAGCTGTTCCTCCGGAAATACGAGCTGTCCAGGAGCCTCTTTTCATTGACCCTTCGGTGCTTGGAGTCACTAGGTACAATTTACGCCCTCGACTGGGGGATGGTGCACTAAAAGATAAGAAAGATTAGTTAGAGATGGACTGTTTAAGTCAGGGTGTACTTTGATAATAGTACTACCGGAGTTAGTTTAGGGTGTTGAGAGTTTTGTGCACTGTTTGAACATTGGACAGGATAGATCGAAGTATACCTTGGAGGTATATTATTCTGGTCGACGTGGGATATGAGCTTAGGACAGAGCAAGCTCCACCGCCAGTGCTCAAGAGCGCCAACGTATTGATGAACAATAGTAGCCTGTACCAGTGAGGCTCTGACGGACACTGGGAACTTGTGTATTTCTTTGCACTTTGCCCCCCCTTTTTATTTTTCCATTATTCATCATGTATCCGTTTGGCAGACTGGTTGCTGAGGAGGAGTGGCCAGTGATTCCCCCTGTTTACACACATGTATTTTGGTCCACAAAGAGAAAAGTTATATGTGCTGGTCTTGTGATTTTGTTGCTATTGATTTTGGGTGGGGTATCATGGGTTTTGGAGCGTGATCAAAGTGTACCTTTACATAGTAAGGATAAGGTTGGTCCTCAAGTCCGAAAGAAAAGGACAGTCCCAAGCAATGTGTTTCTAGATACACACAAGAGGTTCTTTGGAGAAGGGACTACTTGTTACCCTACTGAATCTGTCACTAGTCTATGGACAGCATATCCACTGTCAATTGTCAATTATACTTATACGGGGGGTGTGGCCACGCAAGCGGCTAAGATGGCCGCTTGTTGCTGAAGCTCCGTCGGACGCCCCAGCTTATCCGACATTTCCCCCGATGTCTGCATCGACAATCTGCCCGTAATGGCCGGCACTGGAGTGCGGAACACATCCTGCATGTGACGGTCTGCCTCCGGGGTGCGGCAGTGCCTCCGTCACCAGAATACAGCGCCCGACAGTGGGATCGACGGGGCGGCTGCCGGCTGCGTCTTGGGCCTTAAACATACACGAGGGCCGGAGAGCATGAAAGCGGAGGAACAAGGCCTGAGGTGAGCGGGTGGCCCATTGCTGGGATATGGGGGCTGGGCGCGCGGCGGCAGCGGTGAGACCCTCCCCCCCAACCGGCAATCACTCTGACTTGGGTGAGGCCTAGTTTGAGGGCGCCTGACCCTCGCTATATGCGCCCGCCATTTTCCCTGAGGCCGCAGCAGGGACAGGGCCCGCAGTGCGCTGGGGAGGTGCCCATCCAGACGCTAGCGGGTGTGGAGAGCAGGGGGGAGGTGAGCGGCTGTCAGCCCATCCCACGGCACCAACAGCCGCCCGGTGCGTGGTACCTGCTCCCTCTTGTCCTGCCATTGGTGATACGACCTACCTCCGGCCCACCTACTGGGAGAGCCCCTAACCCAGTGCGCCTCTGGATACTGGCCGGAATGTTGCCGCTGGGCCCATTAGCTGCTGCCCTCCAGTCTGTTCTCCTTCCCTGTGGCGTGAGTGCCTGGGCTGGGACACCGCCATTCACGCGAGGCCCAGCTACCAGCCAGTGAAGGGGCGGGAGCCCGGGCCACGGTTCATATTGCACGCCAGCACCCCCCCGGGCATGTGACGGAGACAGGGAGGCCTGGAGGCCTGGGGAGAGGGCTGCGACATGCCTGCTGCATAACTCTGGCCATAAGCCTTTTCAAGGCCCCTAGCTTTGTGCCTACAACACGTCAGTCCTCACTCCTGGGGCCGACCGCAGATTGCTCCGCTTGCACTCTGTGTCCCTACATCTCACTCCACTCTGCTGGGCCACCGCATCGGTCTGCTCCGACACCACCATAGTCTCCAGCCGTGCTTTGCTTCATCTCGGCCACAATTGTGAAGCAACCTCCGCGGCATGGGCTGTAAAGACCCCAAACAGAAGACCCTGCTATTTGAAAAGCTCACAGACAAGGCGCCTGAAGAAAGCCCCGACATGGCGGAAGGTGCGCAGGGTGAGGACCATGCGAACGACCATTCCGCTCTGTCCACATCCATCCTTCAGGAGATGAGAGCAGGCTTTAAATCTTTAGATGGGCGATTTGACGCACTGGACAAGAGCTTAGCGGATATGGGGGCTAAAATTCAAGTACACGACAAATGCTTGGACGTGGCGGAGGCCCGCATTTCGGATGTTGAGGTTAGCACTGCCCAGTCCCTAAAACGTTTAGAACTCGTCAAACGCATCCTCAAGGAGGTTGCGATCAAGAATGAGGACCTTGAGGCGCGCACCAAGCGCAATAACATTCGCATTTTGGGGGTTCCAGAATCCACATCAACTGGCCGCATGGATATGTTTGTTGAGAATCTGTTGTCTGACCTGTTTGGAAAAGAGTCCTTCACCCCCGGGTTTGTGGTTGAGCGTGCCCATCATTCCTTGGGGCCACGGCCTAATCCAGGTTGCCCCCCCAGACCCATTATTGCACGGATTATGAATTTCCGGGACAGAGACACCGCGCTGCGCCTCGCAAGAGAGCGCGGGGACATCCTTTGACAGGGCTCTAAACTCTCCCTTTTCCCGGATTTCACAGTCATGGTACAGGACGCTCGACGTAAATATGCTGGGGTCAAGGCCACCCTCAGAAATCTTGGCTTGAAATATGGCATGTTATATCCCGCCAGACTGAGGCTGGATGTGGGTGGCCGGGCTCGCATCTTTGACACTCCTACTGAGGCACAGGAGTTTTGCCATACGTACAAACAAAACAACACCCGGGCAGGGGCGGGAGGAGGGGGCCCCTCCCCCCCGCATAGTGGATTGGACGCAAGTGTTGAACTCTTCCATAGCTCCGGCACTGGCTGACTCTGCGGCTGGGCCACTCCTTCAGCACTGTATAAGTAACACAGGGACAATGTTCTTCATCCTTCTGTATTGTTGCATATTGCTGGTCGACCGACGTGGCGTTGCCACCCCTCACGGTGTAGGCCTTTGGGTTTGTTCTTGTTATTACGAATGTACCGTTATAGGGTTTTTTCATTTCTATGTAAAGTCGATTGGTACTTTCCGCTTTACTATTGGATACGGTTCTGCCTCGCTTTGATGGTAGTGAGGTTGGGAGGGGGAAGGGGAGGGTTCCTACTCATGGTTTCAATTTCTCTCTCTGTCTACAGAAATGGTCGCTGTCACTGTTTTCCTTTAGGTACAGCTGCTTGAATATGGTAGGCTTGAAATGTTCACCTGATGGCTCGATTAGGTAATATTGATGGTCCCTCTTACTTGTCCTTGATGTCCTGGAATGTCAGGGGGCTTAACGACAATCGCAAGAGAAGGCAGGTTGTTCACTACTTACTCAGACATAACGTACACATTGCTTATTTGCAGGAAACTCACCTACCCAAATCGGACTCTGCCAGATTTGCGGCTAGCTGGGGGGCGCATAGGCATTTTGCTAATTACAGCAGTTATGCCAGGGGCACAGCCATCCTTATCCACAAAAGGGTTCCCTTCAGCCTCAGCTCAGTGATAGGGGACAATGAGGGCAGATACATAATAGCCACGGGCTCTCTCATGGGACACAGCACAGCGCTGGTGTGTGTGTATGGCCCAAACACTGATTCCCCCGACTTTTTTCATTCCTTGCATGCCTAGCTGGCGCGGTTAGAGCCTTGCTTCCTTCTGGTAGGGGGAGATTTCAACTTACTCCTGAACCCCAGTTTAGACAGCACCTCCCCCTCACCAGATACCAAGCCTAGAGCACGCTGCGCGCTAGTAGATCTTTGTGAACAGCTACCGCTGCTAGATGTTTGGCGCCAGAACAATCCTACTTCCACGAGCTACACACATTATTCAGGCCAACACAACACCTGGACTAGGCTTGACTTCTGGCTGGTATCACCTGGCATTGCCAGCTGGACCCAGTCACCGGTGACTCTGCCCAGGACGTACTCGGACCACTCTCCGGTACAGCTTAGCCTGAAAGTCCCCCGTCCTGAGGGATTTGAGCGGCAGTGGAGATTCCCGAGCCGGGCCCTCCACGATGATCTTTTTAATGTAGAGGTGCGTGAAGCCATTGAAGACTACTTCTCCATTAATACTGGGTCAGTGGACACATGGGCGGTTTTATGGGAGGGCTTCAAAGCTTATATCAGAGGCATCTGTATCGCAAAGCATGCTGGAGTACTTAAGGATTTATGTAACACACTAGCACGTATCGAACGCGAACTCACAGACTTGGATACCGTAATACTTCACTCCCCAGACCCGGACGCAGCGGGTCGACGCATGGCCCTATTGGTTGAGTTTCGGGAAAATGTGGACCGTGAGCTCTTATATTTGGGCAAGTATCAGACCGCCTGGCGGTATCGTGAGGGCGAGCGACCGGGTAGGGTACTTGCTCAGATTCTCCGGCCCCCATACAGTAGAGCATACATCACTGAATTGCGCTCTTCGGCTAACCAGTCACTTACCTCCACCTCAGAGATTCGTACCGAATTCTTGGACTATTTTGCGGCCCTTTATTCTACTAAAGCGGAAAGCGACCCCTCGGCCCAGGAAGACTACTTGTCCGAGATTGCACTGGTATATCTCGAAAAACACATGCAAGATTTTTTAGCAGAACCTTTCTCTGTAGCTGACGTCCTCGGAGCCATTGACACCCTCCGCTGCGCCTCAGCCCCTGGACTCGAAGGCTTTACAGGGGATTTTTACAAAGCATATAGGGACCTCCTGGCGCCACAGCTGATTGAGGTCTATGCAGAGGCCCTTGAGAAACAGATACTCAAGTAGCGAGAAGCGGTCATCATTCTCCTTCCTAAGCCAGGCAAGGACCCTTCCCTATGCGGATCCTACAGACCTCTATCCCTATTAAACTTAGATTATAAAATTTTAGCCAAGATCATAGCCAACAGCCTTTCCCAGTTGATGGAGTTCATTATTGCACCGGCCCAATCGGGCTTTGTTCCCTGCCGCTCCACTTCCCTAAATCTTAGAACGCTCTTCTCTGTTATCCACAGAATAAATCCAGAGGTCCCTGCTGCCGCGATCCTTTTAGATGCGGAAAAAGCTTTTGATTCCTTAGAATGGCCCTTTTTCATTTCGGTTACGCGCCGCATGGGCATGCCGGTGGGTTTTATCGCCACCACTGCATTACTATACAGCCGACCCACGGCGAGACTTTGCTTAAACGGCACATTATCCAGACCTTTTACACTTTCACGGGGCACACGACAGGGCTGCCCTCTGCCCCCCCTTCTGTTTATCTTGGCTATGGATCCTTTAATTCGCCATTTCCAGGAAAGACATTTACATAGAGGCTTGCAATTCAACACAGGCCCCCTTCTAGTTTCGCTCTATGCAGATGACACCATTCTTTATGTTAGGGACCCACAGGTCAATTTGGATCCGCTCATTAGGGAAATACTCGGATTCGGCCGTTTTTCGGGCCTCTGCATCAATTGGCACAAATCGGTGATCTTCCCTTTGACTACAAGTACTGTCCCATGGGAATGTGAGTTCCCTCTTGACTGGTGCACTGATTCGGTTAAATATCTAGGCATTCACATACACCTGGATACTGCTCAGATCCTCCGCTTGAATTACGGGCAAGCAGTCTGCTCCCTAGAAGCGCAAGTGGATAGGTGGTTGCGTTTGCCACTGTCAATTGCCGGTAGAGTCGCGATACTTAAAATGATAGTGCTTCCTAAATTTTTATATCTTTTTAATAATATTCCCATACCCCTCACGAACAGTTTCTTTTCAACATTGCGCACACACCTAATACGACTGGTTTGGGGAGGCAAATGAGCGCGTGTCCCTTGGCAGGTGCTCACACTCCCATATGACAGGGGGGATATGGCGTCCCCGACCTCCACTTGTACTATTTGGTGGCCCAGTGTTGCTATGCTCATGCATGGATCCATCCGGATGCCAGAACCCCATTTCTCTGCCCGGAGGCGAACTTTGTACTACCTGAACGGCTGTCCACTGTCCTGCCCAAGGGCATTCCTAGAGATCCTAAGGATATACAGCCAGTCTCCACTACATGTTGGGCCTGGAACAGACTAAAGCGCCTCACCGGCGCCACCACATCATACTCCCCTGCACTCCCCCTCCAAAACGCACCCTGGCTGCCAATAACTGGAGAAAAACTGGTGCAGTGCACCTTAGCTAAATTCGACATCGCCAAAATGGGAGATTTATACCCAGAGGGACATGTCTTCTCAGTCTCAGACGACTCCCGTTTCCAAGAGATCTCTTTCATGGACAGTTTCGTCCTACGCCGAATTCGATCGGCTCTGCGCGCCACACTGCCTAACTATCCCATTGCACCCGACCCATTCACGCCCCTCACATTGATTATAGAAAGCGAGACGGGGGCACATTTAATTTCTAAATTATATAAAGCATGTGCAAGCATATGACCGGTGGAAGACGTTGAGGTCCGCTGAGCATGGGAGCAGGACCTGGGCCGCCCCATCACTGACGAGCAGTGGACAAAGTGCTGCGAAGTGACGAAGGAAGTCTCCCTTAACAGTAGGCACAAACTTCTCCATTTCAAATTCTTACACCGCATTTTTTTTACCACCTCCATGGCGCACAGACTAGATCCGTCCATACCACACAACTGCCAGAAATGCTCCGCCCCACATGCTGATTTTGCGCACCTCACGTGGACATGTCCTAAACTGCAGGCTTATTGGGAACAAGTGCACAGCACTCTAGGATCCAAGATTAACCTGACCCTTATCCCTACACCGGAGGTGGCATTACTAGGCTACACAGTTAACTTCCCCAAAAAGGTCAGAAGATTTGCGGCCCTCAGACTGCTGCTGGCCAATAGAGAGAGAGCTATACTGTGGGGCCGTAAGTCAGTTCCCACTCTGCAGAGTTGGATACGCAGCCTTGCCTACTGTAACACTAACTGCGAGGTTTATGCAAGTACTGTGACCAGCTCCTCCCGCCCTAAAGATATATGGGGCCCTTACAGATCCTATGTTGAGAACTTAAGGCAGACCACAAACTCCCAACTAGAGAGGGGCATAGTCCTGGAGAGTGTGGGTTGACGGGGTCCCACCCATTCACACTAGGTTACCTGAATATAGGTCTTCACACTTACATGGATAGACTAAGCGCAGCTTGGATACTTACATGTGGTGATCTCGGAGATATAAGACTGATGCGGTTATCGATTGGTGATTACAAATCACACTGGGGTTTAATTTGGGGGAATGCGAATATAATGTTCTGCAATGTCTGCTTTCCTGATTCTTATTGCCTTGTGGATCTTATAATGCTGAAGCTTGCTATCACTAATGCTTGTTCTAGATGCTGTATGTGACGGTGTACCTTCATTTCTGTATATTTTGTTATGGGATGAAAATGGAAAATAAAGTTTAAAAAACAAATTATAATTATACTTATACTCAACCCCTTGACTTCGCAGAAGTGCAAGGAGTATTTGGGTTTGTTTATCCAGGTCCTTGTCTACATCATAGAAAGCCACGAGGCATGGGTTATCCGGGGTGTGATAATAACACTTATTGCGATAATTTCTATATGGGAAAACAGAATATCACTTTGGCAGGTTACCACTATAAGGAGTTGACAGTTCCCTGTGAAGCTGGTTATTACCCTGCACGTTGTCCAATTGTCAATTTTACTGACCTCATATTGTATGTCAATTGTTCAGGGATAGTACTGCATAAGGGCACGTACTCTTTGGTAAGTCCAAAGGACCCCAGTACCATAGGGTGGAATTCCCAATATTCTGATGTGGACTATGATAGAACGATTTATTCACACCCAGGTTTTTTCTTTCTGTCCAATGGGAGGTATTCTAACATTCATAATGGTACGAATGATGTGGCACTTGGGATAGTGCTGACCTTGGGTGTACCTTGCAAACATGTGAGACCTAAAGTAAGAAGGGTGAACAGAATTTTGCGAAGGAGTGACAGATCTCGAAGTCAATAATTATAGTAACGGTATTACTTTTGGATACATTCTTTCCTCCATAATTACATTTGGTGGTATTGCTATGACCAGGGGTAAGAAAGCTAGAGAATACTTTGGATTTAAGCTGCAAATATTATCTAACTCCACAGTAGCAGCTTTGCGTGACATCCCCACCCAATTGGAAAGGATGGGAATATATTCCGAGCAGACAAGATATGCAGTCGATTTCATCCTAGGTAAGAGTGGTGGTGTGTGCGCGGTAGTAGGAGACCAGTATGTAGTCAGGATCACGAATATGGAAAAGAATATTACCCAACACATTTTAGACATCTTAGAAAATGTTAAAGGAATTGAAAGTGGGAACTGGAGTTGGTCTCTTTTTGGCAGCTGGGGTTGGCTCCTTGAAAGGGTGATTTATTTCATTGTGATCTTGGTCTCTTGCTGTGTTTTTCTTCAATGCCTTCCCTTCTGTTGTTCTTATTGCACCACCCTTCTCACTCCTAAGAGGAAAATATCAATTCATGACACCAATGCTACAATTATGATCCAGAAAGAAATAGATGACCTCATTCAGATAGATGAGGGCATTTTCAAGACTTCTTCCCTCCTTACGGTCTCCCTTACTGATGCTGACAATATGGAGTGCTCCTAAGAAGTTTAGCTATGATTTTTGTTTTATTGCTGTATATGCTTTTTGTTATTACTAGAAAATGTTTAGCTCATGATAAAAGGAGGGTCTGTTAGAATAGAAAAATTTGTGTTTGCGCATTGTTCTATGTATGTTAACATTCGCAGCGCCATTTTCTATGCCGGCGCCATTTTGAGTCATAATCGAAACATATTCCTCGTTATTTCCGAGAAAAGGCCTCTGTTAAGTTTCCCTTCTCCGAGGTTGGGTTTTGCTTCACTAATGAATAGACTGTTCTTATTAGCGCATACCTTTCCAGCTAGATAGAGGCCCTCTCCCACTTGTCTAGTGGGGGGCACAGGCAGAACGACCTTGAGTAGTAGATAGTGTGTGTCCAGCCTCAGAATCGAAACTTATCTTCTGTACTCCTTCGTTCAGCTGCATCTGTCTGGAAAATTCCATTATGGGCATGCCTTTATTGGTTCTGAAATGTATATAATGTATCTTTATGCTTGCTGATGTTAGTCCCTCTGCAGCACACCTAGCGACTGGGCAGAATGGGCTCCACTCTTAGTGTACCTTAAATAAACAGATATTGGTTTATATTCTCTACTGTCTGACCAACTCTTCATTTGGTATGGAAGGCTGAGAGGTGGTCGTGCGTGACCCGAGTGGCCCTAATCGGGCCACTTTCTTCATTCTCTACTTGTCAACATCTTTAATAATATCATCCAACAACGCATCCCAAACTTATGGTCCTCATCCATAATTGTACCTATTTTCAAAAAAGGAAATCACTTACAACCAGGGTGCTGCAGACCCATTTGCCTTGATGACTCCACGGTTAAAGGATTGGGTAGACTCATGTTTAATATGATTAGAGCTTGGATGAAAGACAACATCATTAACCCTTATCAGTATGGATTCTGTGAGGGCTTGGTACTGTCAAATGCTTGAACCTCCTTTTAATCTTGGATAAACACATTATTGCCAAGCATTGACCCTATACCTGGCTTTAATGGATCTATTGTATGCATTTGATTGGGTTAACTGTTCTAAACTGTGGAAAATCTTTTTGGATCAGGGTCTTGATGCCCCTTTGGTGCATTTCCTTGCTGTCAGGAACTTGGAGGCCCTGGTTCATTTTGGACCTGAAGGCAAATATTCTCCCGCTTTCAGCCTGAAGTGTGGAGTTCGCCAGGGATGCGGTATGACCCCTATTTTATTTTCTCTATACATTATTAATTTGAATAATTTTTTTGGTTCAGAGTGTCTCAGACGTCCCCAAAATCAACTGAAAGCCGTTCTTAGCTCTCATTCATGTGGATGAGGGACTCTTGATGGCATGCACTTCCAGGAGCCTGAAACGTGTGGTAGCTGCTATATTACATACCTAGATCAGGTGCCTAACTCCTCTAAATCTCAGATTATGGTGTGTGGGCCACATAGCTACACCCGAAAAAGTTTCAGAACTATTAGGATCCATGACAACCACCTACACAACATGTATAACTTTCCTTACTTAGGGATAGTTTACGAATCCTCATATTTGTGTTGCAGGAACTTCTTAATCCTCTCCCACAAATTCAAGCAGTCTGTGGGCACTCTACCTAACATCTCTTCAGCAATTGGCAGCAGGCCTCTTCCTCCTATGATTGAAACTTATAATCGGTAATGTGTGCCAGTGGCATCCTATGCAGGAGTTTGGGGCCACGCAAACATTAGCACCTTGAAATCGAAAGAGAATCGGGGGTTTGCCACCTCCTGTGTCTCCCTACATCTAGTCTTAGCTATGTATGGCATGAGGAATTGGGCATCCCAAAATTAGAGGACCTTATCAAACTGGCTCCTCTTTCACAGTGTCTGCCAATATGGCAGAACCCCCGAAGCTAGTCTCAATCATTCTATTATTAGCGACTGCCTACAATGTGAAAAGGGCCTCGATACACCCTGACTCTTATATATTAAAGAAGCTTAGAAGATTTAGGGGTCGATTCCGATTCGGGCCGGAAAAAGCACTGACCGACTCGGAGCCGGAATTTATTCCGACCGACACGTACCTGTGGCGCCCGACACGCCAAGTACGATGCAAGGCGTGCAAAATCCGACCGACACGTACTGAACCCAAGCCGAACGACCGAGCCGCACGGAAAACAGCAATCCGGCCGGAAAAACACGCGAATCGAACCGACCGACACGCACCCGGAACAAATCCAACCGAAACGTACACGCGAACTCCAAACCTCTAAGTACGATGCAAGGCGCGAAAACCACGACCGAGTTGAATGGAGGACAAGCCGTACGATCGACACGCATACAAAACTGCGAGCCGAAGTAACACAAAACACCGCGACCGACGCGTACGCAGCATAGAAAACTGCACAAACACAGCGTGAACGAAACGGAGAAGACCGTACGAGACAAATGCAGGGTCCGACTCGGTCACAAGAACGTTTCCAACATGCACAAAAAGTACTAAGGAAAAATACACAAAAAAGGCCAAACAAGCAATTACAAAGCCAATAAATACTGGGGGGTGGGGACAGAGAACAAAGACACACCCACAACTCCACCCATATAAAGGACACAAATCCCAACCATGATCCTTTGCAAATGCCATTCTACTGCCAGCACTCAACAGACAGCAACCACACACCCACAGCTCATCCCTCACACAAGCCACACACCATCAGCACACCAACAAATAGCTACCTCACATACACCCAGCAAAACACACACTCACACACCCTCACCTGCACACCAATACACACATCACTCACCATCACCACCTATCACCATGCCCCCCAAGAAGAATCACAAGTTCCTAGATTGTGAATTGGAAGTCCTGGTAGACGAGATCCTCAGGGTAGAGCCACAGCTGTTTGGCACACTGGTCCAACAGACCCCCATCTCCCAGAAAACCAAGATGTGGGAGAGGATCATCAACAGGGTGAACGCACAATCACCATGTCTGCGCACAAAGACTGACATCCAGAACAGGTGGTATGACGTGCGCAGGAGGGTACGGGAGCTGCTCAAGAAGGACTACCTCCTGAGCCAATACACCGGCAGTGGCCCTCCTGCCAAGCCAGTATACCTCAGGCCCTGGGAGGAGAAGGTGCGGGCCATCCTTCCGCCAGTGAGCGTCTATGGACTAGAGAACATCCCAGAGCCTGGTGAGTACACAACAAATGTACACAATATTCTGCCACAATACACACACACATCACTGTCAAGGGGAGAGTCAAACCATGCACTCATAGCAATTACACAGCAACCAGAACAGAATCATCCCAAAATGTGTATGTCAGTCAGATAAACACAACACATGCCATCTCAAAGTTACATTTAACCGTGTCATCACATGTACAAACACAACTACAACTACAGCTAGGCAGTGGCACAAATAGAACTAACAAACACATCCAGACATGTAGCCACCACTACAACACCAACACACAGTGAAGACCACTGAAAGGAAGGAATTCTGTGTATACTGGGCAAGTCAGTGTAGCCAATAGCATCATGGGAGTCGTAGTCACACATATTGCTCACCCCCACAACTGTCCCATTAACACCACCATGAACCATGCGCACATCACAGGGAGTGGAAAAGGACTCACAAGATGGCTGACACTGGCTACTGCTGTGGGGAGCACAAGGCCCTGCTGGCAACTGTGCAACAACAAACAGCAGGACACCACTGACTGACATCCTGAGAGACAACTTCCACTCCCTGCAATGGAAGCACGTTCCATGGTGGGATATCTGGCTGGCTGGGTGGGAAGGAGGACTCGCAGCACTGACCATAGTCACAAGCACCTACCCTCACACCCCCCCTCAACACAAACTCCACAGAACCCACCTGGGAGAATGCAATGCCTCACATCCTAACTGAAGATCCCACAAAGAACCTCCACCCTGGGTAATGTTGTGTGAAGCACAGGGACACACTTGGGACTTTTAGCCAAACAACTGCCAGGACAACACTCCCAGCCATCCTGTCAGCACAGGCAGCCCATCCCACAGGGAAGCAGAGTCAAAAGGAAGGAAGCATGGGCATGCTGGGAAGGGGGGTGGAGGCAACAGCATGATGGGAGTAGTAGGCACAGATATCGCTCAGCCTCACAACTGGCCCATCAACACCACCCTGAACCATGCTCACATCACAGGGAGTGGATAAGGACTCACAAGATGGCTGACACTAGCTACTGCTGTGGGGAGCACAAGGCCCTGCTGGCAACTGTGCACCAACAAACAGCACAACACCACTGACTGACATCCTGAGGGACAACTTCCACTCCCTGCAATGGAAGCACGTTCCATGGTGGGATATCTGGCTGGCTGGGTGGGAAGGAGGACTCGCAGCACTGACCATAGTCACAAGCACCTCCCCTCACACCCCCTCAACACAAACTCCACAGAACCCACCTGGGAGAATGCAATGCCTCACATCCTAACTCAAGATCCCACAAAGAACCTCCACCCTGTGTAATGTAGTGTGAAGCACAGGGACACTCTTGGGACTTTTAGCCAAACAACTGCCAGGACAACACTCCCAGCCATCCTGTCAGCACAGGCAGCCCACCCCACAGGGAAGCAGAGTCAAAAGGAAGGAAGCATGGGCATGCTGGGAAGGGGTGTGGAGGCAACAGAATGATGGGAGTAGTAGGCACAGATATCGCTCAGCCTCACAACTGGCCCATCAACACCACCCTGAACCATGCTCACATCACAGGGAGTGGATAAGGACTCACAAGATGGCTGACACTGGCTACTGCTGTGGGGAGCACAAGGCACTGCTGGCAACTGTGCACCAACAAACAGCACAACACCACTGACTGACATCCTGAGGGACAACTTCCACTCCCTGCAATGGAAGCACGTTCCATGGTGGGATATCTGGCTGGCTGGGTGGGAAGGAGGACTCGCAGCACTGACCATAGTCACAAGCACCTCCCCTCACACCCCCTCAACACAAACTCCACAGAACCCACCTGGGAGAATGCAATGCCTCACATCCTAACTCAAGATCCCACAAAGAACCTCCACCCTGGGTAATGTAGTGTGAAGCACAGGGACACTCTTGGGACTTTTAGCCAAACAACTGCCAGGACAGCACTCCCAGCCATCCTGTCAGCACAGGCAGCCCACCCCACAGGGAAGCAGAGTCAAAAGGAAGGAAGCATGGGCATGCTGGGAAGGGGGTGGAGGCAATAGCATGATGGGAGTAGTAGGCACAGATATCGCTCAGCCTCACAACTGGCCCATCAACACCACCCTGAACCATGCTCACATCACAGGGAGTGGATAAGGACTCACAAGATGGCTGACACTGGCTACTGCTGTGGGGAGCACAAGGCCCTGCTGGCAACTGTGCACCAACAAACAGCACAACACCACTGCCTGACATCCTGAAAGCCAACTTGCACTCTCTGCAATGCAAGCACGTTCCATGGTGGGATATCTGGCTGGGTGGGAAGGAGGACTTGCAGCACTGACCATAGTCACAAGCACCTCCCCTCACACACCCGCTCAACACATACTCCACAGAACCCACCTGGGAGAATGGAATGCCTCACATCCTAACTGAAGATCCCACAAAGAACCACCACCCTGGGTTATGTTGTGTGAAGCACAGGGACACTCTTTGGACTTTTAGCCAAACAACTGCCAGGACAACACTCCCAGCCATCCTGTCAGCACAGGCAGCCCACCCCACAGGGAAGCAGAGTCAAAAGGAAGGAAGCATGGGCATGCTGGGAAGGGGGTGGAGGCAATAGCATGATGGGAGTCGTAGGCACAGCTCTACATCCCCCACCACATGGCCCAGCAAGCTCACACTCACGCATGCACATCCCACAGAGAGTGGAAAGGCCCATCAAAGATGTCTGACACTGTTGCTGTGTCGTGGGGAGCACAAGGGCATGCTGGGAACTGCACACCAACCAACAGCAGGACACCACTGTCAGCCATCTTGCCATTGCTCTCACACCCACACACACTGAACTCCCCACAAAAGCAAGTAAGTATGGGAATGCTGGGAAGTGGGGTGGAGGCAATAGCATGATGGGAGTCATAGTCACAGACATAGCTCACCCCCACAACTGTCCCATCAACACCACCCTGAACCATGCTCACATCACAGGGAGTGGATAAGGACTGACAAGATGGCTGACACTGGCTACTGCTGTGGGGAGCACAAGGGCATGCTGGGAACTGTGCAACAACCAACAGCAGGACACCACTGACTGACATCCTGAAAGACAACTTTCACTCCCTGCAATGCAAGCACAGTCCATGGTGGGATAACTGACTGGCTGGGTGGGAAGGAGGGCCGGCTGTCAACCAAATACAACCAATGCAGACCATGTTCACACCCCAACAAATACATAGAAATGCCCAAATAATGCAGGACAATGTGCTACACCAATATCAACCCCTGACTGTGACGACTTAGGACAATGCAATGTACAGGCCCGCACCCAGAGGCACAGTCACAACTGTCAGGTGTGTCAACCATTGATGCCTGCAGAAACATAACATACATTGTGTGTGTCTCCCAAAAACAGGTGATGATGGGGACACAGCAGCAGACGCTGAGGAGTCCCAGTCCCAGGCTCAAGAGGATGCGGAGCTCACTGGTGTCGTACAGCCTCTGCCCTCCTCGGACGAAGAAGACCAACCTGGCACATCCGGTGCAAGTCAACATGCAGCACCAGCAGGACCACCAGCTGCAGCACCAGCAGGACCACCAGCTGCACCCCTGCACCCACCCCTTCAACGACTGTCACCACAAATACCATCCCTGCCGACATGGACAGAACAAGGAGCAACACCAGCACAGGGACCCTGGACCAACGTGGGGCCATGGACACCACCACCACCACCAACCCCCAAGGGGGACCAGGGTCATCTGTGCGTGCCACTGCACGCACTGCACATGTCGGCAGGGGTGGTGGGAGGGGTGGGAGACAGAGGTCGCTGCTTGCAGAGGTTGCTGGTGTGCATGATGACCCACAACTGGTACGCATAGCCGATGCGTACCAGTCCAGCACCTGAGATCTCAGCCAGGTAGTGGGGCTCCTCAGAGACATGAAACAGCAGCAGGCTGCCCATCATGCCCGCTTGGACTCACACATGTCCCGCGTGGAGTCCAAGTGGGACGCACTGCAAGAGATGACGGCGGTGCACAGGGACATTTTACAATGCCTCCGCCAGATGAACAACAACCAGTCTACACCTCCCTGTGTGCCAACAACATCTGGTGCTGAACAAACTGCAACTGCCACAGGGAGGGAGGATGACTCTGGCGGAGAGTCCCCTGCACCGCAGCAGCCTGTACTTGAGGGCCCCCCAAAGAAGAGGGGTCGTCCGAGGAGGGGCAAGTGAGAGGCCGATGGCCAAGTGCAACTCCCAGGAAGCCTGAACCTGTTCTGGATGTTCACCTTTGTGCACAAACTGTTCACCCTGTTGACGGCAACACAACTCCCACACATTACATGGGGAGTACAAGTTGGACCAATGTCTCAGACAACTGTGGCCCGATACTGGGGATTTTGTCTACCAGGACTTTCAATTCACCTAGGAACTTCTGATTGCAAGATATATGTACAGCACTAACCATCCTATGCACTATTCACACAAATGTATCACAATAAACACACTAATACACCATACTTGCCTCTGTTGTGATTCCAACGTGGGTGCTGTCATGGGGATGATGAACTGCAAAATTACACTGTGTATGCGAACTGCAACAGCAAGTACAACACAGGCATGTGAGTAAAGGCAACGTGACACATATGAGGGAGACACACCACCAGGGCTACACAACACATACACACCTAGGCCATCTGACTCATTGCCTACACTGATGTTGCCAGGGAAGACGGTGCAATGCACAGACACCACACCTATTCCCAGTTGTAGTCAAGTAGCCCACAGGTGCAGTAAGCAAATGGCAGTCAAATGTGTGACCACAGACAACGCACATCACAAAGTGAAGCACAGGTTTATTACACAGTTGCAACATGTCGTAACCACTACAGATGCAAGGTAATCCCACCTGGCAGCGGGCACACAGTCAACAACTGTAGAAGGAAGGAAGTCCATGGGTGTTGCGCACATCACCTGTAGGGACACAACAGCTACCACCCTGGAAGTACAATCACGTCGTCGGTGGACACAGTTGACCAAACGAATCTGAAAGTACCCTGTGAAGGACAGAAATGACACACAGTCAAAAGCAATGGAGAACAGGACAGAACAGCAAAACTCATGCACAATACATGTTACAAGATACCCACCCAGAACCAAGTTAGCATGTCAACACTGTTGGGGAGTACAGACCACCTGTAAGCACACATCGCTACACACATCCAGTCAAGTAGCCCATGGACACACTCCAACAGCACCAGAGCACCACCTACACATATCATGCCAACTCACATCATTGACATGACACCTCAGGATACTCACATTCAGCTAAAGAAGTTGGTGATGAGCTGTGTGCGGACATCACCCTCATCATCATCATCATCACTGGCATCGTGGTCCAGGCCAGGATCCTCCACAGGTGGCGGATGTTGGTCATTGTCATCCTGGATGAGAGGCAACTCCTTCCGCACTGCCAGGTTGTGGAGCATGCAGCAGACGATGATAATCTTGCACACTTTCGCTGGGGCATATGGGAGGGACCCTCCTGTCTTGTCCAGGCAGCGGAAGCGGCTCTTCAGGAGACCAAATGTCCGCTCAATCACTCTCCTGGTCCGACCATGTGCCTCATTGTAGCGCATCTGGGCTGGTGTCACAGGGTTCCTGAGGGGTGTCAGCAACCACGGCATGTTGGGGTATCCCGAGTCACCTACGGACAGACAAGTGCACATTAGCTGACTTGGAAAAGTGGGCGGAATACTACAGATCAGATCACACACAATGGCACAAAGTCAGTACACACCGACAAGCCAGGCACGCTGGTTCTGCATCTGTGCCATCATCCTGGGGATGCGACTACTCCTCATCACAAAGGCATCGTGTGCTGAACCAGGGAAACGGGCACACACGTGTGTGATGGTCATATCTGCAAGACACACCACCAGTGCATTGACCGAGTGGTAGTGCTTGCGGTTACGGTAGGCCTGCTCCTGGGCCTGTGGTGGTACCAAAGCCACATGTGTCCCATCAATGGAGCCAATGACATGCGGCATCCTCCCCAGGGCATAGAAGTCACTCTTCACGTCAGTGAGTCGTTGCAGTCTAGGGAAATAGATGTACCGGTTCAGGAATAGCAACATTGCCTCCAAAACATCGCGGAGCACACGGCTCAACATGGTCTGTGACATCCCACCAGCAGTCGCCACAGTATGTTGGAAGGTACCGGTGGCAAAGAAGTGTAGGGCTGCCATCACCTTCACCTTGGGGGTCAGCGCTGTAGGATACGGCCGGCCAGGCTGCAAATGTGGGGCCAACTGCACTGCCAAATCCTCAATCAGCTGCCTGGTGAAGCGGTACCGTCGGATGCTGTCCCGTTCCACCATCGTTGCCAGGTCTGGGAATGGTCGATGGACAGCAGGAGCCCTGCAGTGCAGAGGAGAAGAAAGCAAGATTGTCAGTCACCCCACATATGCGGCATTGAACACACTCAATATCACAACATACATCATTATGAGGCACAACTACATGAAGTGTGCAGTTCCGTAAGGACATGTATGGTACATACATGGCCAACATCTGTCATCACGGTTCAACAAGTGGCATCAATAAGTCCCAGGTTGGCCCATTGGATATCATGAGGCCGTGTCACAGTTCCCATCTCCTGCTGCCGTGTCACAATCACCCCCCACAGTGACATGTGAGGACAGATGTGCCCCAGGCATCACAGCTCAACGACAGGTACATTCCCAGGGACCCTGTATTGCCACATGGACACTGGCATTACATGGAGTATCAGGTATACACCACGAGCAAAACAACCATGACCCCCACAGGTAGTGGTCCCACTTGCCACTGCAGGACAGACATGGACGTCTGTGACACACACACGCACAACATCAAAGTCCATGCACACACAACGTGGATGTGGAGACTGTCTCCCATTGTGCACATGAAATCAGAGACATTGTAAACACTACATGCACACAGACTGTGGAGGACCATCACTATTGTGCCACTGGGACACCCTGGCTCAAACATACCGTCCCACATGGGACTCACGGGGTATGTGACATGACATACACATACACCACCGTGAAATGTGACCATGGCACATGCACAGATATGAACAGTTGCACATCACAGTGGTCATGTACACGTAACACCCAGGATCCTGTCCCCATGAACACGTGCACAGCCTGGGGTGGCTGCCCCCAGGTGACACCCACAGGACAACATGTACACCAACATACACACAATAGGAAATGCAGCCTTACATGCCTTATGATACAGTTTGGACAGGCTGTCGTGTTGTAGGTGTGCCCCTCACTCCCTGGGAGCTATCTGTGGCTGGCATATGTTCATCTGAGACAGGCATGGTGACATATGCCAGTCACTTGTACAGGGATGCGTTGAACAGCAATGGACCGATCGGTGCCCCCGGCCGGCCCATTGCATTCAATGTGTGCAGGTACGCGTTGAACCCCTGTACTCGTTGATCAGCAATGGACCGATCGGTGCCCCCGGCCGGCCCATTGCATTCAATGTGTGCGGGTACGCATTGTACCCCTGTACGCGTTGTACCTCAATGGACCGATAGATGCCCCCGGCCGGCCCATTGCATTCAATGTGTGCGGGTACGCGTTGTACCCCTGTACGCGTTGTACCGCAATGGACCGATCGGTGCACCCGGCCGGCCCATTGCATTCAATGTGTGCGGGTACGCGTTGTACCCCTGTACGCGTTGATCAGCAATGGACCGATCGGTGCCCCCGGCCGGCCCATTGCATTCAATGTGTGCGGGTACGCGTTGTACCCCTGTACGCGTTGTACCGCAATGGACCGATCGGTGCCCCGGCCGGCCCATTGCATTCAATGTGTGCGGGTACGCGTTGTACCCCTGTATGCGTTGATACCGCAATGGACCGATCGGTGCCCCGGCCGGCCCATTGCATTCAATGTGTGCGGGTACGCGTTGTACCCCTGTACGCGTTGTACCGCAATGGACCGATCGGTGCCCCCAGCCGGCCCATTGCATTCAATGTGTGCGGGTACGCGTTGTACCCCTGTACGCGTTGTACCGCAATGGACCGATCGGTGCCCCGGCCGGCCCATTGCATTCAATGTGTGCGGGTACGCGTTGTACCCCTGTGCGTGTTGATCAGCAATGGACCGATCGGTGCCCCCGGCCGGCCCATTGCATTCAATGTGTGCGGGTACGCGTTGTACCCCTGTACGCGTTGTACCGCAATGGACCGATCGGTGCGCCCGGCCGGCCCATTGCATTCAATGTGTGCGGGTACGCGTTGTACCCCTGTACGCGTTGTACCGCAATGGACCGATCGGTGCCCCGGCCGACCCATTGCATTCAATGTGTGCGGGTACGCGTTGTACCCCTGTATGCGTTGATCAGCAATGGACCGATCGGTGCCCCGGCCGGCCCATTGCATTCAATGTGTGCGGGTACGCATTGTACCCCTGTACGCGTTGATCACCAATGGACCGATCGGTGCCCCGGCCGGCCCATTGCATTCAATGTGTGCGGGTACGCGTTGTACCCCTGTACGCGTTGATCAGCAATGGACCGATCGGTGCGCACCCATTGACAATGGCCTAGCCTGGCAACGGACGCGTTTTCGAAATTCGAACGAGTCGGTTGCTGGAAATTCAGTTGGTCACCCACAACAATGTTGCAAAATCATGTATGTCATGAAGTTGAAGATTTGAAGGATGCTGTGGGCGTGTATTGGTGCTGCTATTCCATGGATTGGCCAGATTCAGAAGATGCAAACGACTTGGACCTATCACTTTGGACACATGGGACAGTATCTGCCTCTCCAGCACATATATATTGCTGGCTGTTCCCCTGAGAGCTCACTTGCCTGCACTACATGCTCCAGGACGACCATCTGCCACTGCACTGCTGCTGTCTCTGCCCCTCTGGACCCTGCAATGGCACGTACTGTGGAGAGAGCCCCAGCCTTCAGCCTTGAGGAGAACCAGGCCCTGCTGGACAGCCTACTTCCACAGTACAGCAAGCTGTATGGGACACCAGGGGAGCAGGTGAGTGTTCTGTGCACTGCCTTTCTGAATGTGCATTTTGTCTGACTAGCAAGGCTGAAAGTCTGCACGCCACTGGCTAGCAGGCTCACTGAGTAGTTGTCACCCCCCATAGTGTGTAGTGACATGCACTGGACAGGTATGGTGCAGTGACAGTGCATTTGAACAAGGTTTTACTTCCCATGCAATGATACCATGTAGTGACTTCTGGCAAACTGTCCATGGGCAGCGTTGCACTGCCTGTGTACATCATGTGCCCCTGTGATTGAGACATGTATATACAACTGTGTCATGCACGGATATGTTGCATGTGTAGTAATGGCCTTTTCACTTTGTCATCCTGACAGGTTAATGCCCATCGGAAGCAGGAGATCTGGAAGGACATCGTCCGGGCTGTCCGGTCCGTGGGGGTCTACAAGCGCCGGATCCGCAACTGCCAGAAGAGGTGGCAGGACCTTCGGGGCTGGACCCGGAGGATTGCACGGGTCCAGCTGAAGCTGTCGCCTCCTCGCAGGAGGGGCGGAACACGGACCCTGACCCCCACATGCTCCAGATCCTGGCGGTGGTGTTTCCAGACCTGGATGGGCAGCTGAAGGCCAGACAGCAGCAAGGAGGGGTGAGTCAAAGACTGCACTGTGAACTCTGTATTACATGCTATGTGCCCTCCTCTGGCCTGGTTCAACTGCCACAGTACAGCAGTCATGTTGTCCAGGAGCCATGTCCCTCTATTGTGCACTGCCCACTCCTCATCTGATACCCAGGTGTGGCCCTTACATTCAGGGAATTGTGTCACTTGGGACTGTGTCCTTGCAGTTTGCTTCACTAAAGGTGGGGGACAGCATCTGTTTCCCTAACTCTGTTGTGGGCATCATGGGTGGGTCCATTGTTCACACAACGCCTGTGTTCGGACATGTAATCTGCGTGTTGCTTTGATATGCGGTCCACTTGCTGAGCTGAGCCACCACATGTGCCTGGGGTATGTGGCACACGCCCATGCAGCGGGTGGGAACAATGTTTGGGCCCCAGGAGTGTGCAGATTACGTGTGTCACACATACATAGCCAGCTATCCACTGTCCAGGGCTCATCCCTCATTCATGTGGGGCAGGACAGTCATGCCTACTCCAGGCCATGCAATGCACTCTGTACTCCCACTCCCGTGTATCAGCTGACACATTGTGCGCAGTGATTTGACCCCTCAGGTGTCTGCCTCTGTGTCAGTGTGCTGTGGATTTGTTGCCAGGACTGCTGGGGTGTTTCTCGGTAGGGGCTCAGCATGCCACTGGAGATGTGACCATAGGAGACGATACTTGTGTGTCACATAGGTGTTTGATCAGCTGCCCGTGCAGACTGGGGTATGCGAATGTGAAGTTCAGGCAGCTGTTTCCCATTCACAGCAGATTGTGAGGGGCTCAGGTTCAGAGGGTAGTGTCACAGGTCTCCCATATGTCCAATCGGTATGACCTGGACAGATGAGGGTTAAGATGATGTGTTGTGTGGGGGATGTACATGTGCACTTGTGCAGCTCCAGGACTTGCATTCCCCATGACCTACTATTGTGACACAGTGCAGAGTGTTGTTGTCTGGCTGCCAAGTCATACATCACTGAGACAGTGATGTATGACTTAGCAGTCATGCCTCCGCCATGGCATGTGTCTACTTATTGGTGATCCTGCAGGGGAGTGACATGTGCTACATGCACACCATTGTGGCGATGGCTATCAGGACATGGGTGCATCATGGTGTCTGTCGCTGGTATGCATCACATGCATTTCCTATTTGACTCTGGGCATCCCTTTCATCCGGAAACCTGTACTGACTCAGTGGCAAGAGTTGTGATGTGTGCATGTCCACATGCTACACCGTGTCCTCTGCACTGTCCAACTACTGTGTAGGTGGTGCATGTGTCCACACTGGGGTGTTGCTATCCAACAGACACCAGACAGATGGGTGCAAGGCCATGTGGGATGTGAGTGCCATGGTTGGCATCAGACTGACAATTGGCTTCTCCTGTTCAGTTAGGGCACTTTTAGCAATGTTCAACTAATGATGCCAGGGCTTGCTCTGTAATGTGCTGTGCTCACAGTGGTGTGTGCGTTTGGTGCAGGTGACTGATGTCTGTCTGTTTCCCCATTGTTTGCAGATACATCCACGGCCACGGAAGGGGACAGCTCCACGGACCAGGAGGAGCCGGAGAGCCAGACTGGGTCAGCAGCCGAGGAGTGGTCGGAGGGACCCAGTGGCACGGAGGGCGAGGGAGCCACACCGAGGAGTCCTCAGCACCATCCACCTCAGCTGAGGACCAGAGCAACTCGGAGGATGACTCCCTTATGGAGGCGGGTGTCAGCAGCCACCACACCCCAGCTAGTGTTGCTGTCCCCGCCACCACCAGCACCACCACCGCCCTCCCATCGGCTCCCATTCCCCAGGTCCGTGGAGGCTCCCATGTTCGGGAGCGTGTCTCCTTTGGGCCAGGCACCGCACCCCCTGCCCCTGTGTCCCCTGCTGCCCTGAGTGAGGAGTCTGTGTACCTCCTTCGCCAGCTCCATGTAGGGCAGACAGCCATGCTGAGTGTCCTCCATGCGCACACCGCTCTGTTGACTCAGCTGGTGTCGTTCATGGAGGGCATCTCATCGGGCATGTCTGACCTACAGAGGGGCAATAGGTCCATGGACTCCTCCCTGACGGCAGCAGTGTCCCTCCTCAGACAGTCCCTCACCCCTCCTGCCTCTGCTCCATCCACACTCCCCAGCACCTTACCTGTCCCAAGCACACACACACCGGCACAGGCACACACCAGCACACACACGTCCAGCACACAGACACACACGCCACAAACAAAACGCACACGCACGCACAGTCAGGGGACTGAAACCAGACTCACAGGGGATGGGGCCCTGGAACACACACACGCATCCACGAGCACTGCGCAGTCCTCAGTTGCCTCTCCCTCCAAAGCACCCTCCCTTGCCTCACCTGCAACCCCAAAGACCCAGCGGCTCTTCCTCAGTGACCTCGGCCTCTTCCCCTCCGATCCAGCTGATACAGCATTCAGGGGAAGAGGAAGCCCACCCACACGGAGCAGAGTGCCCCTCGCCCCCGGACACCCTCCCCCAGGCGCAGACAGACTGAGGCCCCCACCCGCAAGTCCCCCGGAGTCGTAAGAGCAAGACCCCGCCGCCGCCCTGCAGCTCAGGCACCAGGTCTCCTTCCTCCATCCCTCAGGCCCCCACTCCACAGGTGCCCCCACCACACCCTGCCCCAGGTTCCCCCACCCACAGATATACCATCCCCAAGAGGATCCGGCCTTCTCCCCCTGCCACTTGCTCTCCCGGCACCACACCCCCGCTGCGCTTGTCTGTGCCACTGATGTGGTGAGGGTGTCCTCCCCCTCTGTCCAGCCCACCTTGCCTGTTCCCCATTCTCCTCCCTTGGTGGTAGGCACTGCAGTGGAGTCCACTACCACCCTGTCTGACTTGGGCACTGCAGTGGCGGACCTGTCCACTCCATCTGCAGGGTCCACTGCAGTCGTGCCGGCACCCACAACATCTGAGTCATGCCCCCCAGTTGTGCCGGCACACACCATGTCAGACACCTCCACTGCAGTTGTCAGTGGCTCTCCAGCACCCACCACCCCTTCCCTGCTTCCTCCTGGTGAGCCCTGATCCTGTCCCTGCGGTGCCTGGCCTGCCCCCGGTTGCCCCTCCTAGTGGATTGTCCCTGGTTTTGTGCAGTGCAGGCATGCGTAGGGTGACATCTGCCACTGTCACCCTGTTTGGACTTTGACAATGGACTGGCCATTGGCCTTTGTGTTTTTTCTGGACTTTCAGTTTTCAATACACACATATGCTGAATAAAGCAACTTTCTGTTCTCTAGTGCTTATGCTTCTGATGTACATGTTGTTGATGATGCTAACCATGCCCTTGCTGCAGTGATGGTGATATTTGGTCTCATGATAATGAAGTGTTACTGTGCAGGAACCCATGTGGTCCAGGGGGAATGTGTCCTATCCTGTGGTGTATCCATGTCATCCATAGCAGCATCTGAGGGTGTCATGTGTTCAGTATTTGGCAATGGGATTTCCTACTTACATTAGCAAATTCACATCTGTGGCTTCCACCCCTGCACATCTGTTGTGCCTGCCATTGTTCAATTTGTCTACTTCCCTGACCGTGTGGCCATCTCCACTGGACATGCAGGTTTGGGCATCAATGGGGAAGGACTCATCTGTGTTGTCAGTGCAACATTGCTATACAAGTGTGTTGGATCTGTGCTGATGATTTCGTTGGCACTTCCATGACCAGGCTGATGTGACGGGAGCCTTCATTTGGTGCTAATTGTTGATTGTGTGACCAAGTGCTCAGCTGACATGATGGGGCCCTACTGAGGCAACATATGGCACAGCTTTCCTCACACAGGAGTGGAGTCCCCTCATGGCAGTGTGTACTCCTGTGACATTGCCTGCGCCCAAGGTGTGTGTTGTATGAGCATGTCTGTGTGTTCACTTCCGTTTAGCTGTGCATGCTGTGATCCCTAGTGTTGTACCTGTTTGTGATGCTTGCTGAGTTGACCTATGTTCCCCCAAAGTCTTCTCCCTGGGTTCTCTGTGATGTGGGTGCATGGCACATTACTGGTCATCAGGGTGTCACCCATAGGTGTGTTTGCTGTCAGGGCTGAGTTTGTGTGCAGACGCAGATGGGTCACAGTCAGGTTTCCCCTTGGCACTTGTTGTTTGCCCCTGTCATGTGATTTCCAGTTTGTGTTATCTTTCAGTGATTGTGACACGTTGTGTGTGTGACTGCTGGCACTCCTCAGGGTCCGGGCTGCAATGTTGGTTGTTGTCTATGTGTGTTCTTTGTGGGTGACCTTGGCTTCTTCATTGGTGTGTGACTGTGGCTGGGATCCCATTGGTTGGTGTGGTATTGCCGTCATGTCCATGTACAGCGTAGTGTGCAGTGTGTCAGACATTCAGGAGTCTTGTTGAGTGGCCATGTGTGATGTGTTTCTGCACCTTGGTTCCCACCCACCACCCTGGAATAGTCATGGGTGCATGTGCAATGTCACCAGTGCATGTGTGCTTCACTGCTGCACATTGTTGGAGGTCGAGGGGTGTGGTGTTGAGTGTGTGCAGATGAGAGTTGTTGCCCGGCTAGGCCCCTGCCTCCATGTTGGCCTTGGCTTACTGGCCGTGCTGATTGATTTGTGCTTGTGTAGGTGTGATGGTAGTTTGTTGCTCAGGACACATGACTGTGGTTCACAGTGTGAACGACATTTAGCTTTGTCATCACAGTGGGATTGTAATGCAGCCCAGGGTCACCACATTGTGGGGGCCCTGGGCGTAGTGCTGTGGTGTGTCTGTGTCTTGCTGTGTCAGTTGCTGTTCCTACGTGCCTGTGTGACATGTGTGATTTGTGCTCCCTCTCATCTGACAATGCCTGCTTGCCCACATAGGGGATTTGGATCCATGAGTTACCTTTGTGTGGCACTGTATGCACATCTGTATGTTTGGTATTCAGGTCTCCTCATGTGTTGTGTGGTTGCCTGGGGACACTGGCACCCCCTCACCTGTTGTGTATGATGTGCAGTGTGGGTCTGCCTGTTTGTGTTTGTGCATCTGCACCACTGCATTGGCATATCTTGGGTGTGCCATTGGCTGTATGTAGTTTGGTGGGTTTCCCCTGCTGTCCCTGGGACTCCTAGGTCATCGGTCAGCACAATGATCATGGTTTGTGTGTCCCATTGCTGCCATGGTTTGGTATCTGTTCACCTCACATCTACAGTCTCCACAGGGTATCTGCATTTGTGTGCCCATTGGTGCAAATATGTGGGTCTGCATTCTGATGGTCACTTCTGTCATTGTGTCATTGATGAATGTTGACAGTGTCAGCCCCCATGGGTGTTGTTTGTCTGCACATGGCCAAAGGTATGTCTTATTTGCACTGCAGTATTTGCCTCCCCCAATTTATGTTGCAATGGGACACATGCACTACTTTGCCACTGATGTGTTTTATGTTCTGTGACCAGGAATCATCCATGCAGTTTGGCAGTTGCAGCTTTTTCTTTACATTTTGGTCACTGTGATGATGGGGGTATGGATCCCATTGCCACAATGTTCAAAATGTGCTTCAGCTATGGACCCCACACTTACATTTTGGTCACTGTGATGATGGGGGTTTGGACCCCATTGCCACAATGTTCAAAATGTGCTTCAGCTATGGACCCCACACTTACATTTTGGTCACTGTGATGATGGGGGTTTGGACCCCATTGCCACACTGTTCAAAATGTGCTTCAGCTATGGACCCCACACTTACCTTTTGGCCACTGTGATGATGGGGGTTTGGACCCCATTGACACAATGTTCAAAATGTGCTTCAGCTATGGACCCCACACTTACCTTTTGGTCACTGTGATGATGGGGGTTTGGACCCCATTGCCACAATGTTCAAAATGTGCTTCAGCTATGGACCCCACCCTTACATTTTGGTCACTGTGATGATGGGGGTTTGGACCCCATTGCCACACTGTTCAAAATGTGCTTCAGCTATGGACCCCACCCTTACATTTTGGTCACTGTGATGATGGGGGTTTGGACCCCATTGACACAATGGTCATGGCCTGCTTGCATTGTGGGGGCCACACACATATATGTGTGCCACATGTGATAGGGGGTCACATTGTATGTTCAAAGTCATTTTCAGTGTTGTAGACATTTGACACAGTCTACACACACTTGTCATGGTGTTGGGGGGATGTCTTTTTCTTGCATTCCCTAGGTTGTGGTGTGCTGGTTGTGTCATGCATTGTCCATCCTATGAGTGGGGGTGGTGTTGGTGGTAGGCATCCAGCCCCCCATGGGTAGAGGTGGTAGTAGTGACAGGCATCCAGGCCCCCTGGGTAAGGGTGGTAGTAGTGGTAGGCATCTGGCACCCCCCTGGCTAAGGGTGGTAGTAGTGGTAGGCATCCAGCCCCCCCCTGGGTAAGGGTGGTAGTAGTGGTAGGCATCTGGCACCCCCTGGGTAAGGGTGGTAGTAGTGGTAGGCATCCAGCCCCCTGGGTAAGGGTGGTAGTGGTGGTAGGCATCTGGCACCCCCTGGCTAAGGGTGGTAGTAGTGGTAGGCATCCAGCCCCCTGGCTTAGGGTGGTAGTAGTGGTAGGCATCTGGCACCCACATGGCTAAGGGTGGTAGTAGTGGTAGGCATCCAGCCCCCCCTGGGTTAGGGTGGTAGTAGTGGTAGGCATCCAGCCCCCCCTGGGTAAGGGTGGTAGTAGTGGTAGGCATCTGGCACCCCCATGGCTAAGGGTGGTAGTAGTGGTAGGCATCCAGCCCCCTGGGTAAGGGTGGTAGTAGTGGTAGGCATCCAGCCCCCCTGGCTAAGGGTGGTAGTAGTGGTAGGCATCCAGCCCCCTGGCTTAGGGTGGTAGTAGTGGTAGGCATCTGGCACCCCCATGGCTAAGGGTGGTAGTAGTGGTAGGCATCCAGCCCCCTGGCTTAGGGTGGTAGTAGTGGTAGGCATCTGGCACCCCCATGGCTAAGGGTGGTAGTAGTGGTAGACATCCAGCCCCCCTGGGTAAGGGTGGTAGTAGTGGTAGGCATCCAGCCCCCTGGGTAAGGGTGGTAGTAGTGGTAGGCATCTGGCACCCCCATGGCTAAGGGTGGTAGTAGTGGTAGGCATCCAGCCCCCTCGGTAAGGGTGGTAGTAGTGGTAGGCATCCAGCCCCCCCTGGGTAAGGGTGGTAGTAGTGGTAGGCATCTGGCACCCCCATGGCTAAGGGTGGTAGTAGTGGTAGACATCCAGCCCCCCTGGCGTAGGGTGGTAGTAGTGGTAGGCATCTGGCACCCACATGGCTAAGGGTGGTAGTAGTGGTAGGCATCCATCCCCCCCTGGGTAAGGGTGGTAGTAGTGGTAGGCATCCAGCCCCCCCTGGGTAAGGGTGGTAGTAGTGGTAGGCATCTGGCACCCCCATGGCTAAGGGTGGTAGTAGTGGTAGGCATCCAGCCCCCCCTGGGTAAGGGTGGTAGTAGTGGTAGGCATCTGGCACACCCTGGGTAAGGGTGGTAGTAGTGGTAGGCATCCAGCCCCCCTGGGTAAGGGTGGTAGTGGTGGTAGGCATCTGGCACCCCCTGGCTAAGGGTGGTAGTAGTGGTAGGCATCCAGCCCCCCCTGGGTAAGGGTGGTAGTAGTGGTAGGCATCTGGCACCCCCATGGCTAAGGGTGGTAGTAATGGTAGGCATCCAGCCCCCCCTGGGTAAGGGTGGTAGTAGTGGTAGGCATCCAGCTCCCCTGGCTTAGGGTGGTAGTAGTGGTAGGCATCTGGCACCCACATGGCTAAGGGTGGTAGTAGTGGTAGGCATCCAGCCCCCCCTGGGTAAGGGTGGTAGTAGTGGTAGGCATCCAGCCCCCTGGGTAAGGGTGGTAGTAGTGGTAGGCATCTGGCACCCCTGGGTAAGGGTGGTAGTAGTGGTAGGCATCCAGCCCCCTTGGGTAAGGGTGGTAGTGGTGGTAGGCATCTGGCACCCCCTGGCTAAGGGTGGTAGTAGTGGTAGGCATCCAGCCCCCTGGGTAAGGGTGGTAGTAGTGGTAGGGCATCTGGCACCCCCATGGCTAAGGGTGGTAGTAGTGGTAGGCATCCAGCCCCCTGGGTAAGGGTGGTAGTAGTGGTAGGCATCTGGCACCCACATGGCTAATGGTGGTAGTAGTGGTAGGCATCCAGCCCCCTGGGTAAGGGTGGTAGTAGTGGTAGGCATCTGGCACCCCTGGCTAAGGGTGGAAGGCATCCAGCCCCCCCTGGGTAAGGGTGGTAGTAGTGGTAGGCATCTGGCACCCCCATGGCTAAGGGTGGTAGTAGTGGTAGGCATCCAGCCCCCCCTGGGTAAGGGTGGTAGTAGTGGTTGGCATCCAGCCCCCCTGGGTAAGGGTGGTAGTAGTGGTAGGCATCTGGCACCCCCCTGGCTAAGGGTGGTAGTAGTGGTAGGCATCCAGCCCCCCCTGGGTAAGGGTGGTAGTAGTGGTAGGCATCTGGCACCCACATGGCTAATGGTGGTAGTAGTGGTAGGCATCCAGCCCCCCCTGGGTAAGGGTGGTAGTGGTGGTAGGCATCTGGCACCCCCCTGGCTAAGGGTGGTAGTAGTGGTAGGCATCCAGCCCCCTGGGTAAGGGTGGTAGTAGTGGTAGGCATCTGGCACCCCCATGGCTAAGGGTGGTAGTAGTGGTAGGCATCCAGCCCCCCTGGGTAAGGGTGGTAGTAGTGGTAGGCATCCAGCCCCCTGGGTAAGGGTGTTAGTAGTGGTAGGCATCTGGCACCCCATGGCTAAGGGTGGTAGTAGTGGTAGGCATCCAGCCCCCTGGGTAAGGGTGGTAGTAGTGGTAGGCATCTGGCACCCCTGGGTAAGGGTGGTAGTAGTGGTAGGCATCCAGCCTCCCTGGGTAAGGGTGGTAGTGATGGTAGGCATCTGGCACCCCCTGGCTAAGGGTGGTAGTAGTGGTAGGCATCCAGCCCCCTGGGTAAGGGTGGTAGTAGTGGTAGGCATCTGGCACCCCCATGGCTAAGGGTGGTAGTAGTGGTAGGCATCCAGCCCCCTGGGTAAGGGTGGTAGTAGTGGTAGGCATCCAGCCCCTGGCTTAGGGTGGTAGTAGTGGTAGGCATCTGGCACCCACATGGCTAAGGGTGGTAGTAGTGGTAGGCATCCAGCCCCCTGGGTAAGGGTGGTAGTAGTGGTAGGCATCCAGCCCCCTGGGTAAGGGTGGTAGTAGTGGTAGGCATCTGGCACCCCCATGGCTAAGGGTGGTAGTAGTGGTAGGCATCCAGCCCCCTGGGTAAGGGTGGTAGTAGTGGTAGGCATCTGGCACCCCCATGGCTAAGGGTGGTAGTAGTGGTAGGCATCCAGCCCCCTGGGTAAGGGTGGTAGTAGTGGTAGGCATCTGGCACCCCCTGGCTAAGGGTGGTAGTAGTGGTAGGCATCCAGCCCCCTGGGTAAGGGTGGTAGTAGTGGTAGGCATCTGGCACCCCCATGGCTAAGGGTGGTAGTAGTGGTAGGCATCCAGCCCCCTGGGTAAGGGTGGTAGTAGTGGTAGGCATCCAGCCCCCTGGGTAAGGGTGGTAGTAGTGGTAGGCATCTGGAACCCCCATGGCTAAGGGTGGTAGTAGTGGTAGGCATCCAGCCCCCTGGGTAAGGGTGGTAGTAGTGGTAGGCATCTGGCACCCCTGGGTAAGGGTGGTAGTAGTGGTAGGCATCCAGCCCCCTGGGAACGGGTGGTAGTGGTGGTAGGCATCTGGCACCCCCTGGCTAAGGGTGGTAGTAGTGGTAGGCATCCAGCCCCCCCTGGGTAAGGGTGGTAGTAGTGGTAGGCATCTGGTACCCCCATGGCTAAGGGTGGTAGTAGTGGTAGGCATCCAGCCCCCTGGGTAAGGGTGGTAGTAGTGGTAGGCATCTGGCACCCCTGGTAATGGTGGTAGTAGTGGTAGGCATCCAGCCCCCTGGGTAAGGGTGGTAGTGGTGGTGGCATCTGGCACCCCCATGGCTAAGGGTGGTAGTAGTGGTAGGCATCCAGCCCCCCTGGGTAAGGGTGGTAGTAGTGGTAGGCATCTGGCACCCCCATGGCTAAGGGTGGTAGTAGTGGTAGGCATCCAGCCCCCTGGGTAAGGGTGGTAGTAGTGGTAGGCATCTGGCACCCCTGGGTAAGGGTGGTAGTAGTGGTAGGCATCCAGCCCCCCTGGGTAAGGTGGTAGCAGTGGTAGGCATCTGGCACCCCCATGGCTAAGGGTGGTAGTAGTGGTAGGCATCCAGCCCCCCCTGGGTAAGGGTGGTAGTAGTGGTAGGCATCTGGCACCCCCTGGGTAAAGGTGGTAGTAGTGGTATGCATCCAGCCCCCTGGCTTAGGGTGGTAGTAGTGGTAGGCATCTGGCACCCCCATGGCTAAGGGTGGTAGTAGTGGTAGGCATCCAGCCCCTGGGTAAGGGTGGTAGTAGTGGTAGGCATCCAGCCCCCTGGGTAAGGGTGGTAGTAGTGGTAGGCATCTGGCACCCCATGGCTAAGGGTGGTAGTAGTGGTAGGCATCCAGCCCCTGGGTAAGGGTGGTAGTGGTGGTGGGCATCTGGCACCCCTGGCTAAGGGTGGTAGTGGTGGTTGGCATCCGGCCCCCTTGGGTAGGGGTGGTGGTGCGCATTCAGGCCCCTGTGTGCATATGTGGCATTGGTGATGGGCATCCCGCCCCTATGGTGCTGCTATTGCTGGTGTAAGTAAATTCTGCATCCCTCTGTGTGTGTGTGATGTGTCGTGTACGTGTTGTATGTGTTTTGTGGTTGGTGTCTGACTTACCTTCTGCGCCGTACGCGTCCGTTCCTGTTCCGGTAGTAAATGTAGAATATTGGTATGATCGGGACGAAGGGATTCATGGTTGGTTCGTGTCGTTCGTCTTTCTCGTTGCTTCGCGTCGTCCTCGTCGCTGGCGTGTTCGCCTCGTAGCCGTGGATCGTGTTGTGGCACGAATCGGAGCTTATGTGCGCCTCTCCCGGATGCTTTGACGTGCCGTGCGTAGCGACGGGTTCGGCGCGTACGGAAAGCGCATCGTACTTGTTCGGCCGGACGAGGCTGCATTTTCCCTTCCGTGCGACTCGATTCTACGTTTCCTGATTCGCCTCGGTCGGAGGACAGGACCTGGATTGGGTGAGTACGACTCGGCCGGATTCTGTGCTGTTGTGCGCATCGTACTTACTCGTTCGGTATGCTGTACGGATCGGTCGGGAAACAGGCATTCGCATGGCTTTTTTCCCGACCGAATGGTATTGGGTGCGCCTCCGACCGAGATCGGAATCGGCCCCTTAGTGTTGTCTCCGCTCTTTCTTAATTTTACTAAGATAAGCAAGTCAGACAGCCCCATTGTGAAATCAGCTTTTCCAACTAAAAGGCATCATGAAAGAGAGCTGGGGGCATTTAGTAAACATTTAATAAGGGAGTGCTTAGTGCTTCATTTATCATCTGGTCTGGAGTATTATTCGAACAGAGAAGCAGGGCACTGGGACAGGACCTTGCTGACATGTTCTAGATTGGTGGGTTATACACTCCCAATTGTGTTTTCCTCTTGGCCAATATGACAAGGCATCCATTTGCATTTGTCCCTGTGACTGGAATTCGACCCAATCCTTGCCGCACGTTTTTATTGTATTTATTCAAAACGCTTTCTGATTCCATTGCTGATGCAGCACAATATCAGACAATGTAGACCCACTCTGTTTTATAAAAATGTTAAATGAGGATGAGGTTTGCTACGTTGTGGTGTCTTTTTAAAAGTCTGCCCTGATATGTAGAGGTCCTATGTTTTTTTAAAATACGTTTGAAATGGCTTTGTTATCATATACTGCATTATATTTGTACTGATGTTTTTGCAAACCGTCATACTCTGCTCTGAGAAGCTGTGGTTCTATACTGCAATTTTATGAATATACTTATAATAAAATTATTTTTTTTACTCAAAAGAGAGAGTTTAGTCATTAATTTTAATTTGCTTTTTAGAAATATGTTAGGTTAGATTACAGTTTAGTTAATTCTTAAACTTACTTGTCAGTGTGGCTTGTTACTTTGTTGAAGACTTCCTTCTCTTTTTATACTGTTCATTTAATTAGGTTTCTGGTTCTATTGGTTAGTTTGTTTTACACTAAGGGGCCGATTCCGATCTCGGCCGGTAGTGCTCCGATTCGGATTCGGATTCACCGGATCCGATTCGGAGCCCTGTTTCCCGACCGAATCGAACGCGGGTCCGGCCGAGCAAGTACGATGCAAGCACCCGCGAAATCGCCGACCGACTCGAATGCGGCTTCAACACGCTCCAACCGACTCGCATGGACACGACTCGCACCACGCTATGGAGACGTTTCCCGGCCGGGTAAGTACGATGCGCGCCGCGAGCAGTCCGACCGACTCGCGCCGTCCGGCTCAAAAAGCTGTCGGAGCCGGACTTTGGGGGTCCGCGTCGGACCCCCTGTACGCGTAGGCACGCGATTCGCACACAGGGGGACCCATGGGTCCCCCTACCTGTGCTTGTACGCCGCGATGCGCATGGACGCGTACCCGCTGTAGGGGGCGCCCTTGTTCGCCTCGCACCCATTGAGTCAATGGGAGCCCGCGTACGCGTTGTACGACCGGCTCCCATTGACTTCAATGGGAGTCCGACCGACTCGAGTCCGATAGCATGCGAATGCATCGTACTCGTCCGGTCGGACTGCTAGGGTCCGATTCGGTCGGAATTCTCTCAGGGGCCGGCTCAGTCGGAGAGATTTCCGGCCGGAATCGGAATCGGCCCCTTTGTGTCTAGTTTTCTTTTCAGTAAACTCCTTTTTTGATGGATGCTAAGTAAGGGGTATGTTTTAATTTTAAATATGTGAATTATTGTATTATTAATTTATTTTAAATGTTAAATTTATTGTCATAAATCTTTTCGTGTTTTTTAATATTATTTGATATTGTAATAATGAATGATTTATTAATGTATCTCTTTTTAATTGTGTTTCTTTATAGCATCTCATTGCATTTATATTATTTTTTTAAAGTCACTTATGATGATAATTGTATTTGTTTTAATATCTTTTGTGATATTATTTCAGTCAATTTTGTGTTTTGATATTCTTTACATTCTGTATATATTCAAATAGTAGACAATATGTTGTGTTTAGATATTTGTTTCAGGTTAGGTATTTTTACAGTAATATTTTTGTGATAGATATTTCTATTTTTTTTGTTTAAGTTTAGGGTGATGATATTTTGTAATCAATATTATTTTGCTGATATTTTCTAAAATCTGTTTCAGATTGCCTATCTATAATTTGCCTTCAGCAATGCTTTCTTAAGTAAATGTAGAGTGGGCATGAAAAAAAAAAAAGAATTTGGGTTATTGAACTAGTCAAGAACAGCATGTGTTGATGGGTTCTTTTCTTTCTTAGCCTATATAAACTGCTGTCTGCTTTTGTGCACCTCCTGTGTTTCAGCACACTCTCCATTTTAGTCATTTTTGTTTTCTCCATGGCATACTACTTCCTCCATAGAGAAATCTATTCTCTTGCGCCCCATTATTTTTGACTGAAGGTGTATTTCTCCCATTCCCTTCTTGGTAACCCACTTGCTCCTTCCTTTTGAAAGAGTATATTTTTCATGTCTACCGTGGGATACCTTCTTCACATTGTTACTGAAGATGGACCGACCTATGAGGTTCTGGGTGTTTACCAACTTTTACAGAGGGACTCAACTAGGAATGCCAATGGTGAACAGCTGTTTTAGCATAAAAAGAATGAAGAATTGAACATTTTGGATCTCAGTTTGCGATCCAAAATTCAATGGGGCATATTTACGTTCTCTGGCGCATCCCTGCATATCAGCAGGGATGCGCCAGGAAAATGCGTCACGCAGAGTTTACCCTTGCGCCACGTCCGATGCGCCGCATTTACAATGCGGCGCATCGTGGCGTAAGGATAAGCAGATGCGTGACGCATCTGCCGACGGAAGGTTGGCGCAGTGCTGAAGTTGTGTCGCAAGCGCGACGCAACTCCAGCACTGTTCCAACCTTACCTATCCCTAACATGGTGCGTCAATCCTACGCCTGCTTGAAGCAGGCGTAAGGATTTGACGCACCAGCGTCGGAAAAGTGACTGCGTGAAATCTTGTAGATTTCACTACGTCACTTTTCCGAGGCGTTCCTGCGCCGAACGCCCCCTGCGCCAGTACGCCCACATGAAACCTGACGCAGGTTTCATGTGGCGCAGGGGTTTACTACGTGACGCATCTCCCTAGATGCGTCACGTTGTAAATATAGCGCAACGCAGCGCATGGTTTGCGTCGCGGCTGCGTCACATGCGTGACGCAACGGCGGCGCAAAAGTGGCGCAAGGGGCTTGTAAATATGCCCCAATGTTTATAATATAGATGGCAGGATTGACATAAAGAAAACATAATTACCAATAAAAAAGCAGGTTTGCACTGCACTTTCAAACTAATATCTGCCTCCCTGAGCTGTTTGCAAAAGATACGTACTAATACCTAGATGCATATAATTGTGGAAAAATGCCACAATTTTCCCAGTCTTCAAATTGGCACATTCGGATAACATTCGTCAGTACATTACATTATAGTAGCAATTTTCCTTTTACACTGCATTCATGTATTCGTTGACAAAAGCTGCAAAATGCTTCCATGATGCAGCAAGCTATTGGACTCATATGTGAGGCTGAATGAACCTGTGTTTCAACCAATGCCTCTAAAAATACAAATATAGCTTTTTATATAGTAACTAATATGTAATATCAAATAAAGTACAACATTGAAAGTTCCATTGTTTTCTATTGTCAATGCGTGGGTAGTATTTTTCAGTCTTTAGCCTTTTGAGATTAATATTATTGGTAATGATAACTGTTTCAAAGCCAATGAGGCTGCAGAAACAAAGTCATTTGTTGACATATATCTTATGTTTTGAAAAAAAAGACTAGTCACCTCAGCCCCAATTTTCCATCCTTTCTTGCTGGTAAGACTCAGGACTATATCGCAAAACACTTTAGACTGGCGCTATTCAATTTCCTTGGTGGTAAGAAAAGGTAGTATTTGAGTGCAAACACCTCTCACCGTTGTATTATGAAGGTAGATTTCTGGACGTGGCAGTGTGTGACAAAAGAGTTTGAACATATTTGTTGTGTGGTATTTAGTTGCGGTGGTGATATGTTGTGTTGCTTTTTTTGCTGCCTTTTTTGGGGTTTCATTATTGCATTGTGATATTGTATTTTACTGTGTTCATGGTGTTGTATTACGTTCTGTTTTGACCATTTTGTTGTCTTTTGCCCTAATATGATTTAATTGTGTTATCATATTGCTTTGTGTGAGTTACTGCATTATGTTCTGTTTACGTGTATGAACAAATACTGCTACATTGCAACCAAAAGAAATGCATGCCTTTAAAGTTTCTGTGACAATCAAACAGTTAACATTGTTTGAGGTGGTAAAATAGTGTTTTTCCATATTTTCAAATGCTTAAGATACCGGTCTGCCCAAAACTGTGGTTATTTTAAAATAGAAACTCCAGTGCTAATTTTTGTGATTCGTCCCATAGAGATTCATCAACTTAATAAATGCTCACATTTGGTTTTAGGCCAAAGGATAATATGGTTTAAATGAGTCTACACACTGCTAAAAAGAACACATCTAATAGCACCTAATGGGAATTGCAGTTGATTATGCATGATCAAGTAATAATGTACTCCGAGAGAACTATCTGCTTTGACATTTAGCTTGTCATGCCTTGAATGTTCAACAGTGATGTTGGTATTCGATATTCTGCAAATAAACAGTAACTCAGACAAGAAGACAGACATTATCCTAAGAATACCTTTGCCTATGATGAGTTCAAAGCCACAGAGTAGGTGTGCCCAACTTTTGAGGGTAATGAGCAACAGATTATCAATTGAAATGGCAAGCAACATTTGAACCTGTATGATACATACTGAGGTTTAGGCTGTCAAAATTTACTTAGTATCGCAATCAAACATTGTAGGCCCTATTCGCAAAGGGAAATTTGAATGTGTAGATCTCATCATGAGTCGATATACACTAGAGCCCTCATTTTTTTTTTTTTTAAATCTGTTTTTATTTGTTTGACATGAGTAACATAGGTATGACAGACAACATACATTCGGTTTTCTATTATATACACATCCCTCTGTCGTGCGTTTGCATATAGGTCTCTGATATATGCTAGTTTAAAACATTTCATAGTAACAGTGTCTATGTCATTCCTAACCCAGCAACCCAGTAGGTCCGTGTACTCAGTTCCATCTGTCTGATCAGAGGTCGTGGATTGGTTCAGGTATTTTGCCGACGTATTGTTGTGTAAAGTTCTTACAGTTCATACAGTGTGAGCCGTGAAACAGATGTTAAAGTTGATACAACGTTAAAACAGTAATACAACACCAACAGCAGCCATATTGTTGACCGACACAGTCTCCTCGCTCCCGTTAAATGTTTCCCCCTTCCGAGCACCTCAGTTGGAAATGTCCCCCCATGTGCACTCCTTCTCGTTTTTAGTCACCTCAGCTTAGTCACATATTACGTGTGTGTGTGTGGAACCATACGGTATGGTGTACATAGGGCATCGTCCCCCGGCCATTATTCATGCCTCTCCTGCTCAGGTTGACTCTCTGTGTTGTCCCCGTCCCCGTTTTGTAAACTGCGGTATAGTCCCTCCCACCTATCTGCTATGGGTTCCCTTCGTAGGCCCAGCGTTTCTTCCCATCGGATTGCAATTCCCTCTGCCTTGGCCCATGCTAGCAGGGAGTATCGCCAGGCCTGTGTGTGTGGTGAGTCCCTTGCTTTCCAGCGCTTGGTCAAGAGCCGCTTAGCTACCACAAGCCCCAGATAGAGGAACCGGGATGTAACTTTTGTGGCTGGGGTTCTTTTAAAATGGTGGAGTAGGGCTATAGTCCATTCAAAGGGTAGGTCACGGCCTGTACATTGCTGTAGGATCTCCCTGATTTCGCGCCAATATGTGTGTATGTTGGGGCAGCTCCACAGCATGTGTATCAATCCTGCCCCCAGTATATCACATCTAGGGCACGCTGCATCATTTCGATTAAAGTATTTATTTATCAACTCAGGTGTGAGGTACGCTCTGTGGACAATAAATAGTTGTATTTGTCTGAATCTCATATTCCTGGGTATACACACTGGGCTTCTGAGGATCTTCTCCCATTCCTTATCTGCTAGCTGTCGCCCCAGATCTAGTTCCCACTTTCGGCGGAGCGGATCTAGGCTGATCGCTACGTGTGTTCGGAGTGACGATGCAAACCAGCGAACCAGGTGTCTACCCCGTCCCATAACATGAAGATATTGCATTGTGAGATGCTGGTTCGGCTCCTCGGTTATGTCCCCCAGCTAGCTGTTAGCGTCGCCAGTAATGAGCGGTGCATGAGGAACTGCCCTGGTGGCAACCCATCTTCCGTCACCAAAGATTCATATGGTATTAGCGCCCCGTCTCTGTACAGATCCCCCAAGGTCTGTACCTCCGCTGCCCTCCATTCCGCGAGGGCAATGGCGGAGAGCACCCCTGGCCCGCTAGGGGAGCCCTCCAAGGGTATTGCAGGTGCATAAGGGATAATGTGTCTAGTGAGATATAAACACCTACGATAGCACCTGTATGCCACTGCCAATAGCAGCGGCTTCGGTCTCTCTTGTCGAGTAGCAGGGTGAAAGAGGTTAATTATTTGCTCGAATGTGTGTGGCGGCAGCGTGGTTGCCGTGTCATCTCTGTCTCTGTCAGCGAGCCACCTGGCTATCCACTGTAGTTGGGCAGCGAGATAGTAGTGCTCAAAACAGGGCACCGCCAGGCCTCCCTTGTCTGTTGGTAGGCATAACTTCGCCAGTGCCACCCTGTGTCGCGCAGCCCCCATATAAAATCTCTGAGCGTTTTAGTGAACGCAGTGAAGAAGGCAGCCGGTACGTAGAGGGGCAGGTTTACAAAATAGTACAGGAGCCTGGGAAGGATCACCATCTTGGTCAGGGCTACTCTGCCTGTTACCGTCAATGGGAGCGTCCCCCAGAACTTCATTTGTGACCGGATCGCCGTCACTGCTCTCCCCAGGTTGCCATCCAGCAGGTCTTGTGGTTGGCGATACACCTGGATCCCCAGGTAGCGGAAGGTGCTCTCCTGCCACTTTACCCGCACACCGCTCAGCTCGTAGCCCGGGTCGCGCAGTCCCTCTCGGAACGCATAGAGACAGGATTTATCTACATTGACTCGGAGCCCCGAAATATCCGCAAAATCCTGCAGGATGTTCGCTAGTTGTGGTGGTACGTTATACACGTCACGTACATAAACCAGTAGGTCGTCCGCGTAGAGGTATACATGGTGCACCGCATCTCCCAGAGGTATGCCTCCCCCCACCATGGCTCGCAGCCTTGCCGCTAATGGTTCCATGGCCAGCGCAAACAGTAAGGGCGACAGGGGGCATCCCTGTCTGGTACCCCTGCACACTGGCACAGCGTCGGAGACATGCGGCCCCAGCCGTACACGGACCACAGGGGATCTGTAAAGCAGGTCAACCATCCAGAGGAAATCGGGGCCCAGCTCGTATTGAAGGAGCACCCCCGCCAGGTAGCCCCATTCTAGGCTATCAAATGCCTTTTCCAGGTCCAGCATGAGGCATCCTGCGCTGGGCCAGTTCCGCATGCTGTCTGTGGCCACCCTGAAAAACCGTCTTAGATTCAGCGACGTGGACCGGTTGGGGACAAAACCATTTTGATCTGGGTGCACCAGTGTCGGGACCACCAGTGCCAAGCGTTCCGCCAGGATTTTGGCGAGGATTTTACAATCCACGTTGAGCAATGCCAGGGGTCTATATGATCCGAGGGATGTGGGATCTCGGCCCGGTTTTAACAGGGACACCAGATACGCTTCGCGCATTGAGGGAGGCAGCGCGCGTTCCTCTAACGCCTGGGTGTACAATTTGTGTAGGGGCTGCACCAAAGACTCTCGGTAGGCTTTGTAATATTCGGCCGGTAGTCCGTCCGGGCCTGGTGTTTTCCCGGATGCCATCTTTCCTATCGCGTCTCCAATCTCCTCCAGCGTAAGAGGATCATTGAGTGCGCCCTGTTGAGTAGCTGAGACCGCGGGTAACTGGACCGATTCTAGGAATCTCTCCAGGTCAGTAGCAGAACATTGTCCTCGGGAGCGGTACAGGCGCGCATAATGGGCCGTCATTGCCTTGTGTATTTCACTCTGTGTGTGCACTAAGGTGTCATCTGGCAGCCGTATGGCGCTAATTGGTGACCGCGTCTCTTCCTGAGCCAACAGCCAAGCAAGCAAGCGGCCAGCCCGGTCTGCCGAGGCATGGGTGCGTGCCGTGTGAGCCGCATAATTGTGACATCGCAGCCGTTCCAATAGTTCCGCATGCTGGGTGCGTAACTCCGCCAGTTGAGGTGAGCACTCACCCCTGTCCGCCGTCCCGCCCTCGTACTGCAGCAGTTGTCCACGAGGGGGCTGCTCGCCGTATCTTCATTGAGTTCGAAATATGTGAGTATAGCCGTCCCTAGTGAGGCGCGAAATTCTGGGTCTTCCAGCGCGGCTACTTGAAGCCGCCATGTGGGTATAGGGGGCCGGTCGACTTCCCAACCTAGTTGGATCCGTAATGGATTGTGATCTGAATGTGTCCGCCCCATGTATTCAGCCTGCGTGACTAGTGGGAGTAAGGACTGGGACCCCACCACCCTGTCCAACCTCACATGAAGGTCATGTACCGCCGAGTAGTGAGAATATATGCGCGTGTCGGGGTGCGAGACGCGCCATACATCCAACAGTGCCCAGTGTTCAAGCCAGTCCGCAAGTGCTCGCGCATTTGAGGTAGCGGGCATCTTGTGAAGGGGAGGGTAGGACCTGTCAAGGTGCACGTTGAGCACCGAATTAAAGTCTCCTCCTAATAACCATGGGATCCCAGCATAAGGAGTCAGGGCCAGTGACAGTCTTGTCAAGAAGGATGTCTGATCGACGTTCGGGGCATATATCGATTCTATCAGTATTGGTTGGCCATTTAGTGTCCCCCGAACCAGAGTGTACCTTCCTTCCTGGTCAATTACTGAGTCTTCACAGGCAAAGGGGACCCCTGCCCTCACCCAGACCAATGTACCTCTCGCATGCGCGGAATAAGTTGTGCCATATATCTGCCCCCTCCAGCGCCTACGAAGCCTCTCGAGTTCTGTCTGCGTCATGTGTGTTTCTTGCAAGAGGGCTATGTGGGAGGAGTGTCTTTGGAGATATGCAAATATGGAGTATCGCCTCGAGGGCGTATGCATACCCCGTATGTTCCACGTAACTACGTTAGCTGTTGTCATCGCTAGGGCGGTTGGGACGTCGCATCAACCAGCGTATGGTAACTGTCAGCATGCCTTGGACAGGGGTGTGAAAGAGTGTGTCAGTCTGCTGCAACCAGACCTGTGGGTCAACTTTAAACATTTTAACTCGTGGGGCGAACTTCACAAGGAAGTCCGTCCAAACTTAGCACTACTTTACAAGTATGAACTATTACAGTATACTGCCTGGTGGGGTTGTGTATCTAAACAGTGCAACAGCCTAGTTACCCCCCTTATTGCGTGTAGTAAGAATGCCATCCAGTTAAGTGCTCAGGGCAGCGTGTCGAGTCCGCCCCAGGCGTGGGCGTCCTCCTCCATGTTTCTATTGTGCCGCTACAGGAGCACCCGCAGCGCAGTCTCACATACCATTTGTTGCCTTCTGGGTGGCCATCTATGGGTGCATGTCGACCTCCAGCGCCCCGTGGTCTCCCTCCATCCCCAACGTCCCACAGAGACAGTTTAGTTCATAAGCAACATTGTACTTGCATGGGCACCCCTCAGCGTGTTCCAGCATCTCAGCCTTCCGTCAGATGATCCCATCAGCGGTCTGGGGGGTCACCACTGGCAGGCCGACATCGTCCGATATCACGGTGGAGGGAGACGATGCCCCACTGGCCACCGAAGAGTCTCGTCTACTTGCTCCTAGGCGCTCTTTACCATGTGGTATTCCGAGTGTCGCAACCGCTTCCAAGACCTCTCGTCTCTCCATTCTGCTTCTCTCAGGGCTTGGGGCCGCCACCCCCGTCTTAGTGTAGCGTGTTGTTCCGCGCCTGCCCCGGCGCTGCAGCCTTCTATTTGTGACTCCTTCGCCGTCTGATCCCGATGGTCGCTTTCCCGTCCATAGGCCTGACTCTTCGAGCCAGTCCCATGCCTCTGCGGGGGTGTCAAAGAAACGGGCCTCACCCTTTGCAACCACTCTCAGGCGAGCCGGGAAGAGGAGGGAGTATGGCAACTCCAGTGCTCGTAGTTGGCGTTTTACTGCCATGTAGTTGCTTCTGCGGCGCTGTACCTGGATTGTATAATCGGGGAACATCATGACTCTGCTGCCATTCACTTTGAGATCTTCCAACTTCCGGATTTCGCGCAGCACCACATCCCGGTCTCGGTAATTGAGGAGTCTAAAGAGGAGTGGGCGAGGCCTGGCGCCCGGTTGTGGTCTCTGCGTGGGCACGCGATGTGCCCTCTCCACAACAAACTGAGGTGACAGTGTTCCTGGGGGCATCAGTCCTCTCAGCCAGGTCTCGACATACTGCTCCGGGTTCCTCCCCTCCTCCCCCTCCTGCAGGCCCACCACGCGGATATTATACCCTCCTTTCTTTCCCCACAGAGGTGATACAAAGGGCTGCCAACTTGATGCTCTCTCTTTTGTATTCGCAACATTTATTTATTGTGAATTTTGTATTCGCATTCCAATGATCAAACAAATCAATCAATTGGAGCACAATTCCAGAGCCAACAATATTAAAAATATAGACAACGAGGAATACAATGATACATTTGCCAGTATCCCTGCAGATTTAATACAATAGTTTAGAGCACCCCCAGCTATACATCCAGGCCAAGAAAATCACAGACTAATGCCCAAAGAACACCCAGAAGAATAATGAAGATTAAAGAATAAAATGGGGAAGAGTACCATTATACTATGTAGCACGATAGATTTGCCTGATTCTGCACAGGCTAAGATATCTATCAGCCTAAGTAATGTAGGGTTATAAAAAGAAACTAACATCTATGCTTAACCCCTGGAACACTCAATTTTGAGTTCACGCTTTGAAGCAACATTTCGTAAGAAGGTTACATCTGGTCTATATATTGGTGTGTTTTAAATAGGATGTCATGAGGTTACAGTGACACAGGAAGGAACCTTGACAATATAGATCCACAACCCCCATATGTACAGTGAACATAGGTACATCTATCAATATATACATAAATACCCAAACCTCAGATTATTTGCCCCAATTCGAGGTAAGCCATGCTGTGACTGGTAAGTCACTATAGTCACAGATAGTTACATGGTCTCCCTTTTTGATTCCAGAAAAGGGCCCCAAATTCTGCTAAACACTTCAAGTTTGTTGTTTAGTAGGTAGGTCACTCTCTCATGTGATGCAATCCTGTGCATTTCCACTAACCATTTATTACTGGTTGGTATCATATTCTGTCTCCAATGATGAAGGATACACAACTTGGCTGCTGCCACTTGAGCTGGCCAGCCACCTATGTTTGTGAGTGTTTGACTCCTCTATGTCCGACAGGTCAGGTGGGAACACTATATGTGGTGTAGGGTGTATGGCAATGGTGCTTATTTTACCCTGGGAGGCCTGGATCTCAGTCAAGTAGGGTGTAAATAACACAGGATGTGGTAAAGGTCACAGTTGCTATTCATGCATTTCCAGTAGTTTTCATGGGTTAATAGCTTGGCTCCCATCAATTTATATGGAGACCAGCACCATTCATTCAAGATCTTAAAGTATAACATTTTCAGCATAGATTCCCAGAGCTGTTGGTCTTGATCGTGTAATGCCCAATCGCCTGGAGTATATTCCCTCACAAGAAGGGTCTGACAATTGAGTCTTGCAGAACAAAGGATGGGGCCTGACTGTAATGATTTTAATATGGTCCCATACAGCCCCTCGGAACTGGCTCCAAATACGTAACATAATAATATTAAACTTTTGGTGAAATCACTAGGTCAATCGGTGGGGGCCTAAGGGTGGCAGGTAAGCAAAGCATAAGTTGCCTATACTTCCATTGATCAATATTGTCCATCCCAAGCTCAGTCTGCAAGGCATGGAAGGATTTAATCTATCCATCCTTATACATTTGATCAATGTGGCATTGGCAATGTCTATGCCAATCTGGCCAAAAGATTGAGTTGCCCAAGATCTGAAACACTGCATTTTACCAAAGGGAGGCATGCTGGTAAAGAAAATGATGAACATTTAGTAGTCTATATATTGACTGCTATGCCATGGCAGTTGCCACCAGCATTGAGTTCCCAGACATCACTTGGTTGGGCTCAGATAAGCTGGTAGTGACAGATGTTTGTAGCCCAGTAAGAAATTGTTCTAGTACCACCCAATGGGGGCCCTCTTTCATTTCTTGCACTTAGTTAGCTGAGAGAGGTAGAAGGCTAAGCTTCTATATGAAGACATATGTGGTGGACAGAGTCATACCTGCCCATAATTTGGTAGCACTCAGTCTGGGTCTACAACTATCCCAGATGTTTGAATGGATATCAGTATCAATCTGAGTAGTCAATTGTCTGTGCACCCTAAGGGGGAGAATACCAAAAAGATTGTCAAACCAGGGTGCAGCCATCATTGTGATCATCACAAGGAGAGATCCAAGTATATCCATTTCACACAGCTTTGCTTAGTGAGAGCCAGCAAAGCCTGGAGGTTGTCTTCCACCATGCCTGTAAGGCCTCAACTTACAGTGTCTTGCAGGTACTTGAGCCCTTTGGGAACCCATTTCATTTCGGAGCCATATAGACTGGCATTGGTGGTAACTACAGACATGGGGAAGGCCTCACACTTGCTCCAGTTGATCCTGTACCATTAAAGGAGGGGAAGGTCACTGATGATATGCATACCTGCAGGTATAGACATTACAAGATTCATTAGCATAAGAAGGATGTGCAAAGCTATATAATAGGAGGCAAAAAATTCTACTATGTCTAAAGGATGTGTCTTATGGTGACCAATTGCCCCTTGTATAGCTGGGATAGCCATTTGGTGGTTCCACTTGCATTGCTGTGCATCTTCTAATCTCCCAGCTTTCTCCCCTTGATCATATCAGCGCCAGTGTAATCTAATCAAGATTTTCTCAGCTGAGTCCATGAAAAGGGTATTTAGTTTGATCTTTGCTACTTCTAAGTTTTTCTGTAGCGCAAGTTGCAAGTCACCTATGTACTGTCTGGTTAAGTCTCTAATCTTTGCTTCTATAGTTTGTTGGTCTGCTGGAGTCTGTGTTTCTCTGTCGCTGTGTCCTGCATCAATCTACCTCTCAATGATACCTTAGCTGCAGCCCAGAGAACCCTCTGGGAGGTATCAGACCCTCATTATCATTCAAATAGTTATGAATATGTTGTCTGAGTTGCCGTCATCACCTTACATGCACCACCTGGACAGAAGTAGAGCTATATGTCCAAAGTCTACGGTAAACTCTTCTCAAGTATGTCGCATTATTGGACATCCAAACGTAGTCCCCCCTGTAGTAGGTAAAAATCTATCCTGGATTGGGGTAATTGAGCAAGAAAAAAAGGTGTACTCTTTGTCTGTGGGGTGCCAAAAGCTCCACACATCTAGTAATGCGTAGTCACTCAGTAGGTCATGAAAGAGGGTCCTATCAGTTTTATGCAAAAGGGGGGGCACCCAGAACTGTCTAGGACTGGGTCTGATGCTAAATTCCAATCTCCCAAAGGAGCCCTGATGTTTTACCCAGGTCAGCGATTTGCTTAGTGAGCTGTGTTTGGAAATTAACCTTGCCCTTATTAAGTGCATTTATCGACCTCAGTAATAATAGCCCTGTTCATGACATCTAGCTTGGTAAAAACCCACCGACCCTCTCGGCCCACAAAGGTCTTAAGGACCTTATTGGGGAATCTCTTGTGTATAACAATAGCCACTTCAGGGGGGAACATGGCGGCCAGATAGCAGAGCTGGTCCGGAGCTCCGCCTGGGTCCCTGTGGAGTCCAGCAAAGTGCGCATGATAATGTGGTGGGCAGTAACCGAGGCTTACCTGCCCATTGTCCTGGGGGTGTAGGGCGTGCTGGGTTGGGGACAGGCTCCGGCTTCTTCCTGTTTTTTTTCTTAGAGATCTGAGAGGCCGACTGGCCGATGTGTGGCAACCCCGATCTTTACTGGTTCTCGGCAGCGAGCGAGCTCTGTGGTATCAGAGCGGCTCAGCGTGCCCTTACTTGATACAGAACCAGTCCGGGGGGCGCTGGTGGCAGAGTCGGCACCAGTAACGTTGGTCTGTGTGAGGGCGGCTGTTGCTCTGCACCAAACACATCGTCCTGGAAAAGAGCAATAAGACAGCAACGGTGCAGGGAAAATGGAGGCTGTTCTGCTGCCTCCCAGTTGAGGAGATCAAGTTGGGGGAAGAAAGAATGTCAAAGAAATATAGTATCCCCTGATTCTACGGAACCAGCGAATCCCTGTCCAGGTGGTAAGGTGGTCAATGGGGGGGCGCTTTAATAACAGCACAAAGAGAACTAGAAACAGTAGAGTGGGCAGCTAAGGAGCAGGATTTGGGGAAAAGATATAAACTTAGGTCCTGCTCCGGGCATGCATGCTGCGAATACATCGCATCTCTGGCAACACCCCGTTATATACCCCTTTGTACCCGTTAGCCGGCCTGCCCAAAAAGGGAGGGTTTTACACTGCCCGCACAATGCAAATCTGGACGGATCACAACATTCTAAAAGTTGGATCTCTGTTTGAGGAGGGACAACTGTTACCATTTGACCGCCTTTCGGATGGGACAGGTCTCCCCCAGGACAATTCTTGCTACACAGGCAATTAATACTCAGCAGCTGCCGTATATGGGATCTCACTGAAGGGTAATCGGCGACGCACCCAGTACTGCATGCAATTCTTCACTTGAGACTAGGGAGGCACTTAATCACATGGGTTTATAAAGCGAACCCGGATCTTACTGTCACCACACTAGCCCCGCTGCGACTGAAATGGGAAGAGGAAATAGGTTGTTCGTTCCACGATAAAGAATGAGAATGGGTATTAGAGTACACGAAGAAGGTATCTAGAAATGCCCGTTTCAAAAACATACAATTTTTTATATTGCACCGCGCTTACCTCACCCCAGCAAGGCTCCAGCGCTTTTACCCAGATGCACAGTTAGTATGCCCCAGGTGCCAATCTGCAGACGCAACATTTGTGCATATGTTCTGGTCATGCCCCACATTACGGCCATATTGGCAGACTATACACGAGACATTACAGGAAGTAACAGGGCTCAAAGACATCGACACATGGGAGGCCAGTGGGTTGGGGCTCTTTCGTAAGCGTAAAACTCTCAAAGTCCAAGCGCGCTTCGTCTCCCTAGCTCTTCTATTGGCAAAAAGGGGGATCGCTATGCACTGGATAACCCCAAGCGGTCCCGCCTTAACGGCTTGGGTGGGAGCGGTTAAGAAATGGGGCTCAGCGGAGGAGGACACAATTAGGAGGGAGGAGGCACAAGGAACACGTAAAAAACACATTTCCATGGAATGGTCCACGCTACTGCACCAGTTCTGTCAGCATGGGGCGGGCGCGCAGCAACCGGCGCTGCCCCCGAGTGCACCTGAGAGCTCTAACCAAGCCGCACAACCCGGGTCCCCTCCTGGCACAGGAGAAGGCGAGCCCCAACGTCCCCAAGAGTCATGATCAGACGGTACACCCCAGAACGGAGCACTGAGACAGCACACAACACCACGGCTAAACAGCATTCCCAACGGCTAGCGCGTTTGTGGCAGAACCCATGATCCCATCCCCTAGCTTATGAAGACACACGACGACGTAGTTTACTCTGTCCCCAAAGAATAAAGCAGACAAGCCAGGTCGCCCGACCGAATTCCCCAAGTTTTAACCCCCAGTTAGGCACACATGCCGGTTGATTCTTTCCTTTAACAAACCGGCCTTATATCTCACGATATAACATACTGTTAGGCACGCACTGCAACTTATCAAGACCCACACAATGCCGCAAGATGTGTACGATTCAATTACAATTTCTCTCAGTTTTTACTTGTGATCCCAGGATCTCACCTGGGCTAACGTACTGTAACATACGGCTGTCAAGTCTTGATTAATTATCATTTTTGTATGCCTACTTATTGTGAAATAATGAAATGCCAATAAAAATTGTTTTTAAAAAAAAACACAAAAAAAACTTAGGTCCTGCTCCTTTCTTTCAAAAGAACCAGAGACTGGCCCTAATAGAGGTAAGGGCAAGCAGCTATTAGAATCCATCCAGCGCAAAACTTGAGCCCCCTTAATAGAACCTCTCATAGGAAAGACACTGACTTAAAGGAGAAAAGGAATAAGCCTGCCCCAAGGGGTCCCAGAGTAAGTCCCTTACTGAGATCCTACTTTAAAGTAAGCATCATGCCTAATACGGAAACCTCAGGAGCAGTACAGAAAGCGACGCGTCAGGAGGAGATCACACCTAGGGAAGAGGACAATCCTATAATTCACCCGGATATACCCACCACAAACAAATTTACACCATTAGAAGGACCAGACTTAATGTTGAGCAATGAGGGGGGAGTAGCGCAGAAAGCACAGCAGCGGGGTATGAGGTATGTCACACAGTCACTTGTTAGATCAATCCACAGGGGGTGTAGGGAGTAAAATGGCTGGTTTGGAAACAGTCCAAAGTATGATAAGTCAACTCATGAAAGAGATAAAGCAGCAATTCTCAACATCAAAAGCTAATCAGAGAGTGATACAAGACACATGTCAGGATCTAGAGGAAAAGATGCCAATACTTACACAACGCACAGATGTCCTAGAAGATAAAGTTCATGAATTGGCATTAACTCTGAGTGATAACACCCGAGAGGTAGGAAGGTTAAAAGTAAAAACAAAGAGAGAAGGACCTAACAGAGAAACTAGAGAGGTTGGAGAACAACGCTAGAAGAAATAGAAGTTAAGGAAGGGGCGGAGGGAGCTGATGTTAAGTCCTTCATTGTAGATCTGCTGGCCAAAGCTTTCTCTCAGGTGGTTGCTGAGGTGAACTTGGAAACTGAGATTCAGAGAGTATATCGAGATCCCTTTAAATTGAATCCCGGGTGGAAGAAGCCCAGGAAAATCTTAATTAATTTCCAGTCATACACAACCAAAGAAAAGATTCAGGGGGCAGCATTGAAGGAGAAATCACTGCATGTCTACGATATTACCTTTAAAATTAGGTCAGACTTTTCTCGTGCCACTGAGGATGGACGGTGGAAGCTGGGCAAGCGAATGGAGCCCCTAATGGAGATTGGGGCTCAAGTGCAGTTGAGGTTCCCTGCAATCTTGAAAGTTATTTTGGCCAATAAGATGCATAACTTCCTTACCCCTGCGGAGGTGGATATTTTTATACCCAAAAATGCAGTAAGGGATAAGTAGGATAAGTAGGTACACCACTTAATGTCAGTACTGGCACCACGGGTGGTAGCTCGAATTGGCTAGAGGAAGAAGTGGGAGGGTTCCATGGGGGGGAGGCACAGGTGGTCGAGAGCACAGGGAGAAAAGAAAAAAACAATTCTTCATATAGATTATATTGGGTCACAGTCTGGTTGGGGCTGTTTGATAAGAGATGATGGGGAGGGTGAGAGAATGTGGGAGGGGAAGCACCTTGATATTTTGAGCTGGAACGTGAATGAATTAAGAGTCAGAAGAAGACAACATTTAATCCTTCAGCACCTGAAAGAGAGTCATGCTAAGGCTATCATGCTACGGGAGACTCATCTGTTTCAGTTTGAAAGTATATCGCTTCTTTCAAAACATAGGTGGAAAGAGAAGGTGATGGTTACTGATCAGCAACATTGCACAAAAGGAGTTGCCATAATAATAAAAGTAAACTCTGGAGTAGAGCTACGGAGGTTTAAGGTGGGTGAAGGAGGGCATTGAATAGTCGCGGAGATCAAGGATGGGCAGACTTTATATACCTTAGCCAGTTATTATGGCCCGAATGTGGACGATGTTACAACACTGAAGAATCTGTTCACTTGCCCACTAGATTTCGAGGCCCCACTGATTCTGGGAGGTGACTTCAATGTTTTGCTAAATAATACCTTAGATAGGTCATCAGTCAGTACTTAAATTAATTCACCAAAAGTCAAGGCTTATTTGTTGTCTATGTTAGACAATTTTAATCTTTGTGATGTGTGATGAAAGGTAAAAGGCAAGACTGGAAACCATTCCTTTTATAATAGGAAAAACGGGCACTATTCTAGGTCACATTATTTTTTATCCTGGAGGCCACAGAAGTGGAAAGAGTGACGAATATCGACTATCAAACCATCCATGTTTCTGATCACGTGGCTGTATGGTTAAGATTAAAATTACTCTCCTGTCCTGTATTAGGAAGATGGACATTAAATAGAAGGTTACTTCTGCAAGCAGGTTTTTTTTAAACGATAGAGGAGGGAGCAATTGACTTCGTCAGGTGGAAATTTGCCTCAGCTTCTATCCACGTGGTATGGGAGGCTTTTAAAGCCTGATTGAGGGGCACCTTGAAGTGCTCCTCTGTGGGCCTGAATAAGAGAAGAACGAAAACAAACTTCTCTGTTAGAAGAGAAATTGGCCGAGGCAGAAGCTAACTTAAAGTTAGGATGCGTTCAGGGGAATATAAGGAAGAGCTTAGAGGGAAAAGTTGAAGATTTACAACGTCAGTTTAAAGTGAGCCTGGAGGAGAAACTACAACAGCAATGGGATGCAAGCAAGTTGAGAGAATATGAGCAAGGAGAGAAATGTGGGAAATTGTCGGCCATGAAAACCTGAATGAATAAGTCTCATAACTATATAAGGAGTATAAAGGTAGATGGAGAGACTGGTGGAGGATGTGGAAGGGATAGAGCAAGCTTTTTTTTAAAAAAAAATTCAGGACTCATATTCAGAAGTTCTTGAGGTGGAGGAGGAAGAGTCAGATTAATGGCTTCCAGGGAAACAATTACCAAAACTGAGTAGTGAGAATCAGAAGTACTTAGACCAGGAAATAAAGCTTAAAAATAGAAAGCAGCGGGCCCAGATATGATTCCAAATGAAATCTATATAACGCTCTCTGAGGTATTAATCCCTGTTTGGTTTGAATTATTCAATGGTGTGCTAAGTAGAGGTTCCCCTTTGCCTGAGTCCTGGAATGAGGCAGTTATTTCGCTTTTTTTAAAACCAGGTAAAGATCCCGTGCAATGCCAATCATATCGTCCAATTTTGCTGCTAAATTGTGACTATAAACTTTTACCAGCATATTGGCATCTTGTTTAAGTAAAACAGTCGGGGCCCTGATCAATGAAGACCAGAGAGGCTTCGTTCCCTGGAGACAGATGAAGGAACTTACACATGCCCTGATAGGATCAATAGAACTTGCTACCCATGGAGCTCCCTTTGCAATTGTAACCCTCAATGCCGCTAAGGCTTTTGACCATGTGAATTGGAAATACCTGAGAGGCCCATTAAAGGCGTTTGGTATTGGTGAGGTATTTAGGAATCTACTGAGCAAGATATACAAGGCACCTTGAGCACAAATTTTGGTTAATGGGTCCCTTACAGCTGGGGTTAAGATAGGAAGAGGTACTAGACAGGGTTGCCCCCTGTCACCTATCCTTTTCGATTTTTATATCGAACCCCTGGCACAAAGCTTAAGACAGAACAGTGAAATTAGCCCTTTCAGCATGGGAACTTTTTCTAGGAAGATTGCTCTATACGCGGATGACCAGATTTTGTACACTGCAGATATAAGTCGAGCTCTTCCGAATTTGATGGCAGAGGTGAAAGCGTTTGGGAGGCTGTCAGGCTATGAGATAAACGATTCAAAAGAGAGGTGATGGCATGGAACCAGGATGATGGTGGTATAAGACTCTCAAAGGAGTTGAGATACCTGGGGATCACAATTCTACAGGACCCAGAGGAGATCTCTAGGGTGAACTTAGAAAATGTGTCTATGGAAGTAGAAAAGATCCTAAAGAACTGGCATAATCTCCCTCTGACCCATATGGTCGGGTCAACTTGGACAAGATGTCTGTTTTACCCAAGTTCTATTTATTTGATAACATTCCATTAGGATTTGATAAGAAAATCCTTTCAAGAATACAAGGCAGAATTACCTCCTTTATTTGGGCCAGAAAAGGGGTAAGGCTCCCATGGAAAAAGCTAAGAAGAAGGCTTGGAAGTGGGGGTCTGGGGCTCCCGGACTTTCAACTTTATTGAGGGGCATACCAAGTGAAGAATAGTAGAATACTCTTGCTATGGCCAGATAACACCCTTGTGGGCTGTATGTACCATGCTAAGCTGGCTAATACAGCGGAGGTGGGTTTTATGTACAAATTCAGGGCTCTGAAATTCTTTAAGAAAATTAGGCTGAAAGTTCTGACGGCCACAGCAAAAATGTGGTACAAGTGTAGGTCTCTATTTTTGTGTTTCGTATTACAGTGAATGAGCACCAGTATGGGATTCACCTGGAACCCCAGAGTGTTTACTGGATTGTTTGACAACACCCATAAAGAACTGCGGAATAACACGCTGTTGGGAGATGGTGGAGTGGGGGTACGTGCCGATCATGGAATGTATGGAGGGATTTAACCAATGGCCGGCTCTCCGGGCTCAAGTTCTATCAAGTATCTGCTTGGGTTAGGGGGCAGCAGTGCTCCACCTAAGGAGAAAATCTCATGGAGAAGGACCTAGACCAAGAAAGAAGGAAGTGGCTCTCTGGTATGGGTACGTGGTTGCAGCAGCAGAAGAGAACATGAGGCCCTCATATCTGATGTGGGAAGGTCACTCACCAACTGAAAAGCTGGAGGAACTATGGCACGTATCTTTAAGCACACTCTATGATGTGATCAAGTCCCCTGCATTAAGAAGGAATCACTTCTTTACCCTGCACAGAATCTACCGGTCACCGGCAAAACTGGCTAAGATAAGAGGCGGTAAAAGATGCGGAGATGAAGCAGACGATATTCATGTGTTTGCTAATTGTCTGGCATTGGAGGAATTTTGGAGGAAAGTGGGTAAGACAATATCTAACATCATGGGTGTGGAAATAAAGGTAAGACCTACCTTAATTCTGTTTGGTGTACAGCTTTGATCTGGTTTTACGGGTCTTTCTAGGCTTCAAAAAGAACTAACATTCTATTTAGCCCTCTCGGCAAGAAGGGAGATATGCCAGAGGTGGTGTCAGCCCACAGCTCCTAATTGGTGTGAGTGGTGGAACTCTGTATGATTTTATAGGGATCTAGACCATAAGCTGAATTTGAATAAAAGGAAAGCTGAACGGAGGTCAATTTGGAATTTACTGGACACTAATAGAACAGTATGAAGTCCTATGATTAAACCTCTTGGTCAGCCTGTGGTGTGAAGCGCCGGGGGTCACTTGGCGCAAACATCGGTTGAGAATAGACCCTTAATACAAGCATATGGGTCAGTGGAGATCAGGAGGACACCTGCTTGCTTGTAAGAGGTGATATGAGGACTTAAAAATAAAAAACAATAGCCACTTCAGATTTTTTTGAGCAGCCCAGGAAAGAAGTTGAGGTCCAGTGGAGGTTAACTATTCTACTGCTGCTAATAACTGTGCCAACCCAGTTCCTCTTGAGTTTTTGTGACTCCATGATAGAAAGATGTGTCTCCTGTAGAAGGGCGACATTGGTATGTTTCAAGCGCAGATAAGAGATTCAGAGTAATGATTGAGTAGAAATTTCATGTTAGGTACATGTGACTTAATCCTAAATCAGTGTAATTGGAAAGTGATGTATATGTGTTGCTATAAAAGTATAAACAGGTCAATCAGTTATACGAGAGTACTTTTTGCTCTTGTTTGATAAAAGTAGTGAGATCCTATATGTCCCCTATCTACATGAGAGTATAGGGCAATACAGGACCAGCGCAGCGGGCACTGGTCAAGGCAAATTTAATTCATATCTAAGGTGCAGAAATGATAATATATGTTAATAGGGATGGTAAAAATAGGGAATTTATGGGAAGAAAGCAATGGAAAAATACAACCAAATCTGTGGTCCTCAGCTAACTTCTATGCCCTCAGGGAGGTCAAACTCTACAACTTGCAAGTGAACGCTTGTGTTTAGTAGGATGAATTTACACTGTGCTAAACATTTATACATATGATGATGTGCTAAATGAGAATAAAAGAATCATAGATTATGTTTTGCTCGAACAACAGTAATCTAGTGGTGGGTAGGGGGTATCATGGTAGAAAAAATATGGCATTTTGGTATCTAGGTGACCTGTAGGGCTGTTGTGGACTAGTCTCATTATTTTGATGACCATTGTGCACTATTAGGCTTTGATGGTGGAGGTAGTAAGCAGTGCACATGAGAGCTTCAATTTGAATAGATAGAACCATCTAAAAGAAGAAACCCCTATGGCCCTGTAACAAAATTAACTCCCCAGGATGGGCATGTGTCTCATTGAGATTCATCACGTCAGTTAGTTGTAGATTTAAGGGGTTCAAAAGATTTATCTCTGTTTCTATGGAATGCCTCCACAACCTGGTGTAGGCCAGCCTTATCCGATTCACACCTAGTGGAGCCAGTTTCTTTTGTAAAAATTTTTTAGGAGAGTGGTGGTGTGCCCGCTGTACAGAAACATCTCTGTGGGTCATGGATAGAGCAAGCGAGATGGCTGTGTCCATAGTTGATTTATACAATCTGACTAGGAAGGATTACAGCTCCATGGGTTCACAAACTTCTCTCCTCTTACAGTCCATAGTTATACCAAGTATTCTGGGACAAAATGTCCAAACATCAGTTCCTACTGGCATAGTTAGGGGCACAGAGCAACAGACTTCTTATGCTTGATATTATTGTTCATCACGTGAGGTTTTGTGAACCCCTACTGCCTGCAAAAAAAAGAAGCTAACTGGCTGAGGACTTATTCAAAGCCTCCATGAAGAGAAATGAACCATCCTCCCCTTATAATGGTGCCATGAGTGGGGGGGGGGCAAAATGTGTGGCATGGATCAGTGCATGAGCTGCCTCTACAGGATTGGGCTACACATGGACCCGGGACTGCGTGATAGCTGCGGTGCCTGTAGACATGAAAATGATATATACTCTGAAAGGAGGCCAGGATAATGTCTACCGACTACATCCTCCTCGTAGACCTGAACTTTCACCTGGAGAACAACAACGACAGCAACTCCACCACCCTGATCGACAACCTCGCCAATCTCGGTCTGAGCCAGCTCGTCACAACACCGACCCATTCCGCCGGCCACACGCTTGACCCCATCTTCTCCTCAAGCTCCCACGTCTCCTTCAGCCACACCACGGAACTCCTCTGGACCGACCACCGCTGCATCCATTTCACCTTCCAGAAACCCACCACACACCACCGCACCCAACAGATCCCATGCCGCTGCTGGAGCAAAGTCACCGAAGACCAACTTCGGGCAACCCTCGCTCTCAGCCCTCCCTCCGACCCATCCAACACCGACGACGCTGCCTGCAACCTCAGACGATGGATGGACGACTGTGCCAACACCCTCGCCCTGCTGAAAAAACTCACCTACAGTGACACCACTAAAAGAGCCAGCTGGTTCACTTCGGAACTCCTAGCTTCCAAGCGTACCTGCCGGAAACTAGAGAAGAAATGGCACAGTGATAAGACACCGGACAGCCACGCAGCCCACAAAGACGCCATCCGTAACCACCACCACCTCATCAAGTCCGCCAAGAGAATCTCCTTCAAAGACCGCCTCGACAACAACGCACACAACAGCAAGGAGCTTTTCAACATCGTGAAGGAACTCTCCAACCCCAGCTCCAACACCAACGACATCCCGCCGTCGCAACCCCTGTGCGACTCCCTCGCCACCTTCTTCCACCGCAAGATCGCCGACATCCACGACAGCTTCAACACCCAGACAGCCCCAACTAAGATCGATGCACCAGACCCGCCGCACACCATCGACCACGACCCCCTGCCAGCCTGGGCCAGCGTGAACATCGAGGACACCATCAAGACCATGAGCACAATACACTCCGGCTCCCCGTCAGACCCTTTCCCACACCACATCTTCAACAAAGCCAGCAGCTCCATCGCACCCCACCTGTGCAACGTCATCAATCTCTCCTTCGAGACCGCGACCTTCCCAGAGAGCTGGAAACACGCAGAGATCAACGCCCTACTCAAAAAACCCAAGGCGGACCCGAGAGACCTCAAGAACTTCCGGCCCATCTCCCTGCTTCCGTTCCCAGCCAAGGTCATCGAGAAGATCGTCAACAAACAGCTAACCCGATACCTCGAAGAAAACAGCATCCTGGACCCATCCCAATCGGGGTTCCGCAGCAACCACAGCACTGAGACTGCCCTCATCGCCGCCACCGACGACATCAGGATCCTGCTGGACAACGGTGAGACCGCAGCCCTCATCCTGCTGGACCTCTCCGCCGCCTTCGACACTGTCTGCCACCGCACTCTACGCGCACGCCTCCACGACGCAGGGATCCGAGACAAGGCCCTGGAATGGGCCACCTCCTTCCTCGCCGGCAGAACCCAGAGAGTCCGCCTCCCACCATTCCAATCCGAAGCCTCCGAGATCATCTGCGGCGTACCCCAGGGATCGTCCCTCAGCCCAACACTGTTCAACATCTACATGGCCCGCTCGCACGCATCGCCAGACAGCACGACCTCAACATAATCTCCTACGCCGACGACACTCAACTGATCCTCTCCCTCACCAAGGACCCCTCGCCGCCAAATCCAACCTCCATGAAGGAATGAAGGCCGTCGCCGATTGGATGAAGATCAGCCGACTAAAACTGAACACGGAGAAGACAGAGGTCCTCATCCTCGGCTCCAACCCCTCAGCCTGGGACGACTCCTGGTGGCCAACGATGCTGGGAGCAGCCCCGACACCCACCGACCATGCACGCTCATCAAGCGACTGCAACGCATACAAAACGCCTCCGCACGCCTGATCCTCGATGTACCACGCCACAGCCACATCACCCCCCACCTGAGGAACCTGCACTGGCTCCCCGTCGACAGGAGAATCTCCTTCAAACTCCTCATCCACGCACACAAGGCACTCCACAAGACTGGCCCAGCCTACCTCAACAGACGACTCCTCTTCTACGTCCCCAACCGCCAACTCCGCTCCGCCGACCTCTCCCTCGCCACCGTACCTCGCATTCGAAGAACTACCACCGGCGGCAGATCCTTCTCCCACCTCGCCGCCAAGACTTGGAACACCCTTCCACTAAGCCTACGACAGACCCAAGACCTGCTGACCTTCAGGAGGCTACTCAAGACCTGGTTGTTCGACCAGTAGCAGCACCCCCTTTTTTTCCCTAGCGCCTTGAGACCCTCGCGGGTAAGTAGTGCGCGTTACAAATTCTGTGATTGATTGATTGATGCAAGAAACCCAATCAAAATGTGCCCTTATGAATTGTATATGCCACTGAAGGCTTAGGCAATAGTTTTGGTATTTAGATATTTATTGTACCTCTCTCTGCTCCCACTGGCAATGGCCAATTCTGTCTCTGTTCTAGGACCAATCTCGGCCACGGCTGCATAGCCGGGGCATCTCCGAGTCCCAGAGTGTATTGGCACCTCACAAGCTGTTGTGCCAGTTCTTCGATGGATGTAGATACAGAGCTGCACAGGACACCCAACGGCTGTTTATCTATTCTGTCGATAGAGGAGATCAACCTCTTGTGCCCCAATAATGGCCCAGGGCTGTGATGCTGCTGTGCCTCATTATCGATGGGAACCCTCTTGCCCATGGCGTGTCTCCATACTGTGCTTCAACAGTATCAGCCAGGAATATGCAGGTCAGTATCCTGCACATTAGGTCACAATTGAGTGTGGCCACCCTAAGGCGTTGTTACAGGAAGATGGATTGGGTGCCTCTTCTGAACTCGAGTAGGAAGCTGCCATCTTGGTCAGCTTGTATCTCTGATCCCCCAGATGATCTCTTGGTATCTTGGGGATCATAATATTTAAGATCTTGCACACACCGTTAGTTTTTCAGTCGCAAAATTTACATAATCAGTCCTTAAACAGCAATATATGATCTTTATATTATTTTGGATATGGGGTGATACTTCCACATTAGTCTTTCTGGACTAGACTGCTGCCATCAGCACTGTCGAAGCAACCCATCACTTTAAGTGTTTTTCTTAAGTTGGAATGGCAAGAAATGTTCTACACTGGTCACACTACTTTTTTTATAGTTTTTCCCCAAGAAATTTTAACCTATCCTAGATTTTTTTAGCAGATAGATCCATTGTTGAGCACCTCAGGACTCCTCATTAGTCCAACACCTTTTAACATTAAGTTGATTCCCTTACTGTACTCATCAGCTCCTTTGTTTTATTTTCTGTTATTTCACTACACAGACGGCAGACAGCTCATCATCCAGCTGGATGGTAAGGTTGTGGACATTGATTCTAAATTTCAAAACTGTATTGTATCTAGCTGGATGATCCACACCTTACTTAGGATGAACACTGATAAAATTGACGTGCTGAATTTGTTCAGTTACCAGCCCCTATTGGCTCAGTATCTGTGAGTTGTAACACAGCATCTAACCTGTAAAGTGTGGATAATTAACCAAATTGCTTTTAGATACCCAACCATAGACGTTTCTATTAGGGAAACACTAGAAAATTATGTCAACAAGAATACTAATGGCAAAGTCAAATCGGCAATGACCTGAGACATGGCAAAAGCTGTTATCAGAAGTAACTTAATTTCCCATGCACTTCACTTTATGAAGTTAGCAAAACAAAAAAAGCTTAACTAGAATCCCATATTTGACAACTTGAAGCAAACACAAACAAGAAGGCTCATTAAGGGTCTAACAAGACCTTAGGAAAGCTTGAGGCGAATTAGAACTCTTGATAAAAGAGGTTGCTAAGAGAATGCTATAGATAATTCAAAAATATGATATTATGAAAGAGGTAACAAAGCCAACTGATCACTAGTTTAAAAGTTGAGGAAATTACAAACAAGAAACCTCTTAACCTCAATTAGTGATGATAACGATATGTTACAGGCAGAGACAGCTGCCATCATAGAAACGTTCTACTCTTACTACTCCACACTTTATAGATCACAAGACCTTAATGGAAGCCCAAGAATTTTACCTAAAAATCCTGCCATTCCCAGATGGAAGCGAGTTAGACTTCTACTCCTTAGATGAACCCATAGTCATTGATAAAGCCAAAATGGCAATCAAACATTAAGAGAAACAAAACACATGGACCGGGTGGTCTGTCAATGTCCCTTTATAAGGCATATGCAGACCTGCTAGCACACTCTTTAACTACGGTCTATAACAAGTTTTTGATGATGGGAAGGAGCACAAAGACCATAACAGAATGCACTATTTCATTGATATTGAAAGTGGGGAAGGACTCAACTGTTTGCAGATTATATCAGCCTATAGCCTTATTAAATTTGGATGTAAAAATGTTAACGTCTATATTTGTGGCATGTCTGCAAGCTAGATGGCCATCACTCATCTTTAAAGTATACAGAAAAGTGATGGATGGAATTAATCTAAGCCACTGGTAATTAATCGTGCTGCATCCCAATCCATCATTATTTTGCACACTATATCACATCAGTTTGGACCCAGCTATATGCAAATCAGTTTTGACCCTGCTCCAATCGGAACAGCCCAGCCCAAACTGCCAACCCAGGTCCTCCCCAAACCAGAACACAAGCAAACCAGGACTGGTTTTGCCCTAGTTATGGGCTCAGCCGGGTACAGCTTTTGACCAAAAGTGCACAATCTCAGAGGTAACACATCTTAGTTCCTAGCATACCTTTAAAGAATATTACCACCGTATCCACAATATCCACGAAAATAGACACTTTTAACAAAAGTAAGATCTCTTTCTCAATCAATTTAAAACGCACTGATACCTCCCAATCCAACCTTGAAACTCTAGTCTGCATACACCACAACCCTTAAATAGCCCTCACGTATCCTATCTTTGACAATCTAAACCAGAAAACGCCCTAGATCAGAGCCTCAGAAGACACTTTATACCACTCAGTACAAAAAATCAAGGCTCTACTTACAGCAATGCGTCACATCCAGACCATTGAGGACATGGGGAGAAAGACAGCTGAAAATAAATCCACTGAGACAACCTCAACAAATTAGTGCCTTGAAACTTCCAGCCATAGAGCTTCTCAAACATGTTACATACCTGCAGATCAGCTGCCAAACACTGAATTGAAATAATAGACTGGATAATTGTTATAATCGAGATTTATTGTTGCCAACAGAGACCTGGTTTTATTATATGACTCAAACTGTGCTGGACGAATTCATTCCCCCTAAATTCTCCATCAGTCAGCTTGACTTAATAGGCAAGATTGGAAGAGGGGTCATGCTGATTCATAGAGATCAAATTACTTGCAAAATCTGTGAATCAAACAATTTCCATCCTTCCAAAGCTTATCAGAAGTAAACATGGGCAAATCAATGAAAATCCACATCATGTACTTTGTAAACTTTGTAAACTTTTATTAACTGTATAATTAATTAAAATCATTACAGTAAAAACATTCAGTATATAAAAGCTAAAAACAGTGAATTCAAACTTCAGTGCTGAGTAAAATTTAACACCCCTCCCCGAGTCCAGCGTAGTCGGCCTTTTCCCCAGCATTTATGGACATGTTCTTAAAGCCCCAGTTTGTGCCCTGAAGTTGATCTACATTACGGGGCTCTTGGACTGCCCTCTGTGGCGCACTAGGTGTCTCTCAGATGGAAATGCTCTCTTGGGGGGCGTGCGAGAGGGGCACTGTCGTTGATGCATCGTTAAGCGATCCCGTCAGCTTTCGTCCGCAGGGTTTGCCATACACTTCCCCTGGATTATGCTACTTTCGTTGGCGACTTTTAATGCTATCCTGATTTGATGGATAAATTTCGCCAGTCTCGCTAGAGCCATTGTGTTAGTGGTTGAAAAACAGAAGGCTGATGCTTCGCTGCACAACTTTATACCCTTGTTGATACAGATCGGGCGCAGAAGTCGCCGGCGTTCGTTGTTAAGGTTGGAACAGCAGCATATGAGATGCAACCAGGATTCCCTCCTGTAGGGGCACAGTCTGCAAATTGTGGATTCCCCTCTTCGGGCCCATGCGGGATTGAAATCCACAATCCCAAACATGGTCAGCCTCATGAATAATATTTTACTTCGGGCCTGAATGGTGAGAGCCTCACTTAGGTAGGGTTGTGCTTTTCCTGCCGTGTAGGAATTGTTCAACAGATCTAGATGAGAGCTTCGACGGAGGGTTTTAAGGTTGAGGTCAAAAGAGATTTCACGCACTTGTTTGTTGACAGCTCTCTTCCAGGCATTCAGGGGGATGTCCAGCCGCGGTATGCTTCCTTCCTTGATCTTCAATGCTTTGATTGCGTTTCCTAGCCTGGTGTGCCATGCCGAGCCTGGCCCTTCAAAGATAGATCTCAGATGATTTTTTAAGGAGTTAGCCGGTGCCCTTAATATCCTTAGTTATAGCTTTATGATCTCCCCCTGGCAGATCAGGTCTGGCCTCGCCAGGCCTAGCTCCAGTCTTAGCCTTGTTTTTCTTGCTGTCCTCGGTATGAGTAGCACTGACTTGTATGCCTTGACTGTAGGAAGGTGGAATCTGACTATATGGTTGCCCCCACTTTTTTTATGGTGTTTTGCTGGTTTATGACTTAGTTGGACTGGGATCCTGCTATTCAGGGCCCTAGTCTATCTGCTTTCTCTGTAAAAAGGTTTCCATGTGCCTTAGGCACATCTCTGATTGGAATCTGGAGTGCCCTTATAAGTCCCTAGTATATGGTATACTATGTACCAAGGGCATAGGTACCTCAGAGGCCTACCAGGGGCTGCAGCATGTATTATGCCACCCCTGGAAGGCCGTCCAAACTGACACCACAGGTCTGCTACTGCAGCCTGGGTAAGGTGGTGCATGCACTCCTTACTGTGATATAGGTTACCTATATCACTAAATACATACACACATATAAACCTATAAGTCACTCCTAAGGCAGGCCTTATCAATCCTAAAGGCAGAGTGCATGGTTCCTATGTGAGAGGGTGCCCCTGCATGAGCAGGGCCCCTCTGCAGTGTTCGGAGACCATCTCTGATGCTGTTTGTAGTGCAGCCTGACCATATACTCTTAAGCGCATTATATCCTCGCGGTAAAATGCTAACTTTGGAATGGCTGCACCTAAACATGTCGTGTTTGGTGTCAAACATCTTGGAATACTACCCCCCGCCAATTCTGGCAGCGCGGGTAGCATTCCACCCTTCTAGAGGGAAAGACATGTTAACTCTGACTAACCCGGTAACTTCTCTCCAAAGCCCTGGCATCACAAAATGGATGCTGCTGCCACAGACACGAGTCTGGCCTCCTGCTGCTGGACGAAACTCCGGCAGGGGAGGCCTGGACAATAGGTTTCCTGTCCCAGGGAGGTGTGACCACCTCCCCAGACAGGATAATGTGTATTGGGGCTGGGCGGGAGCACCATCTGTGTGCTTTGAAGTCCTGCACTGGGGGAACATTTGGTGTCCCTGTGCATACCCCAGTTCAAACCGGATCAGGGGCTTCCAGCCCCTGCTTTGGCACGAACTGGACAAAGGGAAAGGGGTGTAGCCACCCCTCTGCCCTGACCCACCCATAGGTGGGGCCACAGAGTAGTCCAACCCCTATCTTTAGTATAAAGATAGGAACCCAGTCCTTAGGACTTTAGATTATCCCTGGACGAAACTCTGAAACAGAATCCTGGACCTTCGACGCTCTACTCACGATTAGAGGACAGAAGAATCTCCCTTGGGGTCAAGGAGTGACTCCCCTGCTTGGCAGGCACCAAAGAAGCATCTGTCCGGTTCGCATTTCTGAAGCTCCCGTCGGACGCCGAAGTCATCGCATCACCAGAGGTGGATTCTCAGACTTCCCGAGGCTACCCTGAGTCCCCAGCAAAGCTGAGGCCCATGGCTATCGTGGGTGACTTGAGACCGTGACCCCTGGACACCGAGCACATTTGCAAGTGCATCATCTTCTGGGTCTCCCAAGAAGTCATGCTTTGGGCTCCGAGTAGCCCTAGCCTCCAGCACCACCTGCACCGAAGATCACTGGCTCCCACTCCATGAGTGTCCTGTAAGCCAGCTCCACGTGCAGCGTCACGAGGCTCCTTTGCGGTCGCTAGCCCGTTGGCTAGTAGCCCTTAACGAAGGCCAATCCTTTTCTAACTTGGCATCCTGGTTGCTCCAGGCCTTCCCTCACTTACCCTTGCTGGGTGAGTTCCACAGACCTTGCTGGTCTGCACCATCGACGATCTACATCTTCACCAAGACTTGCCGTTGCCAAGGCTTGTTGGGTCCAATCCGGTCGCCGATACCTCAGCACTCGACAGACATCGTGTACCAGTCCGAATCCTGCTCCTGGTCACCGACAACGCCTCCTGGACCTCGTGGCTGAAGAGTCAAGACGACCATCAACGCACCTGAAGCACTCGACATCGGTGGGCATCTGTCCATCGCCTTCCTGGTCACTGGCTAGTGACCCAGACTCTGTCCCCTCTGCTTTCAGGTTCTTCAGAACTCCGATCCACTCTTGGATCCACCCGGACACTTTTCTCTTGGCCGCCAGCAGCACTTTGCAGCAGATCGCCATTCGAATCGACGACGAAACCCGACCCCGAAAGGCACCTATGCACCCGGCTTCCCTGGGTGAGGTAACAGGAGTACTCCGGTGCTCCCGTGGGTAGAGACTCTTCAAAGTCCTAGATCTCAAAGGGTTTTGTCCTAGTCCTCTTTTAAGTGTCCCTTTTCTCTAAGTTCCCGATCCCGACTTTCTCCATAGAAGTCAACGGCGTATCGCGGTTGTGTGTTTACACTGCACGCGTCTCCCGTGGGTCCCCTGTGTCACTACCTTGGGTGGTTCCTTGTGGTCCAAGCACTTCTAGAGGCTCTAGGCCTAGTGTCTAGTTCAGTCGTGGTTCGCATACCACTTTATTGGTATATGGTTTGGTACGCCCCTAGGGCCCAAACGTGTATTTGTGCTATTACTGTGATTTAATAACTTCTAACTTATGTACTTCGAACTCTAGCCTCATAAAGAGACTAGAGGGGTGTGTTTAGCAATAAATACATATATTTTGAATATATACCTGGTGTGGTGCTCTTTCATTTGGTCACTCAAGAGATTATAGACTGGTAAAACAAGCTGCTTTACATTCCTTCAAGACTTAGCCTGAAGGCTGCTCTCCATAGCTACCACTAGGATAGCTTTCAATAAGGTTGTATTTAACCTATCTCCAATAAGGGGTTGTTTGGACTGGTGCAAGGTGCCCACTATAATTAGTGGACAGCATATGCCAGGCCAACTTCTCACATTGGTGTGCAGCGTGTGGGATTCCAGCTTGCTATTGTTTTACCAGATAATCTCAATTGAATTGATCAACTGAAAACCACTAAAGGTACCTAAGGTACATATAATTTAAGCTTAGAATACAGTAAGTTCTACTGAACTTAGAGGTGTGTGTTAAGGGATAGCACAACCCTTTCTACAACTCAAGAGAGTTTAGTAGGCCACACTAGAGTAGGTAGTGCATACACCACACCACACTAGTAATGTCTTTAAGGGCAGGATCCAAAGAATCCTTGCAGGAAGCCATTGAGCTTCCACCCTCCAAGTATGATACACTCCCATTCTTGGAATTGAGAGCTTTATGCAACTTGAGAAAAATAAGGACAGGCCAAAGCCCCACCACCCAACACCTGAAGGAGTTGTTGGTGGCTTATGACATTATTAAGCCCTTGGGGACTGAAGGGGTAGGAGCTGAGGGTGGGGCAGAAGATGAGGTTGGGAATGGGGGTTCCAGTACCCACAGCCCCCCCTCTGAAACTGGCCAGGAGGGCGACAATGGCCCTGACCTGGATAATCCAACCCCTCCTGAGGAAGATGAAGAGGAGGATCAGAATGATGCTCCCTTTGTCCCCCAGGAAGGATTGTGAGTGTGCCCAGAAGGTCTAGATCTTCTTCTCAGGAGTCTAACCACTCTGGCACCTCCATAGGGAGCTCTATCTCCTCTCACAGGAGGGAATCCTCCCATGAGAGAAGAGACAGATGGTCCAGTATGAGGAAACTCAGCTGGAAATCAGAAAAAAGCAATTGGCTTTAGATAGGGAATCCCTAGATCTCCTTAGGGAGAGAAGAAAGTTGGGACTAGAGTCCCATGGTGGCAGCAATATCCCTAGAGATAGGGACAGGTCTTATGACCATAGAAACCTAAACAAGATTGTCCCTCCCTACCAGAGTGGGGATGACATCCACAAATGGATAACTGCACTGGAGAGGGCCTGTAAAGTTCAGAAGGTCCCCCAGAGGCAGTGGGCAGCAATCTTGTGGCTCTCCTTTGCAGATAAAGGTAGAGACAAGCTCCTCACTGTAAGAGAAGAGGATGCTGACAATTACACAGTCTTGAAGAGTGCTCTGATAGATGGGTTTGGCCTAACCACTGAACAGTATAGGTTGAAGTTCAGAGACACCCAAAAAGCTCAGACTCAAGACTGGGTTGATTTTGTAGATTGTGCTACAAAGGCTCTGGAAGGTTGGATACATGGCAACAAAGTGCATGACTTTTTAGGATTGTACAATTTGATTATGAGGGAGCAGATCCTTAATAATTGTCAAAACCAGCTTTTGCACCAGTATCTGGTGGACTCTGATCTGACCTCTCCCCAAGAATTGGGAAAGAAGGCAGACAAATGGGTCAGAACCAGAGTAAAAACTAGAAATCAGGGTGGTGACCAGAAGAAAGATTCTACTAAGTCCCAAGAGAAAGGTGGGGATACATCTAAGGATAAGTCCCCTACAGGGCCCCAAAATTCCTCTTCTGGGGGTGGGTCCCGAAGTCCTTCCTCTCCTGAAAAGAAACCATATTGCCATGTCTGTAAGAAGCCTGGGCACTGGAAAACTGATCCCAGTTGCCCCAGGATTGGCAATAAAGAAAATGTTCCTCCCACAACTACTACCACCCCTCCTGGTACTACCAGTAGTAATCCTCCAGTTGGGAGTAGTGCACCCAAAAAGTTAGGTGCTTTTGCAAGAGGAACAGAGGTGGGCCCTAGTTTAGACAGGGACTCCTCAACAGACTCCTCTGACTCTGATGGTGGTATAGGATTTGCCACCTTTACCATGGGTCCCATAGCATTGGGCAGGTACAGATTGGAGCCAATAATTAATGGTCAGAAAGCTGTGGCATTTAGGGACACAGGGGCTAGTGTCACCATGGTGGCAGGGAAACTAGTCCCCCTCACCAGCTTTTACCTGAGTTTAAATACCAGGTGACCAACATTGATGGTGTCAGAACAGATCACCCCATGGCCATAGTCAATCTCAGCTGGGATGGGGTCACAGGCCCAAAGAGAGTGGCAGTGTCCCCCACCTTACCTGTAGATTGCCTGATGGGCAATGATTTGGAAATTTCAGCATGGGCTGAAGTTGAACACCAAACCCATCTTAGGATGTTGGGCGTCCCTGTAAAGGTTAGTGGGGCTGTGATGGCCACAGCCCCAGCCCAAGAATTTGGAGAGATGGAGCCTGAAAGAATGGCCCACTCTCCCCCAAAAGAGAGCACAAGGGTTGAAGAGAAGTCTTCTTCCCTCCAGACAGTAGGTAAGGGTCAGCCTCCTCAGGGAACTGACCCTACCCCTAGTGAAGGAACTGCCCCAGAGGTAGTCAGGCCTGGCCTGGCCACACCCCTGATGGCAGAGGACCCTTCCAAGGTGGTACCCAGTCTGGAGCAGGTAACCTGCCCCTCTCTACCCTGCCTCAGCCAGCCCAGGGCTGCAGAGGTCAGGGAGGTCAGTGGACCCCCAGGGCCCCCTGTCCAGAGGAACCCCCATCAGCAGATTAGGGGCACCCAGTCTAGTAGCCCTAGCCAGGTGAAAACTCCTTTACACACTGAGGGATCCCCCATGCCTTTATGTAGGGACCTCCCCCAGAAGGACTCTGGTAGGCAAGGGCAAACCTGGGACCTGAAGGTTCCAAACCTGCCCTGTCCCTCCAGTAGTCCATCCAAAGGGACCCAACCCCCAGCTGTAGGCAGCCAAAGGTTGACCCTTAGAGCAAAGTGCAACTCAGTCATGGAAAGACAGGCATACATGGTGACCAGTGATCTGAGGAAACTGAGGCCAACATTCCTAGGGCCTCACTTCCCTACTCAGACACCTCACCAGCCTTGTACTTTACCTAAGCACACCACAGGTAGTGATTCCCCATGGTGGAGACCCTCTTATACCCTTAGGGTGAGGGATTGCTTAGTGGACCATAAGACAGGGGGCAACCATGCTAGTGCAGGTGCTTCCTTGTATGACCACTTAGTCAATGAAGGCTCAACTGGCCAAGGTTAGCCTTATCTCCTTTCGTTTGGGGGGGTTATGTAGGAAGGTGGAATCTGACTATATGGTTGCCCCCACTTTTTTATGGTGTTTTGCTGGTTTATGACTTAGTTGGACTGGGATCCTGCTATTCAGGGCCCCAGTCTATCTGCTTTCTCTGTAAAAGTTTTCCATGTGCCTTAGGCACATCTCTGATTGGAATCTGGAGTGCCCTTATAAGTCCCTAGTATATGGTATACTATGTACCAAGGGCATAGGTACCTCAGAGGCCTACCAGGGGCTGCAGCATGTATTATGCCACCCCTGGAAGGCCGTCCAAACTGACACCACAGGTCTGCTACTGCAGCCTGGGTAAGGTGGTGCATGCACTCCTTACTGTGATATAGGTTACCTATATCACTAAATACATACACACATATAAACCTATAAGTCACTCGTAAGGCAGGCCTTATCAATCCTAAAGGCAGAGTGCATGGTTCCTATGTGAGAGGGTGCCCCTGCATGAGCAGGGCCCCTCTGCAGCGTTCGGAGACCATCTCTGATGCTGTTTGTAGTGCAGCCTGACCATATACTCTTATGCGCATTATATCCTCGCGGTAAAATGCTAACTTTGGAATGGCTGCACCTAAACATGTCGTGTTTGGTGTCAAACATCTTGGAATACTACCCCCCGCCAATTCTGGCGGCGGGGGTAGCATTCCACCCTTCTAGAGGGAAAGACATGTTAACTCTGACTAACCCGGTAACTTCTCTCCAAAGCCCTGGCATCACAAAATGGATGCTGCTGCCACAAACACGAGTCTGGCCTCCTGCTGCTGGACGAAACTCCGGCAGGGGAGGCCTGGACAATAGGTTTCCTGTCCCAGGGAGGTGTGACCACCTCCCCAGACAGGATAATGTGTATTGGGGCTGGGCAGGAGCACCATCTGTGTGCTTTGAAGTCCTGCACTGGGGGCACATTTGGTGTCCCTGTGCATACCCCAGTTCAAACCGGATCAGGGGCTTGCAGCCCCTGCTTTGGCGCGAACTGGACAAAGGGAAAGGGGTGTAGCCACCCCTCTGCCCTGACCCACCCATAGGTGGGGCCACAGAGTAGTCCAACCCCTATCTTTAGTATAAAGATAGGAACCCAGTCCTTAGGACTTTAGATTATCCCTGGACGAAACTCTGAAACAGAATCCTGGACCTTCGACGCTCTACTCACGATTAGAGGACAGAAGAATCTCCCTTGGGGTCAAGGAGTGACTCCCCTGCTTGGCAGGCACCAAAGAAGCATCTGTCCGGTTCGCATTTCTGAAGCTCCTGTCGGACGCCGAAGTCATCGCATCACCAGAGGTGGATTCTCAGACTTCCCCGAGGCTACCCTGAGTCCCCAGCAAAGCTGAGGCCCGTGGCTATCGTGGGTCACTTGAGACCGTGACCCCTGGACACTGAGCACATTTGCAAGTGCATCATCTTCTGGGTCTCCCAAGAAGTCGTACTTTGGGTTCCGAGTAGCCCTAGCCTCCAGCACCACCTGCACCGAAGATCACTGGCCCCCACTCCACGAGTGTCCTGTAAGCCAGCTCCATGTGCGGCGTCACGAGGCTCCTTCGCGGTCGCTAGCCCATTGGCTAGTAGCCCTTAACGAAGGCCAATCCTTTTCTAACTTGGCATCCTGGTTACTCCATGCTTGCCCTCACTTACCCTTGCTGGGTGAGTTCCACAGACCTTGCTGGTCTGCACCATCGACGATCTACATCTTCACCAAGACTTGCCGTTGCCAAGGCTTGTTGGGTCCAATCCGGTCGCCGACACCTCAGCACTCGACAAACATCGTGTACCAGTCCGAATCTTGCTCCTGGTCGCCGAAAACGCCTCCTGGACCTCGTGGCTGAAGAGTCAAGACGACCGTTAACGCACCTGAAGCACTCGACATCGGTGGGCATCTGTCCATCGCCTTCCTGGTCACTGGCTAGTGACCCAGACTCTGTCCCCTCTGCTTTCAGGTTCTTCAGAACTCCGATCCACTCTTGGATCCACCCGGACACTTTTCTCTTGGCCGCCAGCAGCACTTTGCAGCAGATCGCCATTCGAATCGACGACGAAACCCGACCCCGAAAGGCACCTATGCACCCGGCTTCCCTGGGTGAGGTAACACGAGTACTCCGGTGCTCCCGTGGGTAGAGACTCTTCAAAGTCCTAGATCTCAAAGGGTTTTGTCCTAGTCCTCTTTTAAGTGTCCCTTTTCTCTAAGTTCCCGATCCCGACTTTCTCCATAGAAGTCAACGGCGTATCGCGGTTGTGTGTTTACACTGCACGCGTCTCCCGTGGGTCCCCTGTGTCACTACCTTGGGTGGTTCCTTGTGGTCCAAGCACTTCTAGAGGCTCTAGGCCTAGTGTCTAGTTCAGTCGTGGTTCGCATACCACTTTATTGGTATATGGTTTGGTACGCCCCTAGGGCCCAAACGTGTATTTGTGCTATTACTGTGATTTAATAACTTCTAACTTATGTACTTCGAACTCTAGCCTCATAAAGAGACTAGAGGGGTGTGTTTAGCAATAAATACATATATTTTGATTATATACCTGGTGTGGTGCTCTTTCATTTGGTCACTCAAGAGATTATAGACTGGTAAAACAAGCTGCTTTACATTCCTTCAAGACTTAGCCTGAAGGCTGCTCTCCATAGCTACCACTAGGATAGCTTTCAATAAGGTTGTCTTTAACCTATCTCCAATAAGGGGTTGTTTGGACTGGTGCAAGGTGCCCACTATAATTAGTGGACAGCATATGCCAGGCCAACTTCTCACATTGACTTGGGCTGAATTGAGGAAAGCGTCCAATTTCCCGGGGAAGGCAAGGTGGCCGTAGCTAATTGCTGGAAGGAGCTTCGCTCTTAGAACTGTCAGAATTGGGCTGGAGGACGGACTGATCAGGTGCTGGCTTAGTTGTTTTAATAAATGTGTAACCTTGCTGGCCTTGGAGCTCTGCTGTTTTAGGTGTACGTTCGTCTTGGCCCGTTCCGTCAACCAGACCCCTAGGTAGTTGTATGAAGCCACCGAATTAATTTGTACATTTCCCAGTTGCCACAGTGCATTCTTTTTCAGATGGTAGGACCCAAAAATGATGACCTTGGTTTTTCCTTGATTAACTGTCAGGTTGTTAATGATGTTAAAACTGTTTAGAGCGTTTAGGGCTCTGTGTAGGCCCACCTTCGTATGGTCCATTATAACTGTATCGTCGGCATACTGTAGAACTGGCAGCCTCACGCTTCCTAATCTTGGTGCTACTAAACTGGCTCCTTTTATGGCCTCCCCCAAATCCGCCGTGTATAAGTTGAAGAGGATGGGGGCCAGCACGCATCCTTGCTTCAACCCATTCTCCGTGGTTATTTTAGGGGAAACTGTGCGGGCACTTGTTTTAACCCGCACCCAGGTATCCTCATATAATGATTTTATTGCCTTCAGGAGATTTGATGGAATGCCCCAGTTTTCTAATTTCCACCATAATCTTTTTCTGACTACTTTGTCAAAGGCTGTACTAGAATCCACGAAACAGCAGAAGAGCGGGGGATGGTTCTTCAGGATTGCCTGGGCTGAGAGATGTGCTAGCGCCAGAACATTGTCCATGGTTGATGCCTGTGACCTAAAGCCAGCCTGGTGCAAGGGTATTATGTTTCTCTCTTTGACCCACTTCTCCAGATCTTTCAATAGTAGGCGGGCGTATGCCTTGGCTTCCAGATCAAGCAGGGCAATAAGCCTGTAATTCGACGGCTTTAAGCGGTCTCCTTTTTTAAAAATAGGGACCAGTATGGAACCCCTCCAAGACACGGGGGTTGTGGCAGTCGTGAAGGTGTAGTTGAAGAGCGGGGTTAGGAGTGATGCCCAGAACTCTGGTGCCAGTTTAAAGACCGGTGCTGGAATCCCGTTGGGCCCAGGTGCCCCATCATTCTTCATGCTCTTGATAGTTTTGATGACCTGTTGGATGTTTGTCCGGGCTGGTAAAGTGCCATAAGCGGCGGCCGGAGATCTGTTACCCCTGGAGGCCTTGCCTGGGCGTGGGGTCATGGCTCCTGGCTTTGTGCTAACTAGATCGACTTGCTCTACTGTGTCCACACTACCACTTGTTAGGTCTCCGTTAGTAGGCGCTGTTACATATAGCTGCCTCACATATAGCATCCAGTCATTTTCTGCAACACCTTTTTCTCTTGTGGGTCCTCGATTGCTCAGCTTGTTTATATATCTCCAGAATCGTGCTGGATTCTTGTATTTGAGCAAGCAAAAGACTTTGAGCCATTCGCTTTCCGTGTTGGCTTTTTTGTATTCCCATAGTTTCTTTCTTAGAGATGCCCTCAGCGAAGCAATTGATGGGCCCTCTGTTTGGCTGCCCCCTTTTTTCTTTTCTGCGAGTGCCTTACGCAGAAGCCTTTTGCATTCTCGTATGTCGTTGTTTGGACAGGTGCTTCCTGGTCTCAGTTGCCCCTTCGGTCTCGGGTTTTGGGGCTTGGAGTTCCCGAGCTTGGTTTGTAGGTCCTCAACAATATTCTCCCATCCATTTATGGGTGAGAGCTCTCCGAGCAGGCTCCCTTCCTGTATCTGTCCCAGCCATGTTTGAAGTGTGGTCCCGGTCTTGTCTGACCTCTTAATCCTCCTCAGGACGCTATGTTTTTCCTCCCCCCTTGTCTCCCCAATGTGTTGGTAGATGGTAGCTGGCGGTACGTCCAGCTGAAACACTGCTCTTAATGGTCTATGATCGCTTTCCTTTCGATCTTCGACTTCAAAGTCTTCCATTCTGGCCGCCATCTCTTCGCTAGCCATGATATAGTCGATTATTGAAGCGTCCCGAAAGGTGAGCTGAGGATGCCAGGAGGCCGAGCGAGCTTTTTCAGTACGTAGGTTGATGTCAGCTTGTAATTGTTGAGAAGGTCATGCAGGGGAGCTGCCCTGCCTGATCCCCGGGGGGGTGTTTCTGTTTTATCAAGGTCTTTCAGATTAAAATCCCCGGCTAGGATGACCTGGTATGATTTGTGTTTATTTAGCAGGTCTTCTAGGTTCTGTGCCAATACCTCCAGCTGATCTTTCATGAGGGTCTGTGCGGGATTGATGTAACAGTTTATTACCAACAGGCGCATTGAATGTTTATTGAAACTCAAACCTCTGATCTGTAGGGCTTGCAGACCTGGGGAGTTCAAATTGATAGCTGTGGCTATTAGGGCGCATTCGTGTTAAAGACTGATAAACCGCCAGGTGGACGGCCAAAAAGATTCCTTTTTATGGCTGGGACCAGGTGTTCATAGTACCCTGCCAATGGGGTACTGGACAGGGCCCATGTTTCTTGGAAACAGATTATGTCCCCGCTTTCCAGGAACTGCTTCAGGTTTTCATTTTCGCAGATTTTACTGATCCCTGCTATGTTCCAGGAAATTATAGTTAGTTGCTGCTTGTGGTTTAATCCTGGGCCAGCATCTCCTCTGACGGGCTGGCTTTTGTCGCAGTTAGGAATACTGTGGCCTTTTTCTTGCGTGTCGCTTTTGATCAGAGATTGAGGAGGTGGTACGTATAACTCGATGATTATTTTGGCATGAGATTCTGATGCCCATTAGATCCCTTTGGCCTGTCTGGCTTCTGTCCGAGGGTCTCGAGCTATTTATCCCATGCAGGACCGACCAGGTGGCCTTTCCCCCAGTGTCAGGGGCCAGGACGTGTGAGTATTTTGGGTGTGGCAACATCTGAACTTCAATGCCCCACTCGGCTAGTAGGGTGGAGTTGTTCACGATGGCTTGTTGTGTTTCTTTGGTCTTCAGGCCCACCACTGATGAGTCGCCATGTGTGTCCCCCTTCATGCTCAGGAATTTCACCAATTCTAGGTCCCCAGTTTGTATCTTATTGAGGGTATCCAGATGTTTGAAGAGACGTAAAATGTTGCTCCGATTCAGGATGTCATGCTGTCCCGTACTGAGGAATCGCGGTGTGAGGACCACTTCATATACGACTGCTGGTGCGCCCACAGATTGGGCCCTTTCTCCCCTTTCTGTAGGCGACTCCACTGGGGTTGGTCCTGTGCTGGAGCTTCCTTGGTGGATTGAGGCAGGACCTGCTTGGGACCACTTACTTTGGTCGTTATTGATCCTGGTGACAGGCTGAAGCCCCGCACTTAATTGTGCTGGATTTGGGGCGACCGGCTGTAGCGTTGATATTGCCGAGGTTGTCTGGATGAGTAATTCTGCAGGAGGTGGGCTTATTCCGGCCGTTGGATCATTGTCTGTGGGGTGGTTTGGCCTTACTAATATCTTTTGGCCCTTCGCACTGGAGGTTGTTGGTGATGTAGTTGGCTTATGCTGAATTTCCGAAGACAAGGAGACCAGGGGGACCTTTTTGCCCCAATTTTTATCAGTGAAAATTGGGTGCAACTGGGTGACTTTTGTGTCCCCTTGTGAGGACAGTTGATTGGTCTTCATTGACTGCAATTGTCTCACTTTTAGGTTTGTTTTTTTCTGTTGCTTCTTCAGCTTCTTTTTTGCTCTCCTTGATAGGGAGGGTTCGGGTAAGTCCGTTGTGCGTGAGGTGTGTTCCTGCGGGTCTATTCCATTCACGTCGCTGGTCCTGAGGTTTAGGCTTTGTGTGTCTTTAGGTGTTTCTGGGCTGATGACCATCTCGGTCATGTGCTCTGCACTTTTCCCGTTGTAGGCTGTGTTCTTCTGTCCTGATGGGGCCCCTGCTGGCTGTGTCGCCTTCGGGAAATGACTGTTGTGCTTCGCCCGGTCGTCAATGTTGTCTAAGGTCAGTGCCTCCATACGCCCTTTCGCTATCTCAACTATGTCTGCTAGGACCTCAGGAATCGAGGCCCACTTCTCGATGAGATTTGAGCAGCGGCAGGAGCAGTCGCCCCGGTTGGAAACCACGTGTTGGGAGATCCTGTTATCTAGGACCTCCACCTTGGAGCTTATATCAGCTAGGCGCCCTGCAATTGCTTGTAGAAGATCTATTTGCACTTCCATCTTGGTCGATTGCCACAGGAGGGCTTTATTGGTGGCGCTGGTTATCTCAATCGAGGATGATTTCTCTAATGCCGAGTCGGCGCTGCTGTTGCAGACGAGATATTTGACTTTTGGGTTGGGGGCCCATGGGGACGCTAGGGGCCACGACAGATTTGGGGTTAGATCCAGGGTTCTTTCTATCTTTTGTCCAAGGTTGTGGAGGAACGAGGCTGTAAGCTCCCCAACCGGAGGGGACACTGGGGCCAGGGGAGCTAGGTGGGGCCGGGAGTTCATTGGTTTTGGCTCTTTGGATTCATATTGGGGCTCACTAGTCTCCGTGGTCTGCGGGTATGGACCAGGGGTGTTGGGCTGGTGGATTTGCACTGTCGTCATTGCTGTGAAGCCCCCTTTGGGCAGAGCTGTGTCAAGAGTCTTACTGGTTGTGGTGTCCTGCCCATTGTCTGTAAAAAGAGGGGGGGTACCACCCCTGAATAGGCCTTCTGGTTGCTTTAGGTAGGGATGCTCATGGGCTGCACTGGCCGTTTCCTGGTTAATCCTAAATTCCTCACAGGGGGGGGGTCTCTTCCTTTCGTATACGAATATGATCGGGCGATCGTCTACTATGTTCTTTAGTGCTTCTGTCTTGAGCCGGGGGTGAGCCCTCAGGGAGAGCGTCCTGTATGGTGCCGTAGTCACTGCTGAGGGGGTCGTTTTTCTTAATTAGGAAGTTTCTAATGGAGCCCCTTTGGTCTACCTCTGGTGGGTTTTCTTTTAAGCTATCAGTTAATGATTTGCTCCTCGTAGACCTTGTTGTTGTCTTGTTGTTAGGTGGATGGCTCGTGAGACTTTCTTCCGGGGTCGTGAGCAATCGGCCCTTTCTTTTGGGCCCCAAGTGCCAGGTGTACTGCTGGCATTGGCTTCCGGCTATTGGACAACTGCTCCGCATCCAAGACCAAATCCCTTATTGCCCTTTTCGTCTCTTATCTCTCTCTCCACTCTCTCCACTCTTGCTTTGTGAGGGGTGCGTGGTCTGCCAATGCTCTTTTTAAATGGTGCTTAAGCTGATGGTGAAAGTGGTATCATTGGCATCTTTGATCCTGCTTTTCGTGCTGCCTTAATGATGCCGGGTGCCCCCCTGTCCCCCACCTGTGCCGGGAGAGTCAAGGCGGGGGTGAAGGTGGTAGAGGGCAGGTGAGTCAATGGGGCTGTCTGCGGGGGGGGGCGATTAGGGCAAGCGGGGCTTTCAGGGCCGGTCACAGGCTCCCCCTGACCTAGTCAGGCCGCCTCCGTGGACCCGCCGAGGGCTCTCGCTTTCTGCAGCCGCCGCCTAAAAGCAGCTGCGCTTGCCACTACTATGAATCCTCTTCTTTGCTGAACCCTGTCGAGGAGTTACTCAGGCTAGGGTTTGAAGTTTTAAAATTCGCTTCTCCGTAGCCCCCACTCCGTCCCTTCCACTGTTTTGAATATGGATGCTACGGGCGCCGCTACAGGGAAGGCTGCGGGAGGGCTGCAGGGGGCCCGGCTTACCGTTGCTGTGCAGGGTTCTCCCGCCATGATGGGTCAGCCAGGGCAGCGTGTGGGCTGAAAATAGCGGCCGCTGCGTTTTAATCCGGCGTTCCGTCCATGTGATTCGGCGTGATTTCGGCTGGTAATGAAGCGGTGGTGATGGTGCGGTTCGGCGATTCAGCGGTTTGGCGCTACAGAAGAACTGAGTAGTTTTTTGCGGGATGCAGATCTCCGGACACCAAAAAACCAGGCAAGATTGGAAGAGGGGTCATGCTGATTCATAGAGATCAAATTACTTACGAAATCTGTGAATCAAACAACTTCCATCCTTCCAAAGCTTATCAGAAGTAAACATGGGCAAATCAATGAAAATCCACATCATGTACTACCATCCCAGGGCCAGCAGTACCTTTCTACTTGAGAAAATGATTTTTCCAGAGAATAATGCATTCCTTGGCGATTTCAACTTGCACTGCTGAGACAAGAGGGACTCGACAGTCACCCAGTTATCTTCATTCCTAAATAATAATGATATGAAACAACTATGCCTAACTCACAAACACATTCATCACTGGAAACACCTTCTGGATTATTTTCAGTTTTGCTTCCAAGAAGAAGAAGTCTGCCACACTAAAAATCATTGATCATGCTGTGAGGGTTCTAGATGCTGGTGCCACATGCCTCTGGATCCTACATGACCTTTCGCACAGTAGAAAACCAATTGCTTACCATCACATAAAAATAGAGAATGGGCATTTAAAGCACTGTCCTAAATTTGGTCACATCATGGATAGAAAATATTTCACAGAATAAAAAGTTCCAATGGTATTTACAACTCATCAAGATTGGACACAGGGGGTTCCATACTATCTCTAATGCTCTTCAACTTGTACTTGGCACCCATTGCCAGGTTACTAAAAAGAATTTACAGATGGAGAGGAAGAGAACATGATCAAAGGCATACCCTCCTTATACATACATATACACACAACCAATGCCTGTTTTTTATACTGAGGGGGGATGTCTATTTTCTAAACCTGCAGAGATTGAGTGAGTTTTTGGAAAGGTCGTCTCACCCACACCTTATTGTTGCTTAATCATAGGGGATCTCTCTATACCAAGGTAGGTGAATATCACCATGGCAGACTCTGTCAATAATGAGAGTTCCAAGGCAAGCTATTACTGGAATTTAGATAACCCTACAATTAGTAAAAATATCTCAGGGTTTACCCTAGGGAATTTCCTTTATTCATTGGGTACCCTAGATATGATTAAAAAATGAAGTGTTTTGGATATTTGATACAGACCAATGCTTCATCTATCCAGAAAAAGTACCCAACATGTTTCAGCCGCATTGAAAGCCCAGTCGGTACAACAGCCTTTTTCAGGCTCCTACAATTTCTGCCTGTTTACACACTTACACACTGCTTTCACTTTCTTAAACCACCTGCTGTAATATTATGTTAAAGATAAAAGAGGAGTGTCAAGTACATTATTAATCTCTAAAATTGAACACACTCACCCCAAACTCGTGAATCACAAAGCACTATCATGATGTAGTGGTGAACTGGGGAATATATTTCACAGCAAAAAACTGCCCATGTGATCATGCATATGTATTGTCACTTATACATTCTTTTAAACCTACCCTAGGTTAGGGTGGTTTTGGTCTTGCTGGTCATGATGGGGGGGGGGTACTTCGTATACGGTAGTTCTTGCCAATGTCCCACCTCTATTACCACAGGCGAGTGAACCCTGGGACTCACTGAGAAATAAAGCTCTTTTCTGGTTGGGCTCCAAAATAGGGTTAAAATGCATTATTTACTGAATTTAAAATGGCAAGAAGGGTTGGATGGGTTGGTAGGGATCCCAAGACACTCCCGGGTGACTGTATAGTTCTCACATTCAAATCAGTACATCTGACACGAGAGATCCTCCTCAGAGCTGGCATCAAATCCTGTACGGGTACTGATATTAATATAGTACCGTTGGGATTTTTTTATCATCCCCCCACCTCGAAGCTATTAAGAACTCATAGGAGCAGTCCCACAAGTACTGGATCCTATTCTTATAGTATTCCAACGTCCAACCGATTTGGCACTCTGCCGTCTCTGGAGGAAGTGGACTGACTAAATGTATCTGATTCAAACCTAATCCAACCAAGGGAGGTAGACTCACACTTAGATAGTGTATCCTTGCATCCTTTAGTTACTACTCCTTCGATTCTGGATTTTAACACTACTCCAGTGAGCGATACAGTGCCTTTACCCTGTAGCCAGGGATCTTTGTCACTCCTAGATCACCATTCTAATATGACAAATGCCACTATAATAAACCCTCCTAGGGATATCCCCCAATCAAGACATCCCCTGCAAGGAGCAACGTTTACTAACTCACAGGTGATCATTATGTCTTGGAATTTAGCAGAGATACGTCCTAAATTAAATGACTTGGAGTGGGGTGAATTAGTGGATAATTGCCATATCTGTCTATTTCAAGAATCTTGGGCTACAGAACAGATCCTCAGGGTGGGCTTCTCTACATTCAGTATAGAAGCCAGACCGTATTCCTCTGGTAGGCCTGCAGGGGGGATGCTGATCTGGGTTAAGACCACATTGGCATGTAAAATCAAGCGCCTAGATATAGATTCACAGGAACTTCTTTGTATTGACTTGGAACCGCTCAGAGGCGGCACTTGCGTAAGACTAATTAACATATATAATCGGTTCAAAAGTCCCCACAAGCCCTCGGACACTATGTCATCACTTTTAAATTTCCTGTACCCCCCCAAAATGACTATCACCTCATCATAGCAGTCAATTTTAATACAACTTTTGAGCCCGTAGGTTATGTCGAGGAGATTGTTCAGGATGAAGAACATGCAAGAGGTGTCAAAAAGCTCCAATTACCAATCCTTAAAAGATGCACTTGTGTTGGGCAACAAGTTTTATCATTCACCCTTGCTTATGGGGTGCGAGCATATAATGGGCGGACACAGTCAGATGCCAATACCAACCACACTTTTAAAAGGGTAAATGTTAAAAGCAGGATTGACTACATCATGGTAGATCTTGATATTTGGTCCCTAGTTAGTGACATGTGTATTCTTAAACGTAATGACAGAGATCACAACGCACTGCTTTTATGTCTTTCTGAGCTTCCTACCCTTCAGTCCCAGCCACCCCGAGTGAATACGTCATTGGTCTCAACTAACTATAACAGGAGAGTCAAGTGGGCAAATGTTGTGTCTGATGGAAAGGCCCTCTCACACATCTATAGTAAGGTTGCTCAAGTTTTAGAGAAATGGAGCAAAGATAATATAAACGTGAATACCATCCTTAATAGTTATCAAGAATTGCCAAACAATATTCTGCCATATTTTAGTAACCAGGGAAGGCCACCACTGGCTTGGCGCAATAATCCCCCATGGTATAATGAAGCCTGTAAGCAATCCAGGAGAAACCTTATAGCAGCAGTAAAAGCAGGGCCTCAGTCTGACATAATAAACAAAAAAAAGCTATACAAAAGAACGCAAGCTGAAGCTAAACGTGGCTGGGAAATAGACAACTGTTTAGTTGAGGCTTCCAGGCAGAGGGACAGTCGATTATTTTGGCATCTTTTCTCTAAAGGGGTAACCCACCAGGTCAGCGTTGAAGATTTTTATATACAACCACATCTCTGGGAAGAGTATTTCCAGGAATTATATTCTGAAAGGGACTGCGACCCTATACGGGAGGCAGTTGACTTAGAGGAGGCCTATATCAAAAAGCATGATGACCCGGAGGCAGTTAGTTTTTCCCTAAAGGAAACTTTGTATGCAATTAGTTCATTACAAAATGGGAAAACCCCTGGGTTAGACAGATTACCAGGAGATCTCTATAAATCAGAACCCAACACATGGGCCCCTTGCTCCACGCAGTATTTAATGCCATCGCACACAGGGGTGATATACCGGCAACCTGGAAAGGTGCCGAAATCATCCCAATACATAAACAAGGGGCAAAAGGTGACCCTGCAAACTATAGGCCGATAAGCCTCATTGATGTGTCACAGAAAATGTTTAGCAAAATGATTCTTTTACAACTTCAAAGCTGGTTAGAGGACAATAATATACTGTCACATTTGCAAGCGGGGTTTAGAGCCTCTACCAGCACACTCGACCAGGTTTTTCGATTTCTTATGCTGATATGGAAGGAGGTCAAACTACAGAGAGGTCATCTCTATGTAGTTTTTGTTGACCTCAAAATGGTGTTTGACTCCATTGACCCGCACTAAGCTATGGGTCGCCCTTAGGGATTTGGGACTTTCCCCTGGCCTGCTCCAACTTATAATTCGTTTACATCAGAACAACTATGCCAAGGTCAGATGGAACCCTGATGGTAGCCTAACCACCAGTATACCCATCAAGAAAGGAGTCTGCCAGGGATGTGTGCTGGCCCCAACAATGTTCACTTTGTTTATGAACGGGCTTATAAGTGAGCTGTATGACTGTGGAGGTGATCCGCCCAAACAAGGAGGCAGGCAAATTCCAGCCCTGTTATTTGCAGACGATACGCTGCTTATATCGAAAACCCCAATGGGCATACAAAATGTGTTAACCAAGTTTGCAATTGCCTGTAAAGCTTGTGGCCTTGAATTTTAACAGTCTAAAAACAAAGTTTATGGTCTTTAACCCCTACAAATCCACTAAAGGAAAGGTGAGGCTTGACACCAAATTATTAGAACAGGTCAAGGCATTTCATTCCCTGGGCGTAAGATTCAGCGAAAATCTGGCATGGTCCCCCCAAATCCAGAAAAGCGTGCTGACCCTTCAGCATGTGGATTGTGCCATTGTAAAGAGAGTTAAACGCTCATCCTTTCGTCCAATCTCGCCTACTTTAGTAATACATAGAGCAAAAGGGTTGGGCGCGGCTCTCTACGGGGCTGAATTATGGGGGTTGGAGAATATTAGCCAGCTGGAAGTCACTGAAAATAAGTTTTTAAGAGCTCTTTTACTTCTTCCCAAGAACACACCTATGTTACCCCTACGCCTTGATCTTGGTCTAAAGTCTATTAATCAAATTGCTGTTTTCAAGGCGCTCACGTTCTGGTTTAGACTTTGGACCAGTAACACCCAGGTCCCCATCAAGGATGCAGTGGAGGAACTATTAATCCTCCAAAGAAAACCGGGCTGCCTCCCATGGTTTGGGAAAATCAAAACATGGCTATTTAGACTGGGGGTAGGAAATCTATGGGATGATCCACATTCTATCACAAAGAATATGTTACCACAGTTCAAAGTAACCTATTGGAACTTTGTTGATTCTTTTGGCAATGAGTCCAGGGCACTTGGCACTATAACATCATTTAAATGTTAAAACTTGTTTTAATTTCAAATTTTACATGGATGATATTGAACCAACACAAGCACGAGCACTTTATATACAATTTAGATTCTGCACCCTACCTCTGAATGCCATGAAAAGTAGGTGGGCGAATGCCACTGTTACTTCTATGTGCCTGTCTTGTAATTCCTCCATAGAAACCATAGAGCATTATGTTTTTTTTTGCCCTGCTTATGCCAATTTGAGGAAATTATGGATTATCCCTGCTTGCAGGCTGCTGTCATTTACTCGTCCCGCACATGCTCTACGTGTTTTTAGCTCTGATTCTACAAGGTGGTTTGTCTTCACCTTATCTAGGTACCTCTTCTATGCCTGGTGGCTGAGATCCAAAGTGGTTAAAAAATACCCACTGTAGCTGTTTCGGCATAAATACAGTGGGTAGCCAGAATGGGTTTCTAGTCCAAATAGTTGTCGAAACAATGGTATGCTCTTTTTTAAAGTAAATTAAATTTTAATCCATTTTATATTTGTATACAATATTTCTTAAACCTGCTAGCTATGTCTAATTTTCTCATGGATGTGGATGTTAACACTGATTGATGAAATGGGTCCAGCTGACAGCCCTTCTGCCATTGAAGCCTGCATTTTGGGGGCACTACAGAGCCCAGGAGCCGTCGCGGCCGGAGCCGCTTTCATCACTGGGAAGCACCTGGAGGCGCCATAAAACTGAGTGCGGGCTCCCGCAGTGCGGGACGCGCTCGGGCGTGCCCGGGCGAAGCCCGGGCCAAGGGCAGGCCCATCTGCGACTGGAGGAGGCCGGGCAGGGCCACCCCCCTTTATTTTTTGGATTCTGGACTGAGGGAGTAACACATTATAAGGTACTGTTCAAAACTATCACCTCTAGTATTACAATCATTGGAGGGAGGTAAAAATGAGCAAACGTAAAAGTGTTAAGGACCAGAGGGGCCAGGGGGTGGTGGGGACACTTGACGCATTCCTCCTGAGGGCTGAGTCTGCCCTAATTCACGAAATCGAATTAACAGAGCGTCGGCTTTCGTTGGAACCACAGATCACACAGAAACGGTTAGCTCCGGGTGGGCACTTATCGGGAAATAGTTCCCAGGAGTCTTCCATACAAATTATTCAAACATCAAACATACTCCCGGAGCAGGAAATTGGACAGATCGGGCCTACCATAATTACAAGGGGGCGGAAGACTAAATTAAGGCGAGATTGTAGCAAGGAGCCGTTATCCAAAAAGAGAAGGGGCCGGGGGGTCAGAAACAAAAACAGAAACCCCCAGAAGTATTAAATAATGAGACCGCAGGCGAATACACAAGCCCTGATAGAACCAGTGAGCAGGGGACTTGCACAGCGTCAGGGATAACTGGGTCATTTAAATCATTGCAGGGACTACGGAAGAAGACTTCTGGAAGAGGTTAGAGACCATTGTATCGGTATCAATTGATCCTCTGTTACAGAAACTAACAAAAATTGAAGAAAGACTTAATATTTTGGAGGGGCGGGGTGCAGTTACTGGCCCTGCCCGCTATGAGCTAAACTTGGGCAGAAGTGATGAAATGACACTAAACCAGGGATCAAGGTTGGAGGTAAATCAAATCATAACCAACCCTGCTAGCGATCAAGCAAATCACACCAACACACAGGGTCGTCCCCCTGGTTTATTAGTCACTGAGGGGTCTGTGTTACAACATGTAGTACCCTCAGCCGGCGAATATAGAGGGTATAAGTCAGTCGGTCCAAGCACTACCTATGAACAAACGGTGAACACCTGTAATGGTGTAACAACTACGGTAGGGAGGTCTATGCAGGGAAATGCCGGGAGTAACACCATTCCATCGAATTCATCGAACCCCAGAAGGTATAACTTAAGACATAATATGAACCCAAATGAGACCTTGCACCTCCCACCAGAAGTAACTCCATATACGATAGTGCTGACAAAAGTTCCAACACTACCTCTTGGTGCCCCAGAGCATTGGACAACTTTGAGGAACAAGTCTATTCATCTACTGAGCTCCAGAACTGGTCTAACAGATATTATCTTCTCAGAATTTAAAATGGTGAGAAGAATTGGGTGGATTGGTAAATCAAATAAACATTTAGCTGGCGACTGTGTAGTCCTAACCTTTAGATCGCCAAATCTGGTGCAGTCCATTCTTGGCAGGGTGGGCAACCAGTTTACCATGACCCAGGGGATTAATGTTGTACCATTAGGATACTTTTATAAACCAGAAAAGATCCTGTGGAATAACCGCTTGGAGGAGAACCACCTAAGTGACATGCAGTATAGATACAGGGTCCCCGTCAGTAATCGTTTTGACCCTTTTAATAACTTAGAGGATATAGACTGACTAAACTACCCTAGTGATTTCTGCTATGACCATAAGCATGTCCTTAATGGCTCTGCCACAGCCACATTATTTATAAAGAAATCCATTCCTGATCATAGCCAAAACGTATCAAATATCAATCTTCACACACATGCTGCTAGTGAGCCTAGAAACGAGGCATTGGAGGCTAATGCCCTGGTTCTGAAACCATCCAATGACCCCAACACATGCTTAAATGTAAACCAGCCACAGTTTAATAAATATGATTTGTTTCCAAATGATATTAGTCCACTAAGGTCCTCAGGCAACGTAAACAGTATTTTTAGCAACCTTGTTTTTTGGAATATAGGAAGCCTGAGGCCCAAGCTGACTAATCCGGTATGGTGTAATTTTATTCCAAAATACGATATACTATGCTTGCAGGAAACATGGGCTGTGGAGGCATTACATGTTAATGGTTTTAAAACCTTCCACACCCCAGCTGTTGAGGTGGCTCATGGTAGGGCAAAGGGAGGTCTCTGCACATACATTTCAAATAGGATGAATGTTAATAAGATAGAGTTGTGTAAAGTGGAGATCTATTACCAACTGATCATTATTTATGTGGATAAGAGATTTTGTATTGCATTGACTAACTTTTATAATAATATTCCCATAGACCAAATGACAGAAGTTGTGAAAAAATTGGGTAATGATCTGAAAAAACTGTACAATGATAATGTCAAGGACGTTTTTCTAATTTTCAGGGGGGATTTTAATTGTGTCCTATGTCTGAAAAATATTGCAGGAAAATAATGTGGATTTATGAATGAAGACGGGATTAGTTATACCCATTTTTGACATTCGAAACTAGGGGAACTGTTCAATGAGATGATGTTTTGCCTTGATTTAGGGTTCGCGAATGAACTATGTGTTAGGCATGTCATGATGAGTCAGACTTTTAATGGCAGAGGCCTGCATTCTATCATAGACTATATATTAATATCAAATAACTATGCAAGTAGACTTCAATCTTTTCAGATTCATAGCAACTCTCTAAGTAATCACTTCCCATTGAGTGTATCCCTCTTATTGCCGGTAAGATTAGATGGTAAAAGGGATGAAACACATCAGGTTTTACAAAATCTCACATTGAACAGGTCAAATGGCTATTCTCTGCGCTGGGCACTGGTGGACCCCGGAGAAATTATTTAACAAGTGGTAACTGAGTGCAAAGTAGAGGTTGATGTCTGTTTGAGCGAAACAGCTACCCCCGACTGTGTTCTCTCCTCCTTTCAAAAAATTTTGGGTGCTGTAAGGGAGGCATTATTTGTGCAGATTAAAAATAAAAACAAAGGGAAACGTCAGGGGTGGTTCAATGCTAAGTGTACCAGAGCATACGCTAACTTAAAGGCAGAACTGCACAGGGTTCCCACATTTTTTTGTAACATCAGGCAGGCTAGATTGGTGTTTAGGCTAGCACTCAAGGAACGAAAAGCGTCCCTGAGAAAAGAAGCATGGGAGTCCCTGCGCGAGGCCTCTTTGGCAAAAGATAGTTCTGCTTTCTGGAGGGCAATGAAAGCCCCTTATTTGACCTCTGGTGATGGCCCTTCGATAGAAATAGCAATAGCAGAAGAACAATGGGTAGAGCATTTCAACAAGGTGTATAATGGGGAGGAGAGGGTGGATATTTTAGATAGTTATCATTTCGGGGACGCCGCTCTGTCATCTTTTCCACAATATTCTGATCTCCAGTTCATGTTGGATGAAACCAACCGGGCTATTTCCGCGAGTTTAGGCTGTAAGGCTCCTGGGCCTGACATGGTCCCTATAGACCTATATAAGTCAAACGTGACACTATGGGGGCTGCTTATAACCCAGGTAATGAGAGAAAGCTGCGTTTCACCTTTTTTAACTACCTGGACAGAATCGACCATAGTACCAATATTTAAAAAGGGGGAACCCAGGACCCGGGTTGTTATAGACCAATCTCATTGTTGGATTCCTTGCTAAAAATCGTTGATCGGATTATCCTGGAACGCCTACAAGATTGGGCAGAGGATAACCAGGTTTTATCTGATATCCAATATGGCTTTCGCGAAGGTTTAGGGACGGTCGAACAGAGCCTAAATCTGTCCATCCTTATGGGGAAGTACACCCGGGCAAAGAAGGGAAGATTGTTTTTAGCCTTCGTGGATCTCACCGCAGCTTTTCACTGTGTTAGACACAGCAAGCTCTGGGAGATCCTCGAAGGGATGGGAGTTGAAACAAATATTATACCTTTCCTCAGACGGCTATATAGTGATGCAAGAGTGAGAGTGCGGTATAGTATTAAGGGTGAGCGCATTCCCCGTTTCCAATTAGGAGGGGGGTTAGGCAAGGTTGCGTGCTTGCCCCCTTCCTTTTTAACCTTTATATTAATGGCCTTGAAGAAGCACTGACAAAAGATGGCTTAGATTCTCCTCAAATAGCCAGACGTTCAATACCTGCTCTTCTGTATGCGGATGACGCAGTTCTGATGTCACACACTCAGTTAGGACTGCAAAAGGTTTTAAACACCTTCGTTGCCTTTATGTGTCAACTTGGGCTCAGGGTGAATACATCGAAAACCTTTGTAATGAGATGTGGCCGTGGCAGCCGGAATTGTAGGAAAATGTATATAGAGGAGCAGGAGATCGCGTTTACAAAGAGCTTCTCATATCTTGGTATACTATTCTCCCAGAATGACCAGTGGGCTCAAGCAGTGTTAGCTAAAAAATAGGTGTTTTTAAAGTCCACGAGCGCCCTTGCACATTTTTCAAGAAAACTGGGCAGGAGGCCGCCGGAGGAACTTATCCAGATCTATAAGGGTAAATGTATCTCCACGGCCACCTATGGGGTAGGGATTTGGGGTCTCGCAGATGTGAATTCCCTGCAAAAAGTGGAAAATGCGTTCTTATGTTATATTTTAGCAGTCCCAAGTAGCACATCATCCTATGTCTGTCACTCTGAGTTGGGTATTCCTTACATTGCCGATCTCATAAAAACTGAGCCTATACTTTTATGGCACAGGATTTGGACATCGACAAAAACTGTACTTAACCAGGACATTCTACGGGATAGTTTAACATTGGAAGGGGTTTTATCTATCCCTTGGTTAAGGTATGTCCGGGACTTTATGCGTGACCTTGGTCATTTAGAATATTTTACGGGCCCTAGTACAATGTCGATGCTCAAGAGAAAAGAGTTAAGACAAGAATTCCTTTTACTATTAGACACCATTAGATTATCATCAGAGATTTTAAAGCCCTCAGTGCGACATAATCAAATGATTTTAACAACTTTTTATATACAACCTTATTTGAAAATGGTACCAGGGGGCTATGACCGGTTTTTATTAACTAGGTTTAGAATTGGCATCTTCCATAGATTTGTAAGTTTCCCAAAAATGAATGATTGGGCGCAAGTAATGCAATTGTGTCCATGTGATAATCACTCAGAACAATCCACTATGCATGCTGTTTTATTTTGTCGATTTTACAGTGAACTGAGGAAGATGTGGATTGTAATTTTTTTTAAATCTCTGGGGATTAGACAATGTCGTCAGGCGTATATCGCATTACAGTTTTTGGATAATGAACATGTAGTATGGAGGGTTGCTATGTTTTTAAAGAAAGTTGTTAGTCATAGAAGATGTATTGTTATATAAGCACGCTTAGGGGCCGATTCCGATCTCGGTCGGAGGCGCACCCAATACCATTCGGTCGGGAAAAAAGCCATGCGAATGCCTGTTTCCCGCCCGATCCGTACAGCAGACCGAACGAGTAAGTACGATGCGCACAACAGCACAGAATCCGGCCGAGCCGTACTCACCCAATCCAGGTCCTGTACTCCGACCGAGGCGAATCCGGAAATGCCGAATCGAGTCGCATGGAAGGGAAAATGCAGCTCCGTCCGGCCGACCAAGTACGATGCGCTTCCAGTACGCGCCGAACCCGTCGCTACGCACGGCACGTCAAAGCATCCGGGAGAGGCGCACATAAGCTCCGATTCGCGCCACAACACAATCCACGGCTACGAGACGAACACGCCAGCGACGAGGACGACGCGAAGCAACGAAAAGGACGAACGACACGAACCAACCCATGAATCCCTTCGTCCCGATCATACCAATATTCTACATTTACTACCGGAACAGGCACGGACGCGTACGGCGCAGAAGGTAAGTCAGACACCAACCACAAAACACATACAACACGTACACGACACATCACACACACACAGAGGGATGCAGAATATACTTACACCAGCAACAGCAGCACCATAGGGGCGGGATGCCCATCACCAATGCCACATATGCACACAGGGGCCTGAATGCGCACCACCACCCCTACCCAGGGGGGGCTGGATGCCTACCACTACTACCACCCTTAGCCAGGGTGGTGCCAGATGCCCTCCACCAGTACCACCCTTAGCCATGGGGGTGCCAGATGCCTACCACTACTACCACCCTCACCCAGGGGGGCTGGATGCCTACCACTACTACCACCCTTAGCCAGGGGGGCTGGATGCCTACCACTACTACCACCCACACCCAGGGGGGGCTGGATGCCTACCACTACTACCACCCTCACCCAGGGGGGGCTGGATGCCTACCACTACTACCACCCTCACCCAGGGGGGGCTGGATGCCTACCACTACTACCACCCCCACTCATAGGATGGACAATGCATGACACAACCAGCACACCACAACCTAGGGAATGCAAGAAAAAGACATCCCCCAACACCATGACAAGCGTGTGTAGACTGTGTCAAATGCCTATAACACTGAACATGACTTTGAACATACAATGTGACCCCCTAGCACATGTGCCACACATATATGTGTGTGGCCCCCACAATGCAAGCAGGCCATGACCATTGTGGCAATGGGGTCCAAACCCCCATCATCACAGTGACCAAAAGATAAGTGTCGGGTCCATAGCTGAAGCACATTCTGAACATTGTGGCAATCGGGTCTAACGCCCCATCACCACAGTGACCAAAATGTAAGTGTGGGGTCCATAGCTGAAGCACATTTTGAACATTGTGGCAATGGGGTCCAAACCCCCATCATCACAGTGACCAAAAGGTAAGTGTTGACAAAGAAAGAGCTGCAACTGCCAAACTGCATGGATGATTCCTGGTCACAGAACAAAAAACACATCAGTGGCAAAGTAGTGTATGTGTCCCATTGCAACATAAATTGGGGGAGCCAAACACTGCAGTGCAAATAAGACATACCTTTGGCCATGTGCAGACAAACAACACCCATGGGGGCTGACACCGTCAACATTCATCAATGACACAATGACAGAAGTGACCATCAGAATGCAGACCCACATATTTGCACCAATGGGCACACAAATGCAGATACCCTGTGGAGACTGCAGATGTGAGGTGAACAGATACCATACCATGGCAGCAATGGGACACACAAACCATGATCATTGTGCTGACCGATGACCTAGGAGTCCCAGGGACAGCAGGGGAAACCCACCAAACTACATACAGCCAATGGCACACCCAAGATATGCCAATGCAGTGGTGCAGATGCACAAACACAAACAGGCAGACCCACACTGCACATCATACACAACAGGTGAGGGGGGTGCCAGTGTCCCCAGGCAACCACACAACACATGAGGAGACCTGAATACCAATCATACAGATGTGCATACAGTGCCACACAAAGGTAACTCATGGATCCAAATCCCCTATGTGGGCAAGCAGGCATTGTCAGATGAGAGGGAGCACAAATCACACATGTCACACAGGCACGTAGGAACAGCAACTGACACAGCAAGACACAGACACACCACAGTACTACCCCCAGGGCCCCCACAATGTGGTGACCCTGGGCTGCATTACAATCCCACTGTGATGACAAAGCTAAACGTCGTTCACACTGTGAACCACAGTCATGTGTCCTGAGCAACAAACTACCATCACACCTACACAAGCACAAATCAATCAGCATGGCCAGTAAGCCAAGGCCAACATGGAGGCAGGGGCCTAGCCGGGCAACAACTCTCATCTGCACACACTCAACACCACACCCCTCGACCTCCAACAATGTGCAGCAGTGAAGCACACATGCACTGGTGACATTGCACATGCACCCATGACTATTCCAGGGTGGTGGGTGGGAACCAAGGTGCAGAAACACATCACACATGCCACTCAACAAGTCTCCTGAATGTCTGACACACTGCACACTACACTGTACATGGACATGACGGCAATACCACACCAACCAATGGGATCCCAGCCACAGTCACACACCAATGAAGAAGCCAAGGTCACCCACAAAGAACACACATAGACAACTACCAACATTGCAGCCCGGACCCTGAGGGGTGCCAGCAGTCACACACACAACGTGTCACAATCACTGAAAGATGACACAAACTGGAAATCACATGACAGGGGCAAACAACAAGTGCCAACGGGAAACCTGACTGTGACCCATCTGCGTCTGCACACAAACTCAGCCCTGACAGCAAACACACCTATGGGTGACACCCTGATGACCAGTAATGTGCCATGCACCCACATCACAGAGAACCCAGGGAGAAGACTTTGGGGGAACATAGGTCAACTCAGCAAGCATCCCAAACAGGTACAACACTAGGGATCACAGCATGCACAGCTAAACGGAAGTGAACACACAGACATGCACATACAACACACACCTTGGGCGCAGGCAATGTCACAGGAGTACACACTGCCATGAGGGGACTCCACTCCTGTGTGAGGAAAGCTGTGCCATATGTTGCCTCAGTAGGGCCCCATCATGTCAGCTGAGCACTTGGTCACACAATCAACAATTAGCACCAAATGAGGGCTCCCGTCACATCAGCCTGGTCATGGAAGTGCCAACGGAATCATCAGCACAGATCCAACACACTTGTATAGCAATGTTGCACTGACTACACGGATGAGTCCTTCCTCATTGATGCCCAAACCTGCATGTCCAGTGGAGATGGCCACACGGTCAGGGAAGTAGACGAATTGAACAATGGCAGGCACAACAGATGTGCAGAGGTGGAAGCCACAGATGTGAAATAGCTAATCTAAGTAGGAAATCCCATTGCCAAATACTGAACACATGACACCCTCAGATGCTGCTATGGATGACATGGATACACCACAGGATAGGACACATTCCCCCTGGACCACATGGGTTCCTGCACAGTAACACTTCATTATCATGAGACCAAATATCACCATCACTGCAGCAAGGGCATGGTTAGCATCATCAACAACATGTACATCAGAAGCATAAGCACTAGAGAACAGAAAGTTGCTTTATTCAGCATATGTGTGGAATGAAATCAAAGTCCAGAAAAAACACAAAGGCCAATGGCGAGTCCATTGTCAAAGTCCAAACTGGGTGACAGTGGCAGATGTCACCCTACGCATGCCTGCACAAAACCAGGGACAATCCACTAGGAGGGGCAACCGGGGGGGCAGGCCAGGCACCGCAGGGACAGGATCAGGGCTCACCAGGAGGAAGCAGGGAAGGGGTGGTGGGTGCTGGAGAGCCACTGACAACTGCAGTGGAGGTGTCTGACATGGTGTGTGCCGGCACAACTGGGGCGCATGACTCAGATGTTGTGGGTGCCGGCACGACTGCAGTGGACCCTGCAGATCGAGTGGACAGGTCCGCCACTGCAGTGCACAAGTCAGACAGGGTGGAAGTGGACTCCACTGCAGTGCCTACCACCAGGGGAGGAGAATGGGGAACAGGCAAGGTGGGCTGGACAGAGGGGGAGGACACCCTCACCACATCAGTGGCACAGACAAGCGCAGCGGGGGGGTGGTGCCGGGAGAGCAAGTGGCAGGGGGAGAAGGCCGGATCCTCTTGGGGATGGTATATCTGTGGGTGGGGGAACCTGGGGCAGGGTGTGGTGGGGGCACCTGTGGAGTGGGGGCCTGAGGGATGGAGGAAGGAGACCTGGTGCCTGAGCTACAGGGCGGCGGCGGGGTCTTGCTCTTACGACTCCGGGGGACTTGCGGGTGGGGGCCTCAGTCTGTCTGCACCTGGGGGAGGGTGTCCGGGGGCGAGGGGCACTCTGCTCCGTGTGGGTGGGCTTCCTCTTCCCCATGAATGCTGTATCAGCTGGATCGGAGGGGAAGAGGCCGAGGTCACTGAGGAAGAGCCGCTGGGTCTTTGGGGTTGCAGGTGAGGCAAGGGAGGGTGTTTTGGAGGGAGAGGCAACTGAGGACTGCGCAGTGCTCGTGGATGCGTGTGTGTGTTCCAGGGCCCCATCCCCTGTGAGTCTGGTTTCAGTCCCCTGACTGTGCGTGCGTGTGCGTTTTGTTTGTGGCGTGTGTGTCTGTGTACTGGATGTGTGTGTGCTGGTGTGTGCCTGTGCCGGTGTGTGTGTGCTTGGGACGGGTAAGGTGCTGGGGAGTGTGGATGGAGCAGAGGCAGGAGGGGTGAGGGACTGTCTGAGGAGGGACACTGCTGCCGTCAGGGAGGAGTCCATGGACCTATTGCCCCTCTGTAGGTCAGACATGCCCGATGAGATGCCCTCCATGAACGACACCAGCTGAGTCAACAGAGCGGTGTGCGCATGGAGGACACTCAGCATGGCTGTCTGCCCTACATGGAGCTGGCGAAGGAGGTACACAGACTCCTCACTCAGGGCAGCAGGGGACACAGGGGCAGGGGGTGCGGTGCCTGGCCCAAAGGAGACACGCTCCCGAACATGGGAGCCTCCACGGACCTGGGGAATGGGAGCCGATGGGAGGGCGGTGGTGGTGCTGGTGGTGGCGGGGACAGCAACACTAGCTGGGGTGTGGTGGCTGCTGACACCCGCCTCCATAAGGGAGTCATCCTCCGAGTTGCTCTGGTCCTCAGCTGAGGTGGATGGTGCCGAGGACTCCTCGGTGTGGCTCCCCTCGCCCTCCGTGCCACTGGGTCCCTCCGACCACTCCTCGGCTGCTGACCCAGTCTGGCTCTCCGGCTCCTCCTGGTCCGTGGAGCTGTCCCCTTCCGTGGCCGTGGATGTATCTGCAAACAATGGGGAAACAGACAGACATCAGTCACCTGCACCAAACGCACACACCACTGTGAGCACAGCACATTACAGAGCAAGCCCTGGCATCATTAGTTGTACATTGCTAAAAGTGCCCTAACTGAACAGGAGAAGCCAATTGTCAGTCTGATGCCAACCATGGCACTCACATCCCACATGGCCTTGCACCCATCTGTCTGGTGTCTGTTGGATAGCAACACCCCAGTGTGGACACATGCACCAACTACACAGTAGTTGGACAGTGCAGAGGACACGTTGTAGCATGTGGACATGCACACATCACAACTCTTGCCACTGAGTCAGTACAGGTTTCCGGATGAAAGGGACGCCCAGAGTCAAATAGGATATGCATGTGATGCATACCAGCGACAGACACCATGATGCACCCATGTCCTGATAGCCATCGCCACAATGGTGTGCATGTAGCACATGTCACTCCCCTGCAGGATCACCAATAAGTAGACACATGCCATGGCGGAGGCATGACTGCTAAGTCATACATCACTGTCTCAGTGATGTATGACTTGGCAGCCAGACAACAACACTCTGCACTGTGTCACAATAGTAGGTCATGGGGAATGCAAGTCCTGGAGCTGCACAAGTGCACATGTACATCCCCCACACAACACATCATCTTAACCCTCATCTGTCCAGGTCATACCGATTGGACATATGGGAGACCTGTGACACTTCCCTCTGAACCTGAGCCCCTCACAATCTGCTGTGAATGGTGAACAGCTGCCTGAACTTCACATTCGCATACCCCAGTCTGCACGGGCAGCGGATCAAACACCTATGTGACACACAAGTATCGTCTCCTATGGTCACATCTCCAGTGGCATGCTGAGCCCCTACCAAGAAACACCCCAGCAGTCCTGGCAACTAATCCACAGCACACTGACACAGAGGCAGACACCTGAGGGGTCAAATCACTGCGCACAATGTGTCAGTTGATACACGGGAGTGGGAGTACAGAGTGCATTGCATGGCCTGGAGTAGGCATGACTGTCCTGCCCCACATGAATGAGGGATGAGCCCTGGACAGTGGATAGCTGGCTATGTATGTGTGACACACGTAATCTGCACACTCCTGGGGCCCAAACATTGTTCCCACCCGCTGCATGGGCGTGTGCCACATACCCCAGGCACATGTGGTGGCTCAGCTCAGCAAGTGAACCGCATATCAAAGCAACACGCAGATTACATGTCCGAACACAGGCGTTGTGTGAACAATGGACCCACCCATGATGCCCACAACAGAGTTAGGGAAACAGATGCTGTCCCCCACCTTTAGTGAAGCAAACTGCAAGGACACAGTCCCAAGTGACACAATTCCCTGAATGTAAGGGCCACACCTGGGTATCAGATGAGGAGTGGGCAGTGCACAATAGAGGGACATGGCTCCTGGACAACATGTCTGCTGCACTGTGGCAGTTGAACCAGGCCAGAGGAGGGCACAAAGCATGTAATACAGAGTTCACAGTGCAGTCTTTGACTCACCCCCTCCTTGCTGCTGTCTGGCCTTCAGCTGCCCATCCAGGTCTGGAAACACCACCGCCAGGATCTGGAGCATGTGGGGGGTCAGGGTCCGTGTTCCGCCCCTCCTGCGAGGAGGCGACAGCTTCAGCTGGACCCGTGCAATCCTCCGGGTCCAGCCCCGAAGGTCCTGCCACCTCTTCTGGCAGTTGCGGATCCGGCGCTTGTAGACCCCCACGGACCGGACAGCCCGGACGATGTCCTTCCAGATCTCCTGCTTCCGATGGGCATTAACCTGTCAGGATGACAAAGTGAAAAGGCCATTACTACACATGCAACATATCCGTGCATGACACAGTTGTATATACATGTCTCATTCACAGGGGCACATGATGTACACAGGCAGTGCAACGCTGCCCATGGACAGTTTGCCAGACGTCACTACATGGTATCATTGCATGGGAAGTAAAACCTTGTTCAAATGCACTGTCACTGCACCATACCTGTCCAGTGCATGTCACTACACACTATGGGGGGTGACAACTACTCAGTGAGCCTGCTAGCCAGTGGCGTGCAGACTTTCAGCCTTGCTTGTCAGACAAAATGCACATTCAGAAAGGCAGTGCACAGGAAACTCACCTGCTCCCCTGGTGTCCCATACAGCTTGCTGTACTGTGGAAGTAGGCTGTCCAGCAGGGCCTGGTTCTCCTCAAGGCTGAAGGCTGGGGCTCTCTCCACAGTACGTGCCATTGCAGGGTCCAGAGGGGCAGAGACAGCAGCAGTGCAGTGGCAGATGTCGTCCTGGAGCATGTAGTGCAGGCAAGTGAGCTCTCAGGGGAACAGCCAGCAATATATATGTGCTGGAGAGGCAGATACTGTCCCTTGTGTCCAAAGTGATAGGTCCAAGTCGTTTGCATCTTCTGAATCTGGCCAATCCATGGAATAGCAGCACCAATACACGCCCACGGCATCCTTCAAATCTTCAACTTCATGACATACATGATTTTGCAACATTGTTTTGGGTGACCAACTGAATTTCCAGCAACCGACTCGTTTGAAATTCGAAAACGCGTCCGTTGCCAGGCAAGGCCATTGTCAATGGGTGCGCACCGATCGGTCCATTGCGGTACAACGCGTACAGGGGTACAACGCGTACCCGCACACATTGAATGCAATGGGCCGGCCGGGGGCACCGATCGGTCCATTGCGGTACAACGCGTACAGGGGCACAACGCGTACCTGCACACATTGAATGCAATGGGCCGGCCGGGGGCACCGATCGGTCCATTGCGGTACAACGCGTACAGGGGCACAGCGCGTACCTGCACACATTGAATGCAATGGGCCGGCTGGGGGCACCGATCGGTCCATTGCAGTACAACGCGTACAGGGGCACAACGCGTACCTGCACACATTGAATGCAATGGGCCGGCTGGGGGCACCGATCGGTCCATTGCGGTACAACGCGTACAGGGGCACAACGCGTACCTGCACACATTGAATGCAATGGGCAGGCCGGGGGCACCGATCGGTCCATTGCGGTACAACGCGTACAGGGGTACAACGCGTACCCGCACACATTGAATGCAATGGGCCGGCCGGGGGCACGATCGGTCCATTGCAGTACAACGCGTACAGGGGCACAACGCGTACCTGCACACATTGAATGCAATGGGCCGGCCGGGGGCACCGATCGGTCCATTGCGGTACAACGCGTACAGGGGCACAACGCGTACCTGCACACATTGAATGCAATGGGCCGGCCGGGGGCACCGATCGATCCATTGCGGTACAACGCGTACAGGGGTACAACGCGTACCCGCACACATTGAATGCAATGGGCCAGCCGGGGGCACCGATCGGTCCATTGCGATACAACGCGTACAGGGGCACAACGCGTACCAACGCGTACAGGGGCACAACGCGTACCTGCACACATTGAATGCAATGGGCCGGCCGGGGGCACCGATCGGTCCATTGCTGTTCAACGCATCCCTGTACAAGTGACTGGCATATGTCACCATGCCTGTCTCAGATGGACATATGCCAGCCACAGATAGCTCCCAGGGAGTGAGGGGCACACCTACAACACGACAGCCTGTCCAAACTGTATGATAAGGCATGTAAGGCTGCATTTCCTATTGTGTGTATGTTGGTGTACATGTTGTCCTGTGGGTGTCACCTGGGGAAAGCAACCCCCAGGCTGTGCACGTGTTCATGGGGACAGGATCCTGGGTGTTACGTGTACATGACCACTGTGATGTGCAACTGTTCATATCTGTGCATGTGCCATGGTCACATTTCACGGTGGTGTATGTGTATGTCATGTCACATACCCCGTGAGTCCCATGTGGGACGGTATGTTTGAGCCAGGGTGTCCCAGTGGCACAATAGTGATGGTCCTCCACAGTCTGTGTGCATGTAGTGTTTACAATGTCTCTGATTTCATGTGCACAATGGGAGACAGTCTCCACATCCACGTTGTGTGTGCATGGACTTTGATGTTGTGCGTGTGTGTGTCACAGACGTCCATGTCTGTCCTGCAGTGGCAAGTGGGACCACTACCTGTGGGGGTCATAGTTGTTTTGCTGTGGTGTATACATGATACTCCATGTAATGCCAGTGTCCATGTGGCAATACAGGGTCCCTGGGAATGTACCTGTCGTTGAGCTGTGATGCCTGGGGCACATCTGTCCTCACATGTCACTGTGTGGGGGTGATTGTGACACGGCAGCAGGAGATGGGAACTGTGACACGGCCTCATGATATCCAATGGGCCAACCTGGGACTTATTGATGCCATTTGTTGGACCGTGATGACAGATGTTGGCCATGTATGTACCATACATGTCCTTACGGAACTGCACACTTCATGTAGTTGTGCCTCATAATGATGTATGTTGGGATATTGAGTGTGTGCAATGCCGTATATGTGGGCTGACTGACAATCTTGCTTATTTCTCCTCTGCACTGCAGGGCTCCTGCTGTCCATCGACCATTCCCAGACCCGGCAACGATGGTGGAACGGGACAGCATCCGAAGGTACCGCTTCACCAGGCAGCTGATTGAGGATTTGGCAGTGCAGTTGCCCCCACATTTGCAGCCTGGCCGGCCGTATCCTACAGCGCTGACCCCCAAGGTGAAGGTGATGGCAGCCCTACACTTCTTTGCCACCGGTACCTTCCAACATACTGTGGCGACTGCTGGTGGGATGTCACAGACCATGTTGAGCCGTGTGCTCCGCGATGTTTTGGCGGCAATGTTGCTATTCCTGAACAGGTACATCTATTTCCCTAGACTGCGACGACTCACTGACGTGAAGAGTGACTTCTATGCCTTGGCTCCATTGATGGGACACATGTGGCTTTGGTACCACCACAGGCCCAGGAGCAGGCCTACCGTAACCGCAAGCACTACCACTCGGTCAATGCACTGTGGTGTGTCTTGCAGATATGACCATCACACACGTGTGTGCCCGTTTCCCTGGTTCAGCACACGATGCCTTTGTGATGAGGAGTAGTCGCATCCCCAGGATGATGGCACAGATGCAGAGCCAGCGTGCCTGGCTTGTCGGTGTGTACTGACTTTGTGCCATTGTGTGTGATCTGATCTGTAGTATTCCGCCCACGTTTCCAAGTCAGCTAATGTGCACTTGTCTGTCCGTAGGTGACTCGGGATACCCCAACATGCCGTGGTTGCTGACACCCCTCAGGAACCCTGTGACACCAGCCCAGATGCGCTACAATGAGGCACATGGTCAGACCAGGAGAGTGATTGAGTGGACATTTGGTCTCCTGAAGAGCCGCTTCCGCTGCCTGGACAAGACCGGAGGGTCCCTCCCATATGCCCCTGCGAAAGTGTGCAAGATTATCATCGTCTGCTGCATGCTCCACAACCTGGCAGTGCGGAAGGAGTTGCCTCTCATCCAGGATGACAATGACCAACATCCGCCACCTGTGGAGGATCCTGGCCTGGACCACGAGGCCAGTGATGATGATGATGATGATGATGGTGATGTCCACACACAGCTCATCACCAACTTCTTCAGCTGAATGTGAGTATCCAGAGATGTCAGGTCAATGATGTGAGTATGCATGATATGTGTGGGTGGTGCTCTGGTGCTGTTGGAGTGTGTCCATGGGCTACTTGACTGGATGTGTTTTGCGATGTGTGCTTACAGGTGGGCTGTACTCCCCAACAGTGTTGACATGCTAACTTGGTTCTGGGTGGGTATCTTGTAACATGTATTGTGCATGAGTTTTGCTGTTCTGTCCTGTTCTCCATTGCTTTTGACTGTGTGTCATTTCTGTCCTTCACAGGGTACTTTCAGATTCGTTTGGTCAACTGTGTCCACCGACGACGTATTTGCACTTCCAGGGTGGTAGCTGTTGTGTCCCTACAGGTGATGTGCGCCACACCCATGGACTTCCTTCCGTCTACAGTTGTTGACTGTGTGCCCGCTGCCAGGTGGGATTACCTTGCATCTGTAGTGGTTACGACATGTTGCAACTGTGTAATAAACCTGTGCTTCACTTTGTGATGTGCGTTGTCTGTGGTCACACATTTGACTGCCATTTGCTTACTGCACCTGTGGGCTACTTGACTACAACTGGGAATGGGTGTGGTGTCTGTGCATTGCACCGTCTTCCCTGGCAACATCAGTGTAGGCAATGAGTCAGATGGCCTAGGTGTGTATGTGTTGTGTAGCCCTGGTGGTGTGTCTCCCTCATATGTGTCACGTTGCCTTTACTCACATGCCTGTGTTGTACTTGCTGTTGCAGTTCGCATACACAGTGTAATTTTGCAGTTCATCATCCCCATAACAGCACCCACGTTGGAATAACAACAGAGGCAAGTATGGTGTATTAGTGTGTTTATTGTGATACATTTGTGTGAATAGTGCATAGGATGGGTAGTGCTGTACATAAATCTTGCAATCAGAAGTTCCTAGGTGAATTGAAAGTCCTGGTAGACAAAATCCCCAGTATCGGGGCCACAGTTGTCTGAGACATTGGTCCAACTTGTACTCCCCATGCAATGTGTGGGAGTAGTGTTGCCGTCAACAGGGTGAACAGTCTGTGCACAAAGGTGAACATCCAGAACAGGTTCAGGCTTCCTGGGAGTTGCGCTTGGCCATCGGCCTCTCACTTGCCCCTCCTCGGACGACCCCTCTTCTTGGGGGGGGCCCCTCAAGTACAGGCTGTTGCGGTGCAGGGGACTCTCCGCCAGAGTCATCCTCCCTCCCTGTGGCAGTTGCAGTTTGTTCAGCACCAGATGTTGTTGGCACACAGGGAGGTGTGGACTGGTTGCTGTTCATCTGGCGGAGGCATTGTAAAATGTCCCTGTGCACCGCCGTCATCTCATGCAGTGCATCCCACTTGGACTCCACGCGGGACATGTGTGAGTCCACGCGGGACATGTGTGACTCCACGTGGGACATGTGAGAGTCCAAGCGGGCATGATGGGCATCCTGCTGCTGTTTAATGTCTCTGAGGAGCCCCACTACCTGGCTGAGATCTCCGGTGCTGGACTGGTACGCATCAGCTATGCGTACCAGTTGTGGGTCATCATGCACACCAGCAACCTCTGCAAGCAGCGACCTCTGTCTCCCACCCCTCCCACCACACCTGCTGACATGTGCAGTGCGTGCAGTGGCACGCACAGATGACCCTGGTCCACCTTGGGGGTTGGTGGTGGTGTCCATGGCCCCAGGTTGGTCCAGGGTCCCTGTGCTGGTGTTGCTCCTTGTTCTGTCCATGTCGGCAGGGATGGTATTTGTGGTGACAGTCGTTGGAGGGGTGGGTGCAGGGGGTGCAGCTGGTGGTCCTGCTGGTGCTGCAGCTGGTGGTCCTGCTGGTGCTGCATGTAGACTTGCACCGGATGTGCCAGGTTGGTCTTCTTCGTCCGAGGAGGGCAGAGGCTGTACGACACCAGTGAGCTCCGCATCCTCTTGAGCCTGGGACTGGGACTCCTCAGCGTCTGCTGCTGTGTCCCCATCATCACCTGTTTTTGGGAGACACACACAATGTATGTTATTTTTCTGCAGGCATCAATGGTTGACACACCTGACAGTTGTGACTGTGCCTCTGGGTGCGGGCCTGTACATTGCATTGTCCTAAGTCGTCACAGTCAGGGGTTGATTTTGGTGTGGCACATTGTCCTGCATTATTTGGGCATTTCTATGTATTTGTTGGGGTGTGAACATGGTCTGCATTGGTTGTATTTGGTTGACAGCCGGCCCTCCTTCCCACCCAGCCAGTCAGTTATCCCACCATGGACTGTGCTTGCATTGCAGGGAGTGGAAGTTGTCTCTCAGGATGTCAGTCAGTGGTGTCCTGCTGTTTGTTGGTGCACAGTTGCCAGCAGGGCCTTGTGCTCCCCACAGCAGTAGCCAGTGTCAGCCATCTTGTGAGTCCTTCTCCACTCCCTGTGATGTGAGCATGGTTCAGGGTGGTGTTGATGGGCCAGTTGTGAGGCTGAGCAATATCTGTGACTACCACTCCCATCATGCTATTGCCTCCACCCCCTTCCCAGCATGCCCATGCTTCCTTCCTTTTGACTCTGCTTCCCTGTGGGGTGGGCTGGCTGTGCTGACAGGATGGCTGGGAGTGTTGTCCTGGCAGTTGTTTGGCTAAAAGTCCCAAGAGTGTCCCTGTGCTTCACACAACATAACCCAGGGTGGTGGTTCTTTGTGGGATCTTGAGTTAGGATGGGAGGCATTGCATTCTACCAGGTGGGTTCTGTGGAGTTTGTGTTGAGGGGGTGTGAGGGGAGGTGCTTGTGACTATGGTCAGTGCTGCAAGTCCTCCTTCCCACCCAGCCAGCCAGATATCCCACCATGGTACGTGCTTGCATTGCAGGGAGTGGAAGTTGTCTCTCAGGATGTCAGTCAGTGGTGTCCTGCTGTTTGTTGGTGCACAGTTGCCAGCAGGGCCTTGTGCTCCCCACAGCAGTAGCCAGTGTCAGCCATCTTGTGAGTCCTTCTCCACTCCCTGTGATGTGAGCATGGTTCAGGGTGGTGTTGATGGGACAGTTGTGGGGGTGACCAATATCTGTGACTGCCACTCCCATCATGCTATTGCCTCCACCCCACTTCCCAGCATTCCCATACTTACTTGGTTTTGTGGGGAGTTCAGTGTGTGTGGGTGTGAGAGCAATGGCAAGATGGCTGACAGTGGTGTCCTGCTGTTGGTTGGTGTGCAGTTCCCAGCATGCCCTTGTGCTCCCCACGACACAGCAACAGTGTCAGACATCTTTGATGGGCCTTTCCACTCTCTGTGGGATGTGCATGCGTGAGTGTGAGCTTGCTTGGCCATGTGGTGGGGGATGTAGAGCTGTGACTACGACTCCCATCATGCTATTGCCTCCAACCCCCTTCCCAGCATGCCCATGCTTCCTTCCTTTTGACTCTGCTTCCCTGTGGGGTGGGCTGCCTGTGCTGACAGGATGGCTGGGAGTGTTGTCCTGGCAGTTGTTTGGCTAAAAGTCCCAAGAGTGTCCCTGTGCTTCACACAACATAACCCAGGGTGGTGGTTCTTTGTGGGATTTTGAGTTAGGATGGGAGGCATTGCATTCTACCAGGTGGGTTCTGTGGAGTTTGTGTTGAGGGGGGGTGAGGGGAGGTGCTTGTGACTATGGTCAGTGCTGCAAGTCCTCCTTCCCACCCAGCCAGCCAGATATCCCACCATGGAACGTGCTTGCATTGCAGGGAGTGGAAGTTGTCTCTCAGGATGTCAGTCAGTGGTGTTGTGCTGTTTGTTGGTGCACAGTTGCCAGCAGGGCCTAGTGCTCCCCACAGCAGTGCACAGTGTCAGCCATCTTGTCAGTTGTTTTCCACTCCCTGTGATGTGCGCATTGTTCAGGGTGGTGTTGATGGGACAGTTGTGGGGGTGACCAATATCTGTGACTGCCACTCCCATCATGCTATTGCCTCCACCCCACTTCCCAGCATTCCCATACTTACTTGGTTTTGTGGGGAGTTCAGTGTGTGTGGGTGTGAGAGCAATGGCAAGATGGCTGACAGTGGTGTCCTGCTGTTGGTTGGTGTGCAGTTCCCAGCATGCCCTTGTGCTCCCCACGACACAGCAACAGTGTCAGACATCTTTGATGGGCCTTTACACTCTCTGTGGGATGTGCATGCGTGAGTGTGAGCTTGCTGGGCCATGTGGTGGGGGATGTAGAGCTGTGACTACGACTCCCATCATGCTATTGCCTCCAACCCCCTTCCCAGCATGCCCATGCATCCTTCCTTTTGACTCTGCTTCCCTGTGGGGTGGGCTGCCTGTGCTGACAGGATGGCTGGGAGTGTTGTCCTGGCAGTTGTTTGGCTAAAAGTCCCAATAGTGTCCCTGTGCTTCACACAACATAACCCAGGGTGGTGGTTCTTTGTGGGATCTTGAGTTAGGATGGGAGGCATTGCATTCTACCAGGTGGGTTCTGTGGAGTTTGTGTTGAGGGGGGATGTGAGGGGAGGTGCTTGTGACTATGGTCAGTGCTGCAAGTCCTCCTTCCCACCCAGCCAGCCAGATATCCCACCATGGAACGTGCTTGCATTGCAGGGAGTGGAAGTTGTCTCTCAGGATGTCAGTCAGTGGTGTCCTGCTGTTTGTTGGTGCACAGTTGCCAGCAGGGCCTTGTGCTCCCCACAGCAGTTGCCAGTGTCAGCCATCTTGTGAGTCCTTCTCCACTCCCTGTGATGTGCGCATGGTTCATGGTGGTGTTGATGGGACAGTTGGGGGGGGCAATATGTGTGACTACGACTCCCATGATGCTATTGGCTACACTGACTTGGCCAGCATACACAGAATTCCTTCCTTTCAGTGGTCTTCACTGTGTGTTGGTTTTGTTGTGGTGGCTACATGTCTGGATGTGTTTGTTAGTTCTATTTGTGCCACTGCCTAGCTGTAGTTGTAGTTGTGTTTGTACATGTGATGGCACGGTTGAATGTAACTTTTTTGATGGCATGTGTTGTGTTTCTCTGACTGACATACACATTTTGGGATGATTCTGTTCTGGTTGCTGTGTTATTGCTATGAGTGCATGGTTGGACTCTCCCCTTGACAGTGATGTGTGTGTGTATTGTGGCAGAATATTGTGTACATTTGTTGTGTACTCACCAGGCTCTGGGATGTTCTCTAGTCCATATACGCTCACTGGCGGAAGGATGGCCCGCACCTTCTCCTCCCAGGGCCTGAGGTATACTGGCTTGGCAGGAGGGCCACTGCTGGTGTATTGGCTCAGGAGGTAGTCTTTCTTGAGCAGCTCCCGGACCCTCCTGCGCACGTCATACCACCTGTTCTGGATGTCGGTCTTTGTGCGCAGACATGGTGATTGTGCGTTCACCCTGTTGATGATCCTCTCCCACATCTTGGTTTTCTGGGAGATGGGGGTCTGTTGGACCAGTGTGCCAAACAGCTGTGGCTCTACCCTGAGGATCTCGTCTGCCAGGACTTCCAATTCACAATCTAGGAACTTGTGATTCTTCTTGGGGGGCATGGTGATGGGTGGTGATGGTGAGTGATGTGTGTGTTGGTGTGCAGGTGAGGGTGTGTGAGTGTGTGTTTTGCTGGGTGTATGTGAGGTAGGTATTTGTTGGTGTGCTGATGGTGTGTGGCTTGTGTGAGGGATGAGCTGTGGGTGTGTGGTTGCTGTCTCTTGGGTGCTGGCAGTGGAATGGCATTTGCAAAGGATCATGGTTGGGATTTGTGTCCTTTATATGGGTGGAGTTGTGGGTGTGTCTTTGTTCTCTGTCCCCACCCCCCAGTATTTATTGGCTTTGTAATTGCTTGTTTGGCCTTTTTTTGTGTGATTTTTCCTTTGTACTGTCTGTGCATGTTGGAAACGTTCTTATGACCGAGTCGGACCCTGCATTTGTCTCGTACGGTGTTCTCCGTTTCGTTCACGCTGTGTTTCTGCAGTTTTCTATGCTGCGTACGCGTCGGTCGCGGTGTTTTGTGTTACTTCGGCTCGGTTTTGTATGCGTGTCGGTCGTACGGCTTGTCCTCCGTCCGACTCGGTCGTGGTTTTCGCGCCTTGCATCGTACTTTGCGGTTTGGAGTTCATGTGTACGTTTCGGTCGGATTTGTTCCGGGTGCGTGTCGGTCGGTTCGATTCGCGTGTTTTTCCGGCCGGATTGCTGTTTTCCGTGCGGTTCGGTCGTTCGGCTTGGGTTCGGTACGTGTCGGTCGGATTTTGCACGCTTTGCATCGTACTTGGCGTGTCGGGCGCCACAGGTACGTGTCGGTCGGTATAAATTCCGGCTCCGAGTCGGTCGGTCCTTTTTCCGGCCCGAATCGGAATCGACCCCTTAGTATTTGAGCTAATGGAGTCTGATTTTATGATACGAATTTTATTAGCAAATCTGAATTTTTTTTATCTATTGTTGTGGAATGTATAAGTCCGTTTTTTAAGTGCTTTTATGATTGTATGAAATAACAATTGAATAAAGCTTGTTTTGATTTGATTTGAATGACAACAGATTACTATTGTGTATGGATTTCATTGACAGCATTTTATATGTTTTGTGATTTTTTCTTGTTCTGTTTATGATCATGTTATTGGTCGAATAAAATAAAAATAAACGGAATAAAATAAAAATAAAAAAATACTTCCTATAGTCACACACTTAAAGTTTGAAATAATTAGTATAGTACAGTATTTTAAAAATTGCCTTAAAACAGTGTGCTATCTCGTTGTGTTACCCAATTGCAAGTTCGTAACTATGTGGTGATATATTAAGGAAGCATTAATTAGCATAGAAACAGACAAATAAACACTTGCATATTTGTTTTATGGGCCACAATGGTATGTGCCACTTCAGATAGGGTTCATGTCACCAAATGATACAACAGGGCTGCACTACTTGGCATGCAAATGGACAAACTTTTTAAAGCTATGGCCCAAAAAATATTTACCATATTACCATAAACTGGTTTGACCTCTTTATAATCAAACAATTCTTTGGGTCCTGACATTAATTTTAACTGCTGCTTTTTAGGATATAGTCGTAGCGTGCCTTATGCAAAGTCATGTGCCCCCTTAATTCAATGGTGGTTGTGCCGGTTGCCTGGCATCTAAAAACTTGTATATCCAAGCTGAAAATTATCTTTTAGTGAGGCAATAAGAATTAATAAGAACCCGCTAGCATAGTTCAAGGTAGCAAACTTACTTTGTCAAGCGGTTAGAGATGCCAGCTGACCTATTGTTTCCCACATCTGCTGGTTGCCGAATGAAAGTGCAATCCCGGTGCCTGATACTAGCTCAGGAACCGCTGCTCTCTTTAAATGTAAGGACGACACACTAGCTGGCGGTCCTGTGTTTTATGGTTATGTCAGAGGCCGCTGAGTATTATAGCTTAACAGCTTGCTGATTGTTTCGCAGAGTATTTAAAAGTTATACGATTTCAATAAGGTGAAATTGGCAAAATCAAAAACATTTTTCTGATCAAAATGCATCCAATTGCTCGTTAGAGTCGTGCTCAGACCCTTTTATTTGTGTGGATGATTGTTTTATATTTATAACTGAATGGACAGCATAAGGCGTGCTTAAATGTACTAAAATGGATTCAGCTCGACCACATTCTTCAGTTTAAATAGAGCTGGGTGATATGTTAAATTCTATTATTATTAGTTGGAACCTGAGTTAAGAACTTTCTCATAACCCAGTATTGGACATTATTCTAGACAGTATTTGGTTATACTTAATAGTAGTGAACATCTGAACATCTATTAGTAAAAAGCCATATCTATACAATGCATATATGTCTATAGTGGGATCCAATGAATCATATGGTGAGCAAATGTCATAAAGTGAGGTATCTTAAGACCACTATCTTCACTGTCTGCTCTGGTTTTCATCTAATGGTGGTAGAGGACTGAGTATGTTATCATCATAATACTAACTCTGTCCTTTGTATGTCGTCATTCGATGTTGAAACTGATGTTTTCAAATAGTAAGTCCAGCACTGTTCGAAACAGAGCAGCCTGGATGCAATAGTGTTTGTATGTCTGGCAAGTAACTCTATAGTATAACTTTCAAGGTCATTTTCAAAGTGTTCTTTTTCTAAAAAATCCCTCATCTATTTGGTTACTGTTTTGTGCACCTTATTGTGCTTCTGCATTTGTTTTTCATTTTCCTGACTTTGAGTGTAGTTATTTCTATGTACTTCAGGGCGCATGAGTAGACCACCATGTAAATCAAGATTTTGAGTCACAATTAGTGTGTTTTTTAGGGTCCAAGGAATGCTAAGAACAAGATCTAATTCTTTGAGTTTGCTTATCAGTGGGCAATGTTGCAATGTATACATGGGTAGTAACCCAAACCTTTAGGAAGATTCCATGCTTTTCTCACAGTATTTTGTGGAACAGTCATCCTGGGTCCTGTGTGGACTAATGAGTCTTTTAATGACCTACCATGCTTATATGAAAAAGTTTTTTTTTCAAATGTTAGTTAACGTGATATAAGAATTCTCCAGTGCAAATTTATGCTTTTGTTTACGTGGTTTGAATGTATTTCACACATTGTAACATAGATTACACAAACTGTCTCTGACTTTTGAAATGATTGGAGTAGTTGAACTTGGGAATTATTTAAGGACCTTTTTGTTGCTCTTTTTAATATATATTTAGGATACTCCATTTCCCTGGGGTGTTTTTATTAGCTTGCTTGCATGATGTTTATGGACACTTCTCTAAGGAGCCGATTACGATGGCGGTCGGATGTCGACCGGCCGGCGGTGGTGCCCGCCGGACCGGCGGTGGAGATCCGCCCGCACCGCAAGCCAGGAAACCGCCGGTCCGATTAGGATGGCGGTGGGAAATTCCGACTGCCGCTTTTCCGCCGCTCGTCATCCGCACTCCTGCCTGGCGGGCGGAAAAGGACCGGGATAATGGTGGCGGTGCAGAGCAGGCTCCGCCGGCACGATTATGATGCCGGCGGTAGCCAGCCTTTCCGCAGCGGTCAGACCGCCATGGAAAGGCATGCGGAGATTGTCTTCCGGGGGCCCGTGGCGGGCCCCTGATGTTTGGGGGGGGTGAGGGTGCACTGGGGGGACACCCATGGCCCCCCCTACATACCCCTGTACCAGGTGGCAGGCACTGTGCAGTGACTGCCACGTAGTGCAGGGAAATGCTGGACATGCCCATTTGGACATCGCGGCGGTGCTGCGGGTAGCAGCAACCGCCGCAATGTTAAGGCCCGCGATCCGACCGCCGCGGTCGGATTTCGATCGCGGGTCATCGTAATTTGACCGGCGGTGATGCCGCGGACCATGCGGGCGGTCTTTTCCCGCTACCATGGCGGTCGGGGAGGTTTTCCGACCGCCATCGTAATGACCCCCTAAGTTCAGTTCCTGAGTCTGAGGAATTGCCCAACCATCTAATTATCTGTCAGCGATTTCGGGTGGAAACTATTGTATCTAAAGAGAAGGTTTCAATCACTTGGCTTGTAGCAAGCCTCACATTTCAGCATGTTGTTATGAGCTTTTATTTAAAGGTACAGGGAAGAGATATCTTCTCTGCTCATTGTAGTTGGAAACTTCAGAAATGTCCTTCTGTTGTTTACTCAGTCTGTGAATTCAAGTGCCTCACTCTCACTCTATTCCAGATGATAAATATATCATCTATATAACGCCTCCAAATCAGAATCTTATCTGAGAATGGATTGAAGTGGTCAATAATGTGTTATTTCAAAATTGTGAACATACAAGCAGGCTATACTAGGGGCAAATGTGCTGCCCATTGCAGTGATGTACACTTATAGGTAAACATCACTTTTACATTTGAATTGATTTCTTGTCAGCGTCATGTGTCTGCAATCTAGTTTGAAATCAACAGGGGTCATTGAATACCATTCAGTGTTCATAATCAGAATTTCAAGAACCTTCAGTGATTCCTCTTGGAGGATGCTCATGTACAGAACCTCTACATCCATTTCCATATATATTTCTGTTAAGGATATTTTTGGTGTCCTATACATATGATTGCATTCTAGAGACCAGAGGTCTCAAGAAATGGTCTGTGAATTTTGGCAGAGGTTCTAAGGTTGATCCTATGCCTGGCACGATCAGTCTTCCCTTGTGCAATTTGGGAAGCATGTAAAAGTAAATGACTTTTGGTTTGGTCTCACATAAGAATACAACCTCTTCTTTTGTTATCCAATGGCTCTGTTTGGCTGTGTTTACATAAGCTAAATATCCTTCATGGCATCTCTTGTGGTGTCCCTCTCCAGTTTTTTATAATTTCTTGTGGCTCCCAGGAGTTACAAACATTCTTCCTTGTACATTTGTTTCAACATCACCACAATGGTGCCCCATTTGACTGCAGGTTTTATTATGATTGAGTCCAGGTTGACTACTTCTGTTAATGCCTCTTATTCTGCCCTGCTCAAATTATGAAACATCTGCATATTTCAATTGTTAATTTGGTGAATGTCTTGTGCAACTGCCTCTTTGCGTGCTAGAAATTCATGTGGCGTGCTGCTAGTAGGGTGCTTGAAACTAGGGGGCCTATTACGATGGCGGTCGGATGTCGACCGCCCGGCCGGTGGCGGTGCCCGCCGGACCGGCGGTGGAGATCCGCCCGCACCGCAAGCCAGAAAACCGCTGGTCCGATTAGGATGGCGGTGGCGACCGCGGCGGTGTGAAATTCCGACCGGCGCTTTTCCGCCGCTCGCCATCCGCACTCCTGCCTGGCGGGTGGAAAAGGACCGGGATAATGGTGGCGGTGCAGAGCAGGCTCCGCCGGCACGATTATGATGCCGGCGGTAGCCAGCCTCTCCGCAGCAGTCAGACCGCCATGGAAAGGCATGCGGAGATTGTCTTCCGGGGGCCCGTGGTGGGCCCCCGATGTTGGGGGGGGTGAGGGTGCACTGGGGGGGTACCCATGGCCCTCCCGAAATTCCCCTGTACCAGGTGGCAGGCACTGTGCAGTGACTGCCACGTAGTGCAGGGAAATGCTGGACATGCCCATTTGGACATCGCGGCGGTGCTGCGGGTAGCAGCAACCGCCGCAATGTTAAGGCCCGCGATCCGACCGCCGCGGTCGGATTTTGAGCGCGGGTCATCGTAATTCGACCGGCGGTGATGCCGCGGTCCATGCAGGTGGGCTTTTCCCGCTACCATGGCGGTCGGGGAGGTTTTCCGACCACCATCGTATTGACCCCCTATGTCTTTTTCTAGTCCTATGTTAGTTTGCATCTCCTCTGCTGCTTGAATCCTTTTGGCCAAAAATATCTTCTATCTGATTTTCTGAAAAAATTCAGAAACTTCTCTTTGGAGGTTAAATATCTCTGGTTTAGGTGTCTGGACAAAACCGAAACCTTTGTTGAGTAATCGTAAATGTACATCGGAAAAGGTGTACTCACTTAGGTTTATTACTGCATTCATAACTTGCTGATTACCGGTTGTGATTGGTTCTCCATCACTTGATGTTGATGTGACTCTTCCCACTGTACTCTTTGATCTCTCTACTTGCCCCCTCCTTTTCGGTAAACAGACATAATATCGATTTTTTAATATCGACATACAATAATATCGAGTTTAGTATATCAATAGTATTAAATATCGATGTTGTGTATATTGATGTTAAAAATATCGATTTTTAGTGTTGTATAAAATATTGAAGTTTGAAATATCGAATGTAAAAATATTGTTATGTTAAAATATCGATATTGTAATATTTTATTATGTTTTATGTTTGTTTTTTGTGTAATAATAGTTATTTAGTGTTATAAAAAAATAAAATTGTATAATATTTTTTAGGAGCGGGATGTTGGGTTTATAGGGGATAAGGGTGGGGAGTTTTTTAAAATATTTGATTAAAATTGTTATTTTATTTGAAATTTAAATAATTAATTTGACAAATTTTTGTTTTAGGAGCGGGATGTTGGGTTTATAGGGGTTAAGGGTGGGGAGTGTTTTAAAAATGTTGACTTTAAATTTTAATAAATTCGAAATTTATTAATTTAATGTAGATTTTTTTTTTAGGAGCGGGTTGTTAGGTTTATAGGGGATAAGGGTGGGGAGTGATTTAAAAATGTAGAATAAAAATTTTAATAAATTAGAAATTTATTAATTTAATTTTGAATTTTTTTAGGAGCGGTTTGTTAGGTTTATAGGGGATAAGGGTGGGAGTGTTTTAAAAATTTTGAATTTAAATTTAAATAAATTGGAAATTTAATAATTTAATTTGGAAATTGTTTTTTTGGGAGCGGGATGTTGGGTTTATAGGGGATAAGGGTGGGTAGTGTTTTAAAATAATTGTTTCAATTTTTGAAAATTTTTAGACATTTAAAACATAATTTAGAAATGTATGTTCTTGTAGTGTAATGTTTGTTTTTTAGGGTATAGGGGTGGGGATTGTTTTAATTTTTTTTTTATAAAATGCAAAAACAAAATTATAATAAAATATGGAATATAAATAGTAAATATTTTTTTTAAATATGGAATATAATTTGGAAATAGTTTTAATAAATAAATATTTCAGAAAAAAAGTTTGTATTTTACAATAAAGATTTTAAAATTGTATAAAAATATTTATTTAAAATTTTTGTGGGTGGACAGAAATTTAAAAAAATATATATTATGTGTTTATAGTGGATAACTTTAATTAAAGTAATATTAAAAATAAGGGTTTACTATTACATATAAATATTTAATTATAAATTAATGCTATTTAATTAATTAATAGAAATGTATTATTATGTTTTAATAAATATATATTAATTATATATTTAGATATTTAATATATATAAAGAATATAAAAAATAATTATTATTAATTACAATTTTCTAATATTAAATATATAATTATCATGTATAGTAATTAGAAAATATAATATTTATATGATATAATATATCAAAATGCAAAAATATTAGTATATTTAAAAATACTTTGAATATTATAATATATTTATATGTTTTTTAATTATTTACACATAAAAATATATCGTTTAATTAATTGTTGTAGTGCATATTAAAGAAATTCTTGCTTATGTAGAGTATAGTTAGTGTTGTTATATTAATTGTATTGATAATATTGATTTAGATATGTTTAGTGTCCAGCACTTATTATGACTTTATACTAACTCGAGTGGAAATAGTTAATTAATTAAGTTCAGTGTCCAGCATCTACTCTGAGTTAATACTAAATAGATTAGGAATAGTAAATTAATTAAGTTTAGTGTCCAGCACCTACCCTGACCTAATACTAACTGGAGTGGGAATAGTAAATTAATTAAGTTGAGTGTCCTGCACCTACCCTGACTTAATGTTAACTGGAGTTGGAATAGTAAATTAATTAAGTTTAGTGTCCAGCACCTACCCTGAATTAATACTAACTGGAGTGGGAATAGTAAATTAATTAATTTAAGGGTTCTGCATCTACTCTGAGTTTATACAAAGTGGAATGGGATTAATTAATTAATTAAGTTTAGTGTCCAGCATCTACTCTGACTTAATAGTAACTGGAGTGGGAATAGTAAAATATGTAAGTTTAGTGTCCAGCACCTACCCTGACTTAATACTAACTGGAGTGGGAATAGTAAATTAAATAAGTTTAGTGTCCAGCACCTACCCTGACTTAATAGTAACTGGTGTGGGAATAGTAAATTAATTAAGTTCAGTGTCCAGCACCTACTCTGAATTAATTCAAACTGGAGTGGAAATAGTACATTTATTAAGTTTAGTGTCCAGCACCTACCCTGACTTAATACTAACTGGAGTGGGTATAGCAAATTAATTAAGTTTAGTGGCCAGCACCTACCCTGAATTAATTCTAACTGAAGTGGGAATAGTAAATTAATTAATTTAAGGGTTCTGCACCTACTCTGACTTTATACAAAGTGGAGTGAGAATAATTAATTAATTAAGTTTAGTGTCCAGCACCTACTCTGAATTAATTCCACCTGGAGTGGGAATAGTAAATTAATTAAGTTTAGTGTCCAGCACCTACCCTGACTTAATACTAACTGAAGTGGGAATAGTAAATTAGTTAAGTTTAGTGTCCAGCACCTACCCTGACTTAATACTAACTGGAGTGGGTATAGTAAATAATTAAGTTTAGTGTCCAGCACCTACCCTGAATTAATTCTAACTGGAGTGGGAATAGTAAATTAATTAATTTAAGGGTTCTGCACCTACTCTGACTTTATACAAAGTGGAGTGGGAATAATTAATTAATTAAGTTTAGTGTCCAGCATCTACCTGACTTAATACTAACTGGAGTGGGAATAGTAAAATATTTAAGTTTAGTGTTCAGCACCTACTCTGACTTAATAGTAACTGGAGTGGGAATAGTAAATTAATTAAATTTAGGGGTCGATTCCGATCTCGGCCGGAAGCGCACCTAACACTATTCGTCCGTAAAAAACCAAGCCGAACGCGTGTTTCCCGACCGATTCGAACAGTCATCCGAACGAGCAAGTACGATGCGCATGACAGCACAGATTCCGAGCGAGCCGTACTTACCCATTTCAGCTCCTGTTCCCTGCCCGAGCCGGATCCGTAAACGCTGAATCGAGTTGCACGGAACCAAATACACAGCACCATCCGGCCGGACTAGTACGATGCGCCTTCCGTACGCGCCGAACCCGTCGCTACGTCCGGCACGTCAGAGCATCCGGGAGAGCTGTACATAAGCTCCGATTCGCGCCACAAGACGATCCACGGCGACGAGACGAACAAGCCAGCGACGAGTACGAGTCGAAGCCACGAAAAACCCGAACGAGACGAACCAACCATGAATCACATCACGCAGGTCCTACCAATACTCTACATCTATTACGGGGACCGGTACAGACGCGTACGGCGCAGACGGTAAGTCAAACACCCACAACACAAACAAACGACACGTACCCGAAATATGTCACACACACATAGGGATGCAAAAATGACGTACACTAGCAACAGCAGAACCATAGGGGCGGGATGGCTATCACCAATGCCATACACACCCATAGGGGGATGGATGCCTACCACCACCACCACCCCTACTCAGGGGGGCCTGGATGCCTGTCACTACTACCATCCCCACTCATAGGGGGATGGATGCCTACCACTACCACCACCCCTACTCAGGGGGTCCTGGATGCCTGTCACTACTACCATCCCCAATCATAGGGGGATGGATGCCTACCACTACCACCACCCCTACTCAGGGGGGCCTGGATGCCTGTCACTACTACCATCCCCACTCATAGGGGGATGGATGCCTACCACTACCACCACCCCTACTCATGGGGGCCTGGATGCCTACCACTACCACCACCCCTACTCATGGGGGCCTGGATGCCTGTAACTACTACCATCCCCACTCATAGGGGGATGGATGCCTACCACTACCACCACCCCTACTCAGGGGGGCCTGGATGCCTGTCACTACTACCATCCCCACTCATAGGGGGATGGATGCCTACCACTGCCACCACCTCTACTCAGGGGGGCCTGGATGCCTGTCACTACTACCATCCCCATTCAAAGGGGGATGGATGCATACCACTACCACCACCCCTAATCAGGGGGCCCTGGATGCCTGTCACTACTACCATCCCCACTCATAGGGGGATGGATGCCTACCACTACCACCACCCCTACTCAGGGGGGCCTGGATGCCTGTCACTAGTACCATCCCCACTTATAGGGGGATGGATGCCTACCACTACCACCACCCCTACTCATGGGGGCCTGGATGCCTACCACTACCACCACCCCCTACTCATGGGGGCCTGGATTCCTGCCACTACTACCATCCCCACTCATAGGGGGATGGATGCCTACCACTACCACCACCTCTACTCATGGGGGCCTGGATGCCTACCACTACCACCACCCCTACTCAGGGGGCCTGGATGCCTGTCACTACTACCATCCCCACTCATAGGGGGATGGATGCCTACCACTACCACCACCCCTACTCAGGGGCCTGGATGCCTGTCACTACTACCATCCCCACTCATAGGGGATGGATGCCTACCACTACCACCACCCCTACTCATGGGTGCCTGGATGCCTACCACTACCACCACCCCTACTCATGGGGGCCTGGATGCCTGTCACTACTACCATCCCCACTCATAGGGGGATGGATGCCTACCACTACCACCACCCCTACTCATGGGGGCTTGGATGCCTACCACTACCACCACCCCTACTCATGGGGGCCTGGATGCCTGTCACTACTACCATCCCCACTCATAGGGGGATGGATGCCTACCACTACCACCACCCCTACTCAGGGGGGCCTGGATGCCTGTCACTACTACCATCCCCACTCATAGGGGGATGAATGCCTACCACCACCACCACCCCTACTCATGGGGGCCTGGATGCCTACCACCACCCCTACTCATGGGGGCCTGGATGCCTGTCACTACTACCATCCCCACTCATAGGGGGATGGATGCCTACCACTAACAACACCCCTACTCATGGGGGCCTGGATGCCTACCACTACCACCACCCCTACTCAGGGGGGCCTGGATGCCTGTCACTAGTACCATCCCCACTCATAGGGGGATGGATGCCTACCACTAACACCACCCCTACTCATGGGGGCCTGGATGCCTGTCACTACTACCATCCCCACTCATAGGGGGATGGAGGCCTGTCACTACCACCACCCCTACTCAGGGGGGCCTGGATGCCTGTCACTACTACCATCCCCACTCATAGGGGGATGGATGCCTACCACTACCACCACCCCTACTCAGGGGCCTGGATGCCTGTCACTACTACCATCCCCACTCATAGGGGATGGATGCCTACCACTACCACCACCCCTACTCATGGGTGCCTGGATGCCTACCACTACCACCACCCCTACTCATGGGGGCCTGGATGCCTGTCACTACTACCATCCCCACCCATAGGGGGATGGATGCCTACCACTACCACCACCCCTACTCATGGGGGCCTGGATGCCTACCACTACCACCACCCCTACTCATGGGGGCCAGGATGCCTGTCACTACTACCATCCCCACTCATAGGGGGATGGATGCCTACCACTACCACCACCCCTACTCAGGGGGGCCTGGATGCCTGTCACTACTACCATCCCCACCCATAGGGGGATGAATGCCTACCACTACCACCACCCCTACTCATGGGGGCCTGGATGCCTACCACCACCCCTACTCATGGGGGCCTGGATGCCTGTCACTACTACCATCCCCACTCATAGGGGGATGGATGCCTACCACTAACAACACCCCTACTCATGGGGGCCTGGATGCCTACCACTACCACCACCCCTACTCAGGGGGGCCTGGATGCCTGTCACTACTACCATCCCCACTCATAGGGGGATGGATGCCTACCACTAACACCACCCCTACTCATGGGGGCCTGGATGCCTGTCACTACTACCATCCCCACTCATAGGGGGATGGATGCCTGTCACTACCACCACCCCTACTCATGGGGGCCTGGATGCCTGTCACTACTACCATCCCCACTCATAGGGGGATGGATGCCTGTCACTACCACCACCCCTACTCTTGGGGGCCTGGATGCCTGTCACTACTACCATCCCCACCCATGGTGACCGTGTTGGACGATTTGCGTCTGTTGGCAGACAGGAGACAATCAGCAATACTTATTTTGCTTGACCTGTCTGCCGCTTTCGACACGGTCAACCATGATATTTTGCTAACACGTTTAGAGGAGGTAGGAGTAGTGGGCACTGCCCTGGATTGGTTTCGATCCTATCTATCTGACAGGTGTCAGGCAGTGGCTCTTCCTCCTTTCCAGTCAGCCTTCACTAACATCTGTCATGGGGTCCCACAAGGATCTGCCATCAGCCCAATTTTATTCAACATCTATCTGAGCCCATTGATCAATATCATTCGGGCTCATAATGTGAAATTGGTAAATTATGCTGATGACACTCAGATCATTCTATCTCTTGATGGAACCCTACCTAATGCACTGGAGGATTTTCATGCGTGCATGCACGACACTGCGCAGTGGCTACGTAACAACTCTCTTCAATTTAATTCGGATAAGACCGAAATTGTACACTGCACAGTTGGGAAGGTCCATCTGCCTCTTCCTCACAACTTCTGGCCTCTTGATACATCTACTGTCTTGGCGCCGTCTAAGACGGTGCGAAACTTGGGAGTCATGTTCAATGCCAACCTGTCATTGGAGACGCAAGTGAATAAGATGGTGGGGTGCTGTTTTGGCCTTATTAGAGCTTTGAGAAAGATACTTCCATTGCTTCCAATCTCGGTCAGAGCCTTGGTTGTTCGAGGCGCTATCTTAAGCAGACTTGAATATTGCAATGCCTTATTGCTGGAGTCCCCCAAGTATCTGATTCAGAGACTGCAACGTGTTCAGAATATGGCTGCGAAATTGGCCCTGTCTAGACCACGAGGCTTTTCTGCCTCAATGTGCCTAGCTGAGCTACACTGGCTTCCTGTGCAGCAAAGAATTCATTTTAAATCCCTTTGCATAGGGTTTAGGGCTCTGCATGGACTCGGTCCTAAGCCGCTACAGAAGAAATTGGTTTGGTATACTCCTACCCTTCGTTCCTCTTCTGCCTGCTTGGCAAAGGTACCCAGGTTCAATAGGGCCAGACTGGGAGGAAGATCTTTCAGTATTGCTGCTGCGAAACTTTGGAATGCACTTCCACTTGAAATTAGACAATGTAGTACCCTGTCCTTGTTTATGAAAAGGATCAAAACGTGGTTGTTCCCCAGAAACTGATTCTGTCGTTCTCGAGTAATGTTCTTTAGGTCTGTCCCTCTCGCTCCACGCTGGACTGTGTTCATGTATCTTTAGCGCCAGGGTACCCGCAGGGTGTTTGTCGCGCTCTATAAATGTTTTATACAATACAATACAATACATAGGGGGATGGATGACTACCACTACCACCACCCCTACTCAGGGGGGCCTGGATGCCTGTCACTACTACCATCCCCACTCATAGGGGGATGGATGCCTACCACTACCACCACCCCTACTCAGGAGGTCCTGGATGCCTGTCACTACTACCATCCACACTCATAAGGGGATGGATGCCTACCACTACCACCACCCCTACTCAGGGGGGCCTGGATGCCTGTCACTACTACCATCCCCACTCATAGGGGGATGGATGCCTACCACTACCACCATCCCTACTCAGGGGGGCCTGGATGCCTGTCACTAATACCATCCCCACTCATAGGGGGATGGATGCCTACCACTACCACCACCCCTACTCAGGGGGTCCTGGATGCCTGTCACTACTACCATCCCCACTCATAGGGGAGATGGATGCCTACCACTACCACCACCCCTACTCATGGGGGCCTAGATGCCTACCACTACCACCACCCCTACTCATGGGGGCCTGGATGCCTGTCACTACTACCATCCCCACTCATAGGGGGATGGATGCCTACCACTAACACCACCCCTACTCATGGGGGCCTGGATGCCTACCACTACCACCACCCCTACTCAGGGGGTCCTGGATGCATGTCACTACTACCATTCCCACTCATAGGGGGATGGATGCCTACCACTACCACCACCCCTACTCAGGGGGGCCTGGATGCCTGTCACTACTACCATCTCCACTCATAGGGGGATGGATGCCTACCACTACCACCACCCCTACTCAGGGGGGCCTGGATGCCTGTCACTACTAGCATCCCCACTCATAGGGGGATGGATGCCTACCACTACCACCACCCCTACTCAGGGGGTCCTGGATGCCTGTCACTACTACCATCCCCACTCATAGGGGGATGGATGCCTACCACTACCACCACCCCTACTCAGGGGGGCCTGGAAGCCTACCACCACTACCATCCCCACTCATAGGACGGGTAATGCATGACACAACCAGCATACTCAAACATAAGGATTGTCAGAAAAAGACATCACCCCAACATCATGACAAGCGTGTGTAGTCTGTGTCACATGCCTACAACACTGGACATGACAATGAACATACAATGTGACCCCCTATCACATGTGTCACACATAAATGTGTGTGGCCTCCACAATGCAAGCAGACCATGACCACTGTAACAAAGGGGTCTAAACCCCCATCATCACAGTGACCAAAATGTAAGTGTGGGGTCCATAGCTGAAGCACATTTTGAATATTGTGGCAATGGGGTCTAAAGCCCCATCATCACAGTGACCAAAATGTAAGTGTGGGGTCCATAGCTGAAGCACATTTTGAACATTGTGGCAATGGGGTCTAAACCCCCTTCATCACAGTGTCCAAAATGTAAGTGTGGGGTCCATAGCTGAAGCACATTTTGAATATTGTGGCAATGGGGTCTAAATCCCCATCATCACAGTGTCCAAAATGTAAGTGTGGGGTCCATAGCTGAAGCCCAATTGAACATTGTGGCAATGGGGTCTAAAGCAAAACCAAAGGGGATGATGGACGGAGTGTTGAACATTGCAAGCACTCACCCCCAGTCAACTGATCTGGGTTTAATCCATCATCATTCTTTAGCTCACTCCGCCACCCCAGTTCAGACATGGCCATATGCAAATCAGTCTGACCCTGTGCCTCATGGGAACAGTCCAGCCCGAACTGCCAAGCCATGTCTTCCCTGGACCGGAAACAAGCATCCTGGGACCGGTTTCTGGCTTACAGCCGTCATCAGCCAGGCTATCTTGAATCCAGTGGCAAAGTGAGCAAGGGACCCACGTCTGGGCATACCCTGCCAACTTAGGGCGAACATAGCAAAACCAAAGGGGATGATGGACGGAGTGTTGAACATTGCAAGCACTCACCCCCAGTCAACTGATCTGGGTTTAATCCATCATCATTCTTTAGCTCACTCCGCCACCCCAGTTCAGACATAGCCATATGCAAATCAGTCTGACCCTGTGCCTCATGGGAACAGTCCAGCCCGAACTGCCAAGCCATGTCTTCCCTGGACCGGAAACAAGCATCCTGGGACCGGTTTCTGGCTTACAGCCATCATCAGCCAGGCTATCTTGAATCCAGTGGCAAAGTGAGCAAGGGACCCACGTCTGGGCATACCCTTCCAACTTAGGGCGAACATAGCAAAACCAAAGGGTCTAAAGCCCCATCATCACAGTGACCAAAAGGTAAGTGTTGTCATGGAAAAAGCTGCAAATGCCAAACAGCATGGATGATTCCTGGTCACACAACAACAAACACATCAGTGACAAAGTAGTGCTTGTGTCCCATAGCAACATAGATTGGGTGAGGCAAACAGTGCAGTGCAAATAAGACATACCTTTGGCCATGTGCAGACAAACATCACCCATGGGGGCTGACATTGTCAACATTTATCAATTACACAATGACAGAAGTGACCATCATAATGCAGACCCACATATCTGCACCAATGGACACACAAATGTAGATATCCTGTGGAGACTGTAGATGTGAGGTGAACAAATACCATACCATGGCAGCAATGGGACATACAAACCATGATTATTGTGCTGACTGATGACCTAGGAGTCCCAGGGACAGCAGGGGAAATGCACCAAACAACATACAGCCAATGCAACACTAAAGATATGCCAATGCAGTGGTGCAGATGCACAAACACAAACAGGCAGCCTCACACTGCATATCAAACACAACAGGTGATGGGGGTGTGCCAGTGTCCCCAGGCAACCCCACAACACATGAGCAGGCCTGAATCCTAATTACACTGATGTGTATACAGTGCCACACAAAAGTAACTCATGGATCGGATTTCCCTATGTGGGCAATCAGGCATTGTGAGATGAGAGGGAGCCCAAATTACACATGTCACACAAGCTTGTAGGAACAGCAACTAACACAGCAAGAGACAGACCCACCACAGCACTACTCCCAGGGACACCGCATTGTGGTGACACTAACCTGCATGATAATCCCACTGTGATGACAAAGGTAGATGTTGTTCACACTGTGAACCACAGCCATGTGTCCAGAGCAACTAACTACCATCACACCTACACAAGCACAAATCAATCAGCACGGCCTGTCAGCCAAGGCCAATATGGAGGTAGGGGTCTAGCCGTGCAACAACTCACATTTGCACACACTCAACACCACACACCTTGATCTCCACCAATGTGCAGCTGTGAAGCTCACATGGACTGGTGACATTGCACATGCACCCATGACAATCCCAGGGGGGGTGGTGGGAACTAAGGTGTGAAACCCATTACACATGGCCAGTCAACAAGACTCGTGAATGTCTGACACACTGCACAGTACGCCGTACATGGGCATGACGTGAAATCCACCCCAATCAATGGGATCCCGGCAACAGTCACACACCAATGAAGAAGCCAAGGTGACCCACAAAGAACACACATAGACAACTTCCAACATTGCAGCTCTGACCCTGAGGAGTGGCAGCAGTCACACACACAACGTGTCACAATCACTGAAAGCTACCACAAACTGTAAATTACATGACTTGTGTAACCCACAAGTGCCAAGGGGAATCCTGACTGTGTCCCATCTGCGTTTGCCCACATCCCCAGCACTGACAACAAAGACAACTAGGGATGACAACCTCATGAACATTAGTTTACCATGCACCCACATCACGGAGAAACCAGGTCCAAGATGCTGGATGAACACAGGACAACTCAGCAAGCATCACAAACAGGAACATCCCTAGGGACACAGCCTGTGTAGGAAAAGGGAAGGGAACACACACAGACATGCTCACACAACACACAACACGGGCCCAGCCAATATCACGGGATTACACACTGCCATGAGGGCACTCCACTCCTGTGGAAGGTCCGCTGTGCCAAACCTTGTCTGTGCACAACTCAAACATGTCAGCAGAACACTCGGTCTGTGAGTCAACAACTACAACACACTGAAGGCTCTGCTCACATCAGCCTGGGTACGGGAGTGTCACGTCAGTCATCTGCATACACCCTAAACATGTGGCAAGCAAGTTGCACTGTATACACAGATGAGTCCTTCAACATTGATGTGAAAAACTGCATGTCCAGTGGAGATGGGCACACAGTCAGGGAAATAGAAACATTGAACAGTGGTAAGCACACCAGATGTGCATCAGTGTAAGCCAAAGATGGTAATTTACAAATGCAAAACGTACATCCATGTGTCAAATGCTGAACATTACACCCTCCGACTGCAGCAAAGGATGCTATAGATCCAGACTACATTAGGACACATATCCCATGGACCACATGGAGTCCATCACAGCAACACTTCATTTTCCTGATCTGAACACTATTACAACTGCAAATGCATGATGATACTCATCTACATCATGTACATCCAAAGAAAAACCACAATGAAACAAAAAGAGGCTTTATTCAGCAAATGTTAAATTAAAATTTGAAGTCCAAAAGAAACTAAGGCCAATGGCCAGTCCAAATACACAGTCCCAACAGGGTGATACGTGACAACTTGTCACCCATTGCATGCCTGCACTGCTACGGACAGGGGACATCCCCCTCGGAGGGGCATACAAGGGGCAGGCCAGGCACCGCAGGGACAGGATCAGGGGATGCCAGAAGGAGGCAGTGAAGGGGTGGTGGGTGCAGGAGTGTCACCGGCAACTGCAGTGGAGGTGTCTGACTCAGTGGGGGACGGCACCACTGTAGGGCACAACGCAGATGTTGTGGGTGCTGCAGACGGGGTGGTTGTGGACTCCACTGCAGTGCACAACTCCAAGGGAGTGGAAGGGGGGGCAGATGAGGTGGGTAGGACAGAGGGGGGGGGACCCGGTCTCCACACCAGTGGCACAAACAGGCAGAGCGTCTGGTTTGGGGGTGGAAGAGCAAGTGATAGGGGGGAGGGCCTAAGCAGGTTGGGGATGCGGTATCGGTGTGTGGGGGAACCTGGGGCAGGGTGTGGCAGTGGAACCTGTGCAGTGGTGGCCTGGGGGATGGAGGAGAGAGACTGTGTGGTGGAGCTGCGTGGTGGTGGGGTCTTGCCCTTCCTGGTCCGGGGGACTTACGAATGGGGTCCTCTGTCTGCCTGTGCCTGGGGGAGGGTGTCCGGGTGTGAGGGGCACTCCCTCTGTGTGTGGTGGTCGCCTCTTCTGCCTGGACTTCGTGTCAGGTGTATCTGTGGGGAAGAGGCCAAGCTCACAGAGGAAGAGCTTCTGGGAAGGGGGGTTGTAGGTGAGGCAAGGGAAGGGCTTTTGGAGGGAGAGGCATCTGAGGACTGCGCAGTGCTCGTGGATGCGTGTGTGTGTGTCTGGGCCCCAGCCCCTGTGAGTGGAGTCCAAATAGCAAGGCCACACCACGGTGACACAGAGGCACACACCTGAGTGCACTCTTCACAATGCCCAATATGTATGCTGACACACGGGAGTGGGAGAACAGAGTGCCTTCGATGTACAGAGTAGGCATTACAGTCCTGGTCCATGTGCAACATGGTATTACCCTGAACACTAGGCAGGTGGCTATGCATGTGTCACACACATGATGTACATACTTCTGAGGCCCCTACCTTGGTCTCTGCAGTAGCATGGGTGTGTGGCACATACCCCAGACATGTGGTGAGTCAGAGCAGCAATTGGAACACATATTAAAGCCATACCCAGAGTACACGTCAGATCACAGGCAATGTGAGCAATTGTACCACCCATGCAGCCCACCACAAAGTTCCTGTAACTGATGCTGTCCCAAACTTGAACCACAGGTAACTGCAAGTACACAGTACCCAAGTGACCTAAGTCACAGACTGTAAGGGCCACACCTGTGTATCAGATGAGGAGGGGGCATGACACAAGTGAGGGACATGAGTCCAGGATGACATGACAGTTGTACTGTGGAAGTGGAACCAGGCTAAAGGAGTGCATAGAGCATGTCAGTCACAGTACACAGTTGAGGCTAGCACTTACCCCCTCCTTGCTGCTGTCTGGCCTTCAGCTGCCCATCCAGGTCAGGGAAGACCACCGCCAGGATCTGGAGCATGTGGGGGGTCAGGGTCCGGTGTCCGCCCCTCCTGCGAGGAGGCGACAGCTTCAGCTGGACCCTTGCGATCCTCCGGGTCCAGCCCCAAAGGTCCTGCCACCTCTTCTGGCAGTTGCGGATCCTGCTCCTGTAGACCCCCACCGATCGTACTGCCCGGACGATGGTCAGCCAGATCTCCTGCTTCTGGTGGGCATCAACCTGTGAGGATGACAAAGTGAAAAGGCCATTACTACACATGCCACATTTCCGTGCATCACACAGTTGGATGTACATGTCTCAATCACAGGGGAATATGATCTACACAGGTAGTGCAACTATGGCTATGAACAGTTTGCCAGCAGTTACTAAATGGTATCATTGCCTGGGAAGTAAAATGTTGTTGGAATGCACTGTTACTGCACTATACCTGTTCAGTGCATGTGACTACACACTTTGGGGGGTGACAACTACTCAGTGAGCATGCTACCCACTGGTGTACACACTGTACGTCTTGCTAGTCAGACAACATGCACAATTAGTAAGGCAGTGGACAGCACACTCATCTGCTCCCCTGGTTTCCCATACAGCTTGCTGTACTGTGGAAGGAGGCTGTCCAGCAGGGCCTGGTTCTCCTCAGTGCTGAAGGCTGGGGCTCTATCCACAGTACGTGCCATTGCAGTAGCCAGAGGATGCAGAGACAGCAGCAGTGGTAGTGGCAGATGTCGTCCTGGAGCATGTAGTGCAGGCAAGTGAGCTCTCAGGGGAACAGCCAGCATTATATGTGTGCTGCAGAGGCAGATACTGTCCCATGTGTCCAAAGTGATAGGTCCACGTCATTTGCATCTTCTGAATCTGGCCAATCCATGGAATTGCACCACTTATACACGCCCACAGCATCCTTCTAAACTTCAACTTCATGACACCCATTAATTTGCAACATTGTTGTGGGTGGCCAACTGAATTCACTGCATCCGACTCGTTAAAGCTTCGAAACGCGTCCGTTACCATGTCAGGCCATAGCCAATGCGTGCGCACCGATCGGTCCATTGCTGTACAACGCGTATTTCGAAAAACAACACGTATCCGTTCACATCATATGCAATGTCCAATGCGTGTGCACCGATCGGTCCATTGCTGTACAACGCGTATCCGCTCACATCATATGCAATGTCCAATGCATGCGCACTGATCGGTCAATTGCTGTACAACGCGTATCCGCTCACATCATATGCAATGTCCAATGCGTGCGCACCGATCGGTCCATTGCTGTACAACGCGTATCCGCTCACATCATATGCAATGTCCAATGCGTGCGCACCGATCGGTCCATTGCTGTACAACGCATATCCGCTCACATCATATGCAATGGCCAATGCGTGCACACGGATCGGTCCATTGCTGTACGACGCGTCCCTGTACAAGTCACTCGCATATCTCACCATGCTTGTCACTGGTGAACGTATGCCAGCCACATTTACTTGCCAGGGACTCAGGGGCACACCTACGACACCACAGCCTGTCCACACTGTATCCTAAGGCATGTAAGGCTGCATTACCTTTTCTGTGTATGGGGTCAACATGTGGTTTTTTTGGGTGACACTTGGGGGCAGCCACTCCCAGGCTGTGCACGTGTTCATGGGGACAGAATCCTTTGTGTGTTGTGCACATGACCACTGTGATGTGCAACTGTTCATTTCAGAGCATGTGGCATGGTCACATTTCCAGGTTGTGTATGTGTATGTCATGTCACATACCCCCTGAGTCCCATGTGGGAAGGTATGTATGTCACAGGGTGACCCATTGCCACAATAGTGATGGCCCTCCACAGTCTGTGTGCATGTAGTGTTTCCGATGTCTCTGATTCCATGTGCACAATGGGAGACAGTCTCCACATCCACGTTGTTTGTGCATGGACTTTGATGTTGTGCGTGTGTGTGTCACAGATGTCCATGTCTGTCCTGCAGAGGCAATAGGGGCCACTACCTGTGGGAGTCATGGTTGTTTTGCTGACGTGTACATGATACGCCATGTCATGCCAGTGTCCATGTGGCAATACAGGGTCCCTGGGAATCTACCTGTCAATGAGCTGTGATGCCTGTGGCACATCTGTCCTGACATGTCACTGTGGTGTGTGTTTGGAACGTGACAGCAGTAAATGGGTACTGTGACACAGCCTAATGATTTCCCATGGCACAACCTGGAACTTGTTGTCAACACATGTTGAACTGTGATGTTAGATGTTGGCCATGTAGGTGCCATATATGTCCATACAGAACGGCACACACATCAGGTACTTGTGTCTCGTAATGATGTATCATGTGATATTGAGTATGGTCAATGGCACATATGTGGGGTGATTGACAATCTTTCTTTCTTCACCTATGCACTGCAGGGCACCAGCTGTCCATAGACCATTCCCTGACCTTGCAACGTTGGTGGAACGTGACTGCATCCGACGGTACCTTTTCAACAGGGCGCTGATTGAGGAATTGGCTGTGCGGTTGGCCCCACATTTGCAACCTAGCCGGCCATACCCTACAGCGCTGACCCCCAAGGTGAAGGTGATGGCAGCCCTACACTTCTTTGCCACTGGTACCTTTCAATACACTGTGGCGTCAGCTGGTGGGATGTCACAGACCATGTTCAGCCATGTGCTACGCGATGTTTTGCAGGCAATGTTGAGATACCTGAACCAGTACATCTATTTCCCTAAACGTCAACAACTCACTGACTTCAAGAGTGACTTCTATGCCCTGGGGAGGATGCCACATGTCATTGGCTCCATTGATGGGACACATGTGGCTTTGGTACCACCACAGGCACATGAGCAGGCATACAGGAACAGGAAACATTATCATTCGATCAATGCTCTGGTGGTATGTCTTGCAGATTTGAGCATCTCACATGTGTGTGCCCGTTTCCCCGGTTCGGCACACGATGCCTACGTGATGAGGAGTAGTCGCATCCCGAGTATGATGTCACAGATGCAGAACCAGCGTGCCTGGCTTGTCGGTGTGTACTGACTTTGTCCCATTGTGTGTGTTCTGCTATGTTGTATTCCGCCCTCTTTTCCAACTCAGCTAATGTGCAATTATCTGTCTGTAGGTGACTCCAGATACCCCAACATGCCGTGGTTGCTGACACCCCTCAGGAACCCTGTGACACCAGCCCAGATGTGCTACAATGAGGCACATGGTCAGACCAGGAGAGTGATCGAGCGGACATTTGGTCTCCTGAAGAGCCGCTTCCGCTGCCTAGACAAGACAGGAGGGGCCCTCCCATATGCCCCAGCAAAGGTGTGCAAGATTGTCATCGTCTGCTGCATGCTACACAACCTGGCAGTGCGGAAGGAGTTGCCTCTCATCCTGGATGACGATGACCAACATCCGCCACCTGTGGAGGATCCTGCCCTGGGCCACGATGCCAGTGATGATGATGATGATGAGGGTGATGTCCTCACACAGCTCATCACCAACTTCTTCAGCTGAATGTGAGTATCCAGAGATGTCATGCCAATGATGTGAGTTTGCATGATATGTGTGGGTGGTGCTCTGGTGCTGTTTGAGTGTGCCCATGTGCTACTTGACTGGATGTGTGCAGCGATGTGTCCTTACAGGTAGTCTGTACTCCCCAACAGTGTTGACATGCTAACTTGGTTTTGTGTAGGTATCTTGTGACATGTATTGGGCATGAGTATTGCAGTTCTGTCCTGTTCTTCAGTGCTTTTGACTGTGTGTCATGTCTGTCCTTCACAGGGTGCTTTCAGTGTTGTTTGGTCAACTTGGATCCCCCGACACCATGATTCAGCTTTCAGGGTGGCAGCAGTCGTTTCCCTACAGGTGATGTGCCACACACCCCTGGACTTTATTTCTTCTACAATTTTTGACTGTGTGGCGACTGCCACGTGGGATTACCTTGCATTTGTAGTGGAAACAACATGTTACAAATGTGTAATAAACCTGTGCTTCACTTTGGGATGTGCATTGTCTGTGGTCACACATCTGACTGACATTTGCTTACTGCACCTGTGGGCTAGTTAACACAGACTCTGAATAGGTGTGGTGTCTGTGCATTCCACTGTATTTCCTGGCACCATCAGTGTAGGCGATGAGTCAGATGGCCCTGGTGTCTATGTGTTGTGTAGCCCTAGTGGTGTGTCTCCCTCATATGTGTCACGTCGCCATGACTCACATGACGGTGTTGAACTTGCTGTGGCAGTTAGCATGCACAGTGTCATTTAGCAGATCATCATCTCCATGACAAAAACAACGTTGGAATCACAACAGAGGCAAGAATGGTGTATTAGTGAGTTTATTTACATACATGTGTGAGGATAGTGCACAGGATGGTGGGTGCTGTACATTGGTATTGGAATCCAAAGTTCCCAGATGAGTTGGAAGTGTTGGTAGCAGAAATGTCCTGAGTAAAGTCCACAGTCATCTGATACATTAGTCCAACTTAAACTCCCCATATCATGTGGGAGAGTTGTGTTGCATTCGACAGGGTGAACAGTTTGCACACAAAGGAGAATATCCAGAACAGGTGTTGGGTTCCTGGGGGATGTACATGACCATCGGCCTCTCAGTTGTCCTTCCTCGGACGACCCCTCTTCTTTCTGGGGGGACCCTCATGTGCAGGCTGCTGCGGTGCAGAGGACTCTCCAACAGAGTCATCCTCCCTCCCTGTGGCAGTTGCAGTTGTTGCAGCACCAGATGTTCTGGGCACACAGGGAGGTGTGGACATGTTGGTGCTAATCTGGCGGAGGCATGTCAATATGTCCCTCTGCACCGCTGTCAGTTCTTCCAATATGTCCCACTTGGACTCCATGCCAAACATGGGTGTCTCCACACGGGACATGTGTGTCTCCACACGGGACATGTGGGAGTCCAAGTGGGCATGATGGGCAGCCTGCTGCTGTTGAATGTCCTTGAGGATCCCCACTACCTGGCTGACCTCTCCGGTGCTATTCTGGTACGCATCACCAATGCGTGCCAGTTGTGGGTCATCATGCAGTCCAGACCCCTCTGCAAACAGCGACCTCTGCCTACCACCCCTCCCACCACCCCTGGACACACGTGTGGGAGCTACCGTGGCACGCACAGGTGACCCTCGGCCCCCTTGGGGGTTGGTACTGGGGTTGTTGTCCATTGCTTCACGGTGGGCTGTGGTCCCTGTGCTGTTGTCATTGAGTGTCCTTGGTCTGTCCGTGTCGGCGGGGGTGGTCTGTGTGTTGGCAGATGTTGGAGGAATGGGTGCAGGGGGTGCAGATGGTAGTCCTGCTGGTGCTGCATGATGACTCACACCGGAGGTGCCAGGTTGGTCTTCGCCATCCGATGAGGGCAGAGGCAGTTCCACACCAGAGAACTCAGGGTCCCCCGGAGCCTGGGACAGGGACTCCTCCTCATCTGCTGCTGCTTCCCCATCATCACCTGTTTTTGGAAGAGACACACAATGTATGTTATGTTTCTGCAGGCATCAATGGTTCAAACACATGACAGTTGTGACTGTACCTCTGGATGCGGCCCTGTACATTGCATTGTCCTAAGTTGTCACAGTCAGAGGTTGATATTGGTGTGGCTCATTGTCCTGCCAACCTGATGCATTTCAATGTGGATGTTGAGGTGGGTGCATGACCAGCATTGGTGGTATTTGGTTGACATCCGGACCTCCTTCTCTCCCAAGCCCAGTTATCCCACAATGAAGCATGCCACACTTGCAGTGGGTGCAGGTTGACTCTCAGGATGTCAGTCAGTGGTGTCCTGCTGTTGGTTGGTGCACAGTTCCCAGCAGGGCCTTGTGCTCCCCACAACAGAGCACCATTGTCAGACATCTTGGAAGTGGCTTTTCACTCACTCTCTTGTAGAGCACGGTCCCAGGTGTGTTGTTTGGAGTTAGTGGAAGTGGTGTGTGTGTAAGGGCCTGCTGGTCGCTGTAGTCGGAGCTGGCACTCCTCCTCCCCCCAGGCCAGACATCCCACCATGAAACGTGCTTCCATTGCAGGGAGTGCAAGTTGGCTTTCAGGATGTCAGTCAGTGGTGTCCTGCTGTTGGTTGGTGCACAGTTCCCAGCAGGGCCTTGTGCTCCCCACAACAGAGCACCATTGTCAGACATCTTTGAAGTGGCTTTTCACTCCCTGTGAGGTGTGCATGCTTCAGTGTGAGCTTGCCGGGCCATGCGGGTGGGGGATGTTGAGCTGTGACTACCACTCCCATCATGCTATTGCCTACACCCCCCTTCCCAGCATGTCCATACTTCCTTCCTTTTGAGTGGACTTCACTGTGTGTGAGTGTGACACAAATGGCAAGATGGCTGACAGTGTGGTCCTGTTGTTTGTTGGTGCCCAGTTCCCAGCAGGGCCTTGTGCTCCCCACAGCTGAGGCCAGTGTCAGACATCTTTGAAGTGGCTTTTCACTCCCTGTGAGGTGTGCATGCTTCAGTGTGAGCTTGCTGGGCCATGTGGGTGGGGGATGTTGAGCTGTGACTACCACTCCCATCATGCTATTGCCTACACCCCCTTCCCAGCATGCCCATACTTCCTTCCTTTTGACTCTGCTTCCCTGTGGGGTAGTGTGCCTGGGCTGACAGGATGGCTGACAGTGTTGTCCTGGCGTTTGTTTGGCTACAAGTCCCAAAAGTGTCGCTGTGCTTCACACAGCATAACCCAGTGTGGTTGTTCTTTGTGGGATATTTAATTAGAGTGTGAGGCATTGCATTCTCCCAGGTGAGTTGTGTGGAGTTTGTGTTAAGGGGGTGTATGAGAAAAGCTGCTGGTGACTATGGTCAGAGCTGTCAGTCCTCCTTCCCACCCAGCCAGATATCCCACCATGGAACGTGCTTCGATTGCAGGGAGTGCAAGTTGGCTTTCAGGATGTCAGTCAGTGGTGTCCTGCTGTTGGTTGGTGCCCAGTTCCCAGCAGGGCCTTGTGCTCCCCACAGCAGTACCCAGTGTCAGCCATCTTGTCAGTTGTTTTCCACTCCCTGTGATGTGAGCATGGTTCAGAGTGGTGTTGATGGGCCAATTGTGAGGGTGACCAATATCTGTGACTACCACTCCCATCATGCTATTGCCTACACCACCCTTCCCAGCATGCCCATACTTCCTTCCTTTTGAGTCGACTTCACTGTGTGTGAGTGTGACAGCAATGGCAAGATGGCTGACAGTGGTGTCCTGCTGTTGGTTGGTGCCCAGTTCCCAGCAGGGCCTTGTGCTCCCCACAGCAGTACCCAGTGTCAGCCATCTTGTCAGTTGTTTTCCACTCCCTGTGATGTGAGCATGGTTCAGAGTGGTGTTGATGGGCCAATTGTGAGGGTGACCAATATCTGTGACTACCACTCCCATCATGCTATTGCCTACACCACCCTTCCCAGCATGCCCATACTTCCTTCCTTTTGAGTCGATTTCACTGTGTGTGAGTGTGACAGCAATGGCAAGATGGCTGACAGTGGTGTCCTGCTGTTTGTTGGTGCACAGTTCCCAGCAGGGCCTTGTGCTCCCCACAGCAGTACCCAGTGTCAGCCATCTTGTCAGTTGTTTTCCACTCCCTGTGATGTGAGCATGGTTCAGAGTGGTGTTGATGGGCCAATTGTGAGGGTGACCAACATCTGTGACTACCACTCCCATCATGCTATTGCCTACACCACCCTTCCCAGCATGCCCATACTTCCTTCCTTTTGAGTCGACTTCACTGTGTGTGAGTGTGACAGCAATGGCAAGATGGCTGACAGTGGTGTCCTGCTGTTGGTTGGTGCACAGTTCCCAGCAGGGCCTTGTGCTCCCCACAGCAGTACCCAGTGTCAGCCATCTTGTCAGTTCTCTTCCACTCCCTGTGATGTGAGCATGGTTCAGAGTGGTGTTGATGGGCCAATTTTGAGGGTGAGCAGTATCTGTGACTCTAACTCCCATCATGCTATTGCCTACACCCCCCTTCCCAGCATGCCCGTACTTCCTTCCTTTTGACTCTGCTTCCCTGTGGGGTAGTGTGCCTGTGCTGACAGGAAGGCTGACAGTGTTGTCCTTGCGTTTGTTTGGCTACAAGTCCCAGGTGTGTCCCTGTGCTTCACACAGCATTACCCAGGGTGGTGGTTCTTTGTGGGATCTTCATTTGGTATGTGAGGCATTGCATTCTCCCAGGTGGGTTATGTGGAGTTTGTGTTGAGGGGTTGTGTGAGGTGAGCTGCTTGTAACTATGGTCAGTGCTGTGAGTCCTCCTTCCCACCCAGCCACATATCCCACCATGCAACGTGCTTGCATTGCAGAGAGTGCAAGTTGGCTTTCAGGATGTCAGGCAGTGGTGTTGTGCTGTTTGTTGGTGCACAGTTCCAGCACTGCCTTGTGCTCCCCACAGCAGTAGCCAGTGTCAGCCATCTTGTCAGTCCTTATCCACTTCCTGTGATGTGAGCATGGTTCAGAGTGGTGTTGATGGGCCAATTGTGAGGGTGAGCAGTATCTGTGACTACAACTCCCATCATGCTATTGGCTACACTGACTTCACCAGCATACACAGAATTCCTTCCTTTAAGTGAGCTTCCCTGTGAGGTGGTGTTCTAGTGGTGGCAAAATATCAGGCAGTGTTTGTCGGTTATATTTGTGCCACTGCCTTGCTCTATTTGTTGTTAGGTTTGTACATGTCATGACACAGTTACATATCACTATGAGATGGCATGTATTGTGTTTAACTAACTAACATACACATCTTGGGATGATTATCTTTTAGTTGCTGTGGATTTGCTAAGGGTGCATGGTTTGACTATCCCCTTGACAGTGATGTATGTGTATTGTCACACAATATTGTGTATATTTGTTGTGTACTCACCAGGCTCTGGGATGTTTGATAGTCCATATACGCTCACTGGTGGTAGGATGGCCCGCACCTTCTCCTCCCAGGGCCTGAGGTATAGTGGTTTGGCAGGAGGGCCACTGCCGGTGCGCTGACTCAAGACGTAATCCTTCTTTAGTAGGTCCTTGACCCTCCTGCGCACATCATACCACCTGTTCTGGATGTCTTCCTTTGTGCGCACACATGGTGATTGTGCGTTCACCTTGTCGACGATCCTCTCCCACATCTTGGTTTTCTGCGACATGGGGGTCTGTTGGACCAATGTACCAAACAACTGTGGCTCTACCCTGAGGATCTCATCTACCAGGACTTCCAATTCACTGTCTAGGAACTTTGGATTCTTCTTTGGGGGCATGGTGATCGGTGGTGGTGGTGATTGATGTGTGTGTGTGCAAGTGAGGGTGGGTGAGTGTAGGTTTTGCTGGGTGTATGTGAGGGTGCTATTTGTGAGGTGCTAATGGTGTGTGGCTTGTGTGATGCATGAGTTGTGAGTGTGTCTGTGGTTGCTGTCTGATGGTGTTCTGTGCTGGCAGGTCAGTTGAATTTGCAAAGGATCATGGTAGGGATTTGTGGCCTTTATATGGGTGGAGTTGTGGGTGTGTCTTTGTTCCATGTTTTTTCCCCCTAGTATTTATTGGCTTTGTCATTGCTTGTTTGGCCCTTTTTTTTGTATTTTTTCCTTTGCATTTTTTGGGCATGTAGGAGACATTCTTCTGACCGAGTAGGACGCTGCAGTTGTCTCGTGCGAGCTTCTCCGAGTCGTTCACGCTGTGTTTCTGCTAGGTTTCATGTGCGGCGTACGCGTCGGTCGCGGAGTATTGGGTTGCTTCGGCTGGGTTTTGTATGCGTGTCGGTTGTACGGCTTGGGCTCCGTGCGACTCGGTCTGGTTTTCCACGCATTGCATCGTACTGCGCGGGTCGGAGTTCGCGGGTACGTTTCGGTCGGGTTCATTCCTGGTGTGTGTCGGTCGGTTCGATTCGCGTAGTTTCCCGGCCGGATAGCTTGTTTCCGTGCGGTTCGGTCGTTCGGCTTGTGTTCCGTACGAGTCGGTCGTGATTCACATGCATTTCATCATACTACACGGGTCGGGCAGCGCCAGTACGTGTCGGTCGGACTATATTCCCGTACCGAGTCGGTCGGTATGTTTTCCGGCCGAGATCGGAATCGACCCCATAGTGTCCAGCACCTACCCTGAGTTTATACTAACTGGAGTGGGAATAGTAAATTAATTAAGTTTAGTGTCCAGCACCTACCCTGACTTAATACTAACTGGAGTGGGAATAGTAAATTAATTAAGTTTAGTGTCCAGCACCTACTCTGAATTAATTCCAACTGGAGTTGGAATAGTAAATTAGTTAAGTTTAGTGTCCAGCACCTACCCTGATTTAATACTAAGTGGAGTGGGAATAGTAAATTAATTAAGTTTAGTGTCCAGCACCAACTCTGAATTAATTCTAACTGGAGTGGGAAGAGTAAATTAATTAAGTTTAGTGTCCAGCACCTACCCTGACTTAATACTAACTGGAGTGGGAATATTAAATTAAATAAGTTAAGTGTCCAGCACCTACTCTGACTTAATACGAACTGGAGTGGGAATAGTAAATTAATTAAGTTTAGTGTCCAGCACCTACGCTGACTTAATACTAACTGGAGTGGGAATAGTAAACTATATATATGTATAGATTTGTAACATTAAAAAATAATAGAGTGTGTAGTAGTAATGTGTATTAATTATGACATAGTTAAAAATGATAGTTAATAAAATTATATATATTTGATTTAAACTAATTATTTAATACAGTACAGTTAACAAAAACTTATTTTTTACATTGAATACAATATTAACAAAATAATACACAAAAGAACAGACATTTTTGTTTTTTATTTATGTATATTTATTATCAAATATTTAGTAATGATGAAATTTTTTTATTAAGTGCATATAATTTAAATTAGGACACATAGGCAAAAAACTAAAATATTTATTTTACAGACAGAAAATATTTGGTAGATGTGTGTAATTTGACATACAATATTTATGTAAAAAAATGTTTTTAACATTGGTAAATTTTTCTATATAGTTATGTAAACTTTGTAACGAAATAATGTAGTTTTACATTTGTCAACAAATATTTGCGTAAAAAATATATTGTTTAATAACAGTTGTACATTTTTATTATGTATTTGGAACATTTATTACTTGGTTATATACACTCTACATTTTCAATCATAATATTGTTTTCACATTTTTTAAATACATTTTGAGTTTTTAAGTTTGTAATATTTTTAAACAAAAAATAATACTTTTTAATTAATATTATTAATAAATAAATTGTAATATTAATTATTACATTGTTTAATTTTTATAAATTTTTTATTATAAGGTATACAGTTTTTAAACATTTAATACATTTATTACATGTTTTTTATCAACATTGTATACAACTTGTATCTATATGGAATTATAATAATAATTATTATATGTTTAATAATATTTATTATTATAATTTTACAATGCAGGAAAAAAGTAAAATACATTTGAACATATAAGTTATAAATTGTTGCATTTCTATTAAATATTTTTGTAATTTAATAATTATGTAATAAATTGTTTTTAAATAAAATACTTTGATTTGTTATTTTTAAAGCTGCCATATTTGTTTGCTGTTTGTATTTTGTAACCGCTCGCATTTGTTTTGGGTTATTTCGGAGGGGACAAGCTCGCTGTTGGGAGCTGCGTAGCATCGAGGAAGGTAAGTTTAATTTTCTTTATTTAAACTATACTTTTGTTTTAATTTGAAGGTAGTTAGGTTGTAGTTAGTGTGTGTAGTGTTAGATTTTTGGTGTTGTAGTGCTTTTTATGTGTTAGTTAGGATTTAGCGGTTTGACTATCGTTAGTTTTTGAGGCCTAGGTTCGAAAACTTTAGAAATGTTAGACTATGGGGTCGATTGCGATCTCGGCCGGAAGCGCACCGAATACGATTTGTCCGGAAAAAATACGAGCCGAACGCGTTTTCCCGACCGATTCGAACAGTCGTCCGAGCGAGCAAGTACGATGCGCATTACTGCTAAAATTCCGACCGAGCCGTACGTTCCCATTCCAGCTCCAGTTCCCCGACCGAGCCGGATCCGTGAGCGCTGATTCGAGTCGCACGGAAGTAAATACACAGCACCTTCCGGCCGGACTAGTACGATGCGCACTCCGTATGCGCCGAACATTGTCGCTACGTCCGGCACGTCAGAGCATCCGGGAGAGCTGCACATAAGCTCCGATTCGCGCCACAAGACGATCCACGGCTACGAGACGAACAAGCCAGCTACGAGTACGAGTCGAAGCCACAAGAAACCCGAACGAGACGAACCAACCATGAATCCCATCGCGCAGGTCCTACTAATACTGTACATCTATTACCGGAACCGGTACGGACGCGTACGGCGCAGACGGTAAGTCAGACACCCACCACACAAACAAACGACACGTACCCGACATATGTCACACACACATAGGGATGCAGAAATGACGTACACTAGCAACAGCAGAACCATAGGAGCGGGATGGCTATCACCAATGCCATACACACCCATAGGGGCCTGATGGCTACCACTACCACCACCCCTACTCATGGGGGGCTGGATGCCTGTCACTACTACCATCCCCACTCATAGGGGGATGGATGCCTACCACTACCACCACCCCTACTCATGGGGGGCTGGATGCCTGTCACTATCACCACCCCTACTCATGGGGGCCTGGATGCCTACCACTACCACCAACCCTACTCATGGGGGGATGGATGCCTAGCACTACCACCACCCCTACTCATCGGGGCCTGGATGCTTACCACTACCACCACCCCTACTCATGGGGGGATGGATGCCTGTCACTACTACCATCCCCACTCATAGGGGGATGGATGCCTACCACTACCACCACCCCTACTCATGGGGGCCTGGATGCCTGTCACTACTACCATCCCCACTCATAGGGGGATGGATGCCTACCACTACCACCACCCCTACTCATGGGGGGATGGATGCCTACCACTACCACCACCCCTACTCATGAGGGCCTGGATGCCTGTCACTACTACCATCCCCACTCATAGGGGGATGGATGTCTACCACTACCACCACCCCTACTCATGGGGGGCTGGATGCCTGTCACTACTACCATCCCCACTCATAGGGGGATGGATGCCTACCACTACCACCACCCCTACTCATGGGGGGCTGGATGCCTGTCACTACCACCACCCTTACTCATGGGGCCCTGGATGCCTACCACTACCACCACCCCTACTCATGGGGGGATGGATGCCTGTCACTACTACCATCCCCACTCATAGGGGGATGGATGCCTAACACTACCACCACCCCTACTCATGGGGGCCTGGATGCCTACCACTACCACCACCCCTACTCATGGGGGCCTGGATGCCTACCACTACTACCATCCCCACTCATAGGACGGGTAATGCATGACACAACCAGCATACTCCAACATAAGGAATGTTAGCAAAAGACATCCCTCCAACATCATGACAAGAGTGTGTAGTCTGTGTCAAATGCCTACAACACTGAACATGACATTGAACATACAATGTGACCCCCTATCACATGTGTCACACAAAAATGTGTGTGGCCTTCACAATGCAAGCAGACCATGACCACTGTGGGAATGGGGTCTAAAGCCGCATCATCACAGTGACCAAAAGGTAAGTGTGGTGTCCATAGCTGAAGCACATTTTGAACATTGTGGCAATGGGGTCTAAACCACCATCATCACAGTGACCAAAAGGTAAGTGTGGGGTCCATAGCTGAAGCACATTTTGAACAATGTGGCAATGGGGTCTAAACCCCCATCATCACAGTGACCAAAAGGTAAGTGTGGGGTCCATAGCTGAAGCACATTTTGAACATTGTGGCAATGGGGTCTAAACTAACCCTGGGCGTAGTTCGCGAAGTAGCGCTTCGCGAAGCTACGCAAAGTGAAGTTCGCACTACGCGAGCTTCGCGTAGCACTACGCGAACTGCGTAGTGCGTGTTCGCAATGATTACACAGTGCCGGATGCTTGTCCGCACTGTGCAATCATTGAAAACGGCATCTTGCACAGTGCGAGCTGTCTTTTACTGCCGCTCGAGTAGATTTTTACTCGAGCGGCAGCTTTCTCAACGCGGACTGGTAGTTTCTCATCGCGAGCGGTCGCGAGCATACGCGACCACTCGCAATGAGAAACCTGACCTCCCCGCGTTGAGAATCTCGCCGGGAGGTTTATTTTCCACGCTCGCGATCGGCAACTTGTGTTGCTGATCGCGAGCGAGAAAAAGTCTCGCCGGGATGTCATTTTGCTTGCTCGCGGTCGCCAACTTGACGTTGAGGACCGCGAGCAAGCAAAAAATGACCGCTGCACTACGCTACGCGTGTTTGCACTGTGCTACGTGCAATTCGCGTTGTGCGAAGTAGCGCAAACTTCGCAAACTACGCGAGCGTAGCGTAGTTTTCCGCCCAGGCCTAGTCTAAACCCCCATCATCACCGTGACCAAAAGATAAGTGTTGTCATGGAAAAAGCTGCAACTGCCAAACAGCATGGATGATTCCTGGTCACAGAACAACAAACACATCAGTGGCAAAGTAGTGGTTGTGTCCCATAACAACATAGATTGGGTGAGGCAAACAGTGCAGTGCAAATAAAACATACCTTTGGCCATGTGCAGACAAACATCACCCATGGGGGCTGACATTGTCTCCATTTATCAATTACACAATGACAGAAGTGACCATCATAATGCAGACCCACATATCTGTACTAATGGACACACAAATGTAGATATCCTGTGGAGACTGTAGATGTGAGGTGAACAAATACCATACCATGGCAGCAATGGGACATACAAACCATGATTATTGTGCTGACTGATGACCTAGGAGTCCCAGGGACAGCAGGGGAAATCCTCCAAACAACATACAGGCAATGGCACACTAAAGATATGCCAATGCAGTGGTGCACATGCACAAACACAAACAGGCAGCCTCACACTGCATATCAAACATAACAGGTGATGGGGGGGTGTGCCAGTGTCCCCAGGCAACCACCCAACACATGAGGAGGCCTGAATTCCAATTACACAGATGTGTATACAGTGTCATACAAAATTAACTCATGGATCGGATTCCCCTATGTGGGCAATCAGGCATTGTTAGATGAGAGGGAGCCCAAATTACACATGTCACACAAGCTTGTAGGAACAGCAACTAACACAGCAAGAGACAGACCCACCACAGCACTACCCCCAGGGACCCCACATTGTGGTGACACTAGCCTGCATGATAATCCCACTGTGATGACAAAGGTAGATGTCGTTCACACTGTGAACCACAGCCATGTGTCCTGAGCAACAAACTACCATCACACCTACACAAGCACAAATCAATCAGCACGGCCTGTCAGCCAAGGCCAATATGGAGGTAGGGGTCTAGCCGTGCAACAACTCACATTTGCACACACTCAACACCACACACCTTGATCTCCACCAATGTGCAGCAGTGAAGCTCACATGGACTGGTGACATTGCACATGCACCCATGACAATCCCAGGGGTGGTGGTGGGAACTAAGGTGCAGAAACCCATCACACATGGCAAGTCAACAAGACTCGTGAATGTCTGACACACTGCACAGTACGCGGTACATGGGCATGACGTGAAATCCACCCCAATCAATGGGATCCCGGCCACAGTCACACACCAATGAAGAAGCCAAGGTGGCCCACAAAGAACACACGTAGACAACTTCCAACATTGCAGCTCTGACCCTGAGGAGTGGCAGCAGTCACACACACAACGTGTCACAATCACTGAAAGCTACCACAAACTGTAAATTACATGACTTGTGTAACCAACAAGTGCCAAGGGGAATCCTGACTGTGTCCCATCTGCGTTTGCCCACATCCCCAGCCCTGACAACAAAGACAACTAGGGATGACAACCTGATGAACATTAGTTTGCCATGAACCCACATCACGGAGAAACCAGGTCCAAGATACTGGATGAACACAGGACAACTCAGCAAGCATCACAAACAGGAACATCCGTAGGGACATAGCCTGTGTAGGAAAAGGGAAGGGAACACACACAGACATGCTTACACAACACACAACACGGGCCCAGGCAATGTCACGGGATTACACACTGCCATGAGGGCACTCCACTCCTGTGGAAGGTCCGCTGTGCCAAACCTTGTCTGTGCAGGACTCAAACATGTCAGCAGAACACTCGGTCAGTGAGTCAACAATTACAACACACTGAAGGCTCTGCTCACATCAGCCTGGGTACGGGGGTGTCACTTCAGTCATCTGCATATACCCAAAACACGTGTCAAGCAAGTTGCACTGTATACACAGATGAGTCCTTCAACATTGATGTGCTAAACTGCATGTCCAGTGGAGATGGGCACACAGTCAGGGAAATAGAAACATTGAACAGTGGTAAGCCCACCAGATGTGCATGAGTGTAAGCCACAGATGTTAAATTACAAATGCAAAACGTACATCCCTGTGTCAAATGCTGAACATGACACCCTCAGACTGCAGCAAAGGATGCTATGGATCCAGACTAGATTAGGACACATATCCCATGGACCACATGGAGTCCATCACAGCAACACTTCATTTTCCTGATCTGAACAGTATTACAACAGCAAATGCATGATGATACTCATCTACATCATGTACATCAAAAGCAAAACCACTAGTAAACAAAAAGACGCTTTATTCAGCCAATGTGAATGAAAAATTGGAAGTCCAAAAGAAACTAAGGCCAAAGGCCAGTCCACATTCACAGTCCGAACTGGGTAACATGTGACAACTTGTCACCCATTGCTTGCCTGCACTGGTACGGACAGGGGACATCCCCCTCGGAGGGGCATACAAGGGGCAGGCCAGGCACCGCAGGGACAGGATCAGGGGATGCCAGAAGGAGGCAGTGAAGGGGTGGTGGGTGCAGGAGTGTCACCGGAAACTGCAGTGGAGGTGTCTGACTCAGTGGGAGCCGGCACCACTGTAGGGCACAAGTCAGATGGTGTGGGTGCCAGCACCACTGCAGTGGGCCGGTCACATGGAGTGGACTGGGTCCCCACTGCAGTGCCCAAGTCAGACGGGGTGGTTGTGGACTCCACTGCAGTGCATAACTCCAAGGGAGTGGAAGGGGGGCAGATGAGGTGGGCAGGACAGAGGGGGGACCCGGTCTCCACACCAGTGGCACAAACAGGCTGAGCGTCTGGGTTGGGGGTGGAAGAGCAAGTGGTAGGGGGAGGGCCTAAGCAGTTTGGGGATGCGGTATTGGTGTGTGGGGAACCTGGGGCAGGGTGTGGCGGGGGAACCTGTGGAGTGGTGGCCTGGGGGATGGAGGAGAGAGACTGTGTGGTGGAGCTGCGTGGTGGTGGTGGTGGGGTCTTGCCCTTCCTGGTCCGGGGGACTTCCTAATGGGGTCCTCAGTCTGCCTGTGCCTGGGGGAGGGTGTCCGGGTGTGAGGGGCACTCCCCTCTATGTGTGGTGGTGGCCTCTTCCGCCTGTACGTTGGGTCAGATGGATCTGTGGGGAAGAGGCCAAGCTCACAGAGGAAGAGCTTCTGGGAGGGGGGGGTTGCATGTGAGGCAAGGGAAGGGATTTTGGAGGGAGAGGTATCTGAGGACAGCGGAGTGCTCGTGGATGCGTGTGTGTGTGTCTGGGCCCCATCCCCTGTGAGTGAGGTATCAGTCCCCTGACTGTGCGTGCGTGTGCGTCTGGATTTTGGCTTGTGTGTCTGTGTGCTGCTTGTGTCTGTGCTGGTGCGTGCCTGTGCCGGTGTGTGTGTGCTTGGGACAGGTAGGATGCTGGGGATTGTGGATGGGGCAGAGGTAGGAGGGGTGAGGGATTGTTGCAGGAGGGACACTGCTGCCATCAGTGAGGAGGCCATGGACTGATTGGTCCGCTGTAGGGCAGACATGCCAGATGAGATGCCCTCCATGAATGACACCAGTTGTGTCAACAGACCCGTGTGTGCATGGAGGACACTCAGCATTGATGTCTGCCCTACATGGATCTGTTTCAGCAAGTCCACAGACTCCACACTCAGGGCAGCAGGGGAGACAGAGGCAGGGGGTGCGGTGCCTGGCACGAAGGAGACACGCTCCCCTACACGGGAGCCTCCACGGACATGTGGGATGGGAGCAGATGGGAGGGTAGAGATGGTGGTGGTGGCGGGGACAGACTTGCTCGATTTTGTCTGTGGTCTGCTGACACCTGCCTCCACAAGGGAGTCCTCATGTGAAGTGCTGTGTTCCTCAGCCGAGGTGGTCGTAGCTGAGGTCTCCTCAGTGTGGCTCCCCTCACCCTCTGTGCCACTGGGTCCCTCGGTCTCCTCTGCAGTGGACCCAGTCTGGCTCTGCCGCTCCTCTTGGTCCATGGAGCTGTCTCCTCCTGTGGCCGTGGATGTATCTGCAAACAATCAGGATAAACAGAGCAACATTAGTCACCTGTACTGACCACACACACCACAGTAAATACTGCACATCACAGAGCAAGCCCTGCCATCATTTGCTAGATATTGCAATAAGTGCTGACACTGATTTGAAGAAGCCCATTGTCTGCCTGACAGTCATTCATGCCACTCATATCCTACCTGTCCATGCACCCATCTGTCTGGTGCCTGTTGGATGCCACTAATCATATGTGCACACATGCACCACATACACAGTTGTTGGACATCCAAGAGAACATATGGAAATGTGTCACTCCAAACACATGCCATCTCCTGCCACTGACTCAGTACATGTGTCAGGAAAAGTGATGGGCAGAGTCTCTGTCGATATGCGGGTTTTGCTTCTATCACCAGACACAATGATGTCCTCATGTCCTGATAGACAATGCGACAATGGTGTTCATGCAGGACATATCACACTACTGATGGATCACCCTTTGCAAGTTGAATGTCATGGCACAGGCCTGTCTGGAAAGTCAGTCATAACTGTCTCCTGTCACAGGGGCAGTGCATACACACAACACCAGTCTGCACTGTGTCACAATCATGGAAGTTTTGGGAATGCAAGCCCTGTAGCTGACAGGTGCACATGTGCACCCCTGGCCACCCACATCATGAGGACTAAGATGATCCCACGTCATTCAAATGAGACATTTGAGTGACTGCAAACACAAATCCATACACATGAGCACTTCACCGTCTGATGAGAATGAACCAAAGCTGCCTGCACCTCAATGTTTCATACACCATTGTGCACAGTCAAGGGATTCTAGACCTATGCATTAACCAATGTGCAGATCCTATAGTCACAACTCAGATGGCTGGCCACCCCAAATTGTTAAACACTCCAGGAGTCCAAAAAGCAAGGCCACACCACGGTGACACAGAGGCAGACACCTGAGTGCACTCTTCACAATGCCCAATATGTATGCTGACACACAGGAGTGGGAGAACAGAGTGCCTTCGATGTCCGGAGTAGGCATTACAGTCCTGGTCCATGTGCAACGTGGTATTACCCTGAACACTAGGCAGGTGGCTATGCATGTTTCACACACATGATACACATACTTCTGAGGCACCTACCTTGGTCTCTACTGCAGCATGGGTGTGTGGCACATACCCCAGACATGTGGTGAGTCAGAGCAGCAATTGGAACACATATTAAAGCCATACCCAGAGTACATGTCAGATCACAGGCATTGTGTGAGCAATTGTACCACCAATACAGCCCACAACAAAGTTCCTGTAACTGATGCTGTCCCCAACTTGAACCACAGGTAACTGCAAGTACACAGTACCCAAGTGACCTAAGTCACAGACTGTAAGGGCCACACCTATGCATCAGATGAGGAGGGGGCATGACACAAGTGAGGGACATGAGTCCAGGATGACAAGACAGTCGTACTGTGGAAGTGTAACCAGGCTAAAGGAGTGCATAGAGCATGTTAGTCATAGTACCCAGAAAAGGCTAGCACTTACCCCCACCTTGCTGCTGTCTGGCCTTCAGCTGCCCATCCAGGTCAGGGAAGACCACCGCCAGAATCTGGAGCATGTGGGGGGTCATGGTCCGGTGTCCGCCCCTCCTGCGAGGAGGCGACAGCTTCAGCTGGACCCTTGCGATCCTCCGGGTCCAGCCACGAAGGTCCTGCCACCTCTTCTGGCAGTTGCGGATCCTGCGCCTGTAGACCCCCACAGATCGTACTGCCCGGGCGATGGTCAGCCAGATCTCCTGCTTCTGGTGGGCATCAACCTGTGAGGGTGACAAAGTGAAAAGGCCATTACTACACATGTAACATATCCGTGCATCACACAGTTGGATATACATGTCTCAATCACAGGGGCATATGATGTACACAGGTAGTGCAACTATGGCTATGAACAGTTGTCCAGCAGTTACTAAATGGTATCACTGCCTGGGAAGTAAAACCTTGTTGGAATGCACTGTTACTGCACTATACCTGTTCAGTGCATGTAACTACACACTTTGGGGGGTGACAACTACTCAGTGAGCATGCTAATCACTGGTGTACACACTGTAAGTCTTGCTAGTCAGACAACATGCACAATTAGTAAGGCAGTGGACAGCACACTCACCTGCTCCCCTGGTTTCCCATACAGCTTGCTGTACTGTGGAAGGAGGCTGTCCAGCAGGGCCTGGTTCTCCTCAGTGCTGAAGGCTGGGGCTCTATCCACAGTACGTGCCATTGCAGTAGCCAGAGGATGCAGAGACAGCAGCAGTGGTAGTGGCAGATGTCGTCCTGGAGCATGTAGTACAGGCAAGTGAGCTCTCAGGGGAACAGCCAGCATTATATGTGTGCTGCAGAGGCAGATACTGTCCCATGTGTCCAAAGTGATAGGTCCAAGTCGTTTGCATCTTCTGAATCTGGCCAATCCATGGAATTGCACCACTTATACACGCCTACAGCATCCTTCAAATTTTCAACTTGATGACACCCATGAATTTGCAACATTGTTGTGGGTGGCCAACTGAATTCACTGCATCCGACTCGTACAAGCTTCGAATACGCGTCCGTTACCATGTCAGTCCATAGGCAATGCGTGCGCACGGATCGTTCCATTGCTGTACGACGCGTATTTCGTCACACAACACGCATCCGTCAACATCATATGCAATGACCAATGCGTGCGCACGGATCGTTCCAATGCTGTACGACGCGTATTTCGAAACACAAAACGCATCCGTCAACATCATATGCAATGGCCAATGCGTGCGCACGGATCGGTCCATTGCTGTACGACGCGTCCCTGTACAAGTCACTCGCATATGTCACCATGGTTGTCACAGGTGAACATATGCCAGCCACAATTACTAGCCAGGGACTCAGGGGCACACCTACAACACCACAGCCTGTGCACACTGTATCCTAAGGCATGTAAGGCTGCATTACCTGTGTGTGTATGGGGGTCAACATGTGGTTTGTTGGGTGGCACTTGGGGGCAGCCACTCCCAGGCTGTGCACGTGTTCATGGGGACAGAATCCTTTGTGTGTTGTGCACATGACCACTGTGATGTGCAACTGTTCAGTTCAGTGCATGTGGCATGGTCACATTTCCAGGTTGTATATGTGTATGTTATGTCACATACACCCTGAGTCCCACGTGGGATGGTATGTACATCACAGGGTGACCCATTGCCACAAGTGTGATGGCCCTCCACAGTCTGTGTGCATGTTGTGTTTCAGATGTCTCTGATTCCATGTGCACAATGGGAGACAGTCTCCATATCCACGTTGTTTGTGCATGGACTTTGATGTTGTGCGTGTGTGTGTCACAGATGTCCATGTCTGTCCTGCAGAGGCAACAGGGGCCACTACCTGTGGGAGTCATGGTTGTTTTGCTGGCGTGTACATGATACGCCATGTCATGCCAGTGTCCATGTGGCAATACAGGGTCCCTGGGAATCTACCTGTCAAAGAGCTGTGATGCCTGGGGCACATCTGTCCTCACTTGTCACTGTGGTGTGTGTTTGGAACGTGACAGCAGTACATGGGTACTGTGACACAGCCTAATGATTTCCCATAGCACAACCTGGAACTTGTTGGCAACACATGTTGAACTGAGATGTTAGATGATGGCCATGTAGGTGCCATATATGTCCATACAGAACGGCACACACATCAAGTACTTGTGTCTCGTAATGATGTATCATGTGATATTGAGTATGGTCAATGCCACATATGTGGGGTGACTGACAATCTTTCTTTGTTCACCTATGTACTGCAGGGCACCAGCTGTCCATAGAGCATTCCCTGACCTTGCAACCATGGTTGAACGTGACTGCATCCGACGGTACCGCTTCAACAGGGCGCTGATTGAGGAATTGGCGGGGCAGTTGGCCCCACATTTGCTACCTGGCCAGCCATACCCTACAGCGCTGACCCCCAAGGTGAAGGTGATGGCAGCCCTACACTTCTTTGCCACCAGTACCTTTCAACACACTGTGGCGTCTGCTGGTGGGATGTCACAGACCATGTTCAGCCGTGTGCTACGCGATGTTTTGGAGGCAATGTTGACATACTTGAACCAGTACATCTATTTCCCTAAACGTCAACAACTCACTGACGTCAAGAGTGACTTCTATGCCCTGGGGACGATGCCACATGTCATCGGCTCCATTGATGGGACACATGTGGCTTTGGTACCACCACAGGCACATGAGCAGGCATACAGGAACAGGAAACATTTCCATTCTATCAATGCTCTGGTGGTATGTCTTGCAGATATGAGCATCTCACATGTGTGTGCACGTTTCCCCGGTTCTGCACACGATGCCTACGTAATGAGGAGTAGTCGCATCCCGAGGATGATGTCACAGATGCAGAACCAGCGTGCCTGGCTTGTCGGTGTGTACTGACTTTGTACCATTGTGTGTGTTCTGCAATGTTGTATTCCACCCTCTTTTCCAACTCAGCTAATGTGCAATTGTCTGTATGTAGGTGACTCCGGATACATGCCGTGGTTGCTGACACCCCTCAGGAACCCTGTGACACCAGCCCAGATGCGCTACAATGAGGCACATGGTCGGACCAGGAGAGTGATCGAGCGGACATTTGGTCTCCTGAAGAGCCGCTTTCGCTGCCTGGACAAGACAGGAGGGACCCTCCCATATGCCCCCGCAAAGGTGTGCAAGATTTTCATCGTCTGCTGCATGCTACACAACCTGGCAGTGCGGAAGGAGTTGCCTCTCATCCTGGATGACGATGACCAACATCCGCCACCTGTGGAGGATCCTGGCCTGGGCCACGATGCCAGTGATGATGATGATGATGAGGGTGATGTCCGCACACAGCTCATCAACAACTTCTTCAGCTGAATGTGAGTATACAGAGATGTTATGTCAATGATTTGAGTTTGCATGATATGTGTTGGTGGTGCTCTGTTGCTGTTTGAGTGTGGCCATGTGCTACTTGACTGGATGCATGCAGCGATGTGTCCTTACAGGTAGTCTGTACTCCCCAACAGTGTTGACATGCTAACTTGGTTTTGTGTAGGTATCTTGTGACATATATTGGGCATGAGTATTGCAGTTCTGTCCTGTTCTTCAGTGCTTTTAACTGTGTGTCATGTCTGTCCTTCACAGGGTACTTTCCGAGTTGTTTGGTCAACTCTGATCCCCCGACACCATGATTCAACTTCCAGGGTGGAAGCAGTCGTTTCCCTACAGGTGATGTGCCACACACCCCTGGACTTTATTTCTTCAACACTTGGTGACTGTGTGGCCACTGCCACGTGGGATTACCTTGCATCTGAAGTGGAAACAACATGTTGCAAATGTGTAATAAACCTGTGCTTCACTTTGGAATGTGCGTTGTCTGTGGTCACACATCTGACTGACATTTGCTTACTGCACCTGTGGGCTAGTTAACACAGACTCTGAATAGGTGTGGTGTCTGTGCATTCCACTGTATTTCCTGGCAACATCAGTGTAGGCGATGAGTCAGATGGCCCTGGTGTGTATGTGTTGTGTTGCCCTAGTGGTCTGTCTCCCTCATATGTGTCACGTCGCCATGACTCACATAACGGTATAGAAATTGCTGTAGCAGTTAGCATGCACAGTGTCATTAAGCAGATCATCATCTCCATGACAAAATACCATGTTGGAATCACAACAGAGGCAAGTATGGTGTATTAGTGAGTTTATTTACATACATGTGTGAGGATAGTGCACAGGATGGTGGGTGCTGTACATTGGGATTGGAATCCAAAGTTGCCAGATGAGTTGGAAGTGTTGGTAGCAGAAATGTCCTGAGTAAAGTCCACAGTTATCTGATACATTAGTCCAACTTAAACTCCCCATGTCATGTGGGAAAGTTGTGTTGCATTCGACAGGGTGAACAGTTTGCACACAAAGGAGAATTTCCAGAACAGGTGTTGGGTTCCTGGGGGATGTACATGGCCATCTGCCTCTCAGTTGTCCTTCCTCGGACGACCCCTCTTATTTCTGGGAGGACCCTCACGTGCAGGCCGCTGCGGTGCAGAGGACTCTCCACCAGAGTCATCCTCCCTCCCTGTGGCAGTTGCAGTTGTTGTGGCACCAGATGTTGTGGGCACACAGGGAGGTGTGGACATGTTGGTGCTAATCTGGCGGAGGCATGTCAATATGTCCTTCTGCACCGCTGCCAGTTCTTCCAATGTGTCCCACTTGGACTCCATGCGAGACATGTGTGTCTCCACACGGGACATGTGGGAGTCCAAGCAGGCATGATGGGCAGCCTGCTGCTGTTGAATGTCCTTGAGGATCCCCACTACCTGGCTGACCTCTCCGGTGCTATTCTGGACGCATCTGCAATGCATACCAGTTGTGGGTCATCATGCAGTCCAGACCCCTCTGCAAACAGCGACCTCTGCCTACCACCCCTCCCACCACCCCTGGCCACACGGGCGGGACCTGCGGTGGCACGCACAGGTGACCCTAGGCCCCCTTGGGGGTTGGTACTGGGGTTGTTGTCCGTTGCTTCCCGGGGGGCCGGGGTCCCTGTGCTGTTGTCATTCAGTGTCCTTGGTCTGTCCGTGTCGGCGGGGGTGGTCTGTGTGTTGGCTGATGTTGGAGGAGTGGGTGCAGGGGGTGCAGATGGTGGTCCTGCTGGTGCTGCATGATGACTCACACCGGATGGGCCAGGTAGCCCTTCGCCATCCGAGGAGGGCAGAGGCTGTTCCACACCAGAGAGCTCAGGGGCCACCGGAGCCTGGGACAGGGACTCCTCATCATCTGCTGCTGTGTCCCCATCATCACCTGTGTTTGGAAGAGACACACAATGTATGTTATGTTTCTACAGGCATCAATGGTTAAAACACATGACAGTTGTGACTGTACATCTGGATGCGTGCCTGTACATTGCATTGTCCTAAGTTGTCACAGCCAGAGGTTGATATTGGTGTAGCACATTGTTCTGCCAACCAGAAGCATGTCAATGTTAATGTTGAGGTGTGTGCATGACCAGCTCATGTATTGATTGGCTGTACATGGCCATTGCTACTCCAGGGCCATCACGTGCCTGACACAGGTGTGTCATCCTTGTCCACATTTGTCCTTTAACAGGGACATACATGCAATTCCACTTAGGATATCTTTCAAGATTGGGCCATGTGTTGTGGCAGTTTTTGCCAGTCTTTGTGCGTCACATTGGTGTGTCTGGACAACATGGTCACAGTCCGGTATGCCTGGGATCTCTTGGGAGTATCTGTGTTGTTGTCTGGGTTCCTAGTTCACGTCTCATTTCATATAAGTGATGTTGTTAACGTAGATAATGATGTTGTTGCTGAGTTTTGTACGTGCAAACGTGATTAATCTTGTAAATGTCCTCCATGGTGATAAGGATTGGGCACGGCAGCTCTCTGGCTTTTCCATTCTCATGACAGTGATGGCCAGTGGTGTGTGTTGCAGTTCTGCTGCTGTGAGTAGCATGTCTCCTCAAATGCTGTCCAGGTTGGTGCTTGTGTCTACAGTGTCTATGACAGTGAATGGTGTGTTGTGTGAAGGATGCATATGGTGCCAAACGATGTGGGAGTGGAATGCAGCTCAGAACCGCAACTTGTGTTACTGACACCATGGTACAGTGTCCGGTATATTGATGTGTCCATTGCATTCACTGTCAGGTATCCCCTGTCAATGATGTCTCTGTGACTTCCTGTGTGTTTTGTGCTATGTAGTATGTCTGATTCTCCACAGTTGTCATCTGCAAGACACACCTTCACAGCCAGGCCAGGGGGCACCCATTGACACTGCATCCCCTGACAGTGTGTGTAAACATAGAGTTGCAATGGCTGTGAGTGTGTACGTGTTTGGGTTGGCCAGTGCATGGGTGTGAATTGCAGGCACATAATTTCTCATGCCCATGTGTCAGCCATCTTGCCAGGGCTTTTACTTTGGGAGTGACTGGTCCCACGTGTGTAATGTGTTTTTGCAGAGTAGGTGTGTGTATGGCCAGCATTGGTGGTATTTGGTTGACATCCGGACCTCCTTCTCCCCCAGCCCAGTTATCCCACCATTAAGCATGCCACCCTTGCAGTGGGTGCAGGTTAACTCTCAGGATGTCAGTCAGTGGTGTCCTGCTGTTGGTTGGTGCACAGTTCCCAGCAGGGCCTTGTGCTCCCCACAACAGAGCACCATTGTCAGACATCTTTGAAGTGGCTTTTCACTCCCTGTGAGGTGTGCATGCTTCAGTGTGAGCTTGCTGGGCCATGTGGGTGGGGGATGTTGAGCTGTGACTACCACTCCCATCATGCTATTGCCTACACCCCCTTCCCAGCATGCCCATACTTCCTTCCTTTTGACTCTGCTTCCCTGTGGGGTAGTGTGCCTGTGCTGACAGGATGGCTGACAGTGTTGTCCTGGCGTTTGTTTGGCTACAAGTCCCAAAAATGTCCCTGGGCTTCACACAGCATAACCCAGTGTGGTAGTTCTTTGTGGGATATTTAATTTCAGTGTGAGGCAATGCATTCTCCCAGGTGAGTTGTGTGGAGTTTGTGTTAAGGGGGTGTGTGAGAAAAGCTGCTGGTAACTATGGTCAGAGCTGTCAGTCCTCATTCCCATCCAGCCAGATATCCCACTATGGAACGTGCTTCCATTGCAGGGAGTGCAAGTTGGCTTTCAGGATGTCAGGCAGTGGTGTCCAGCTGTTGTTTTGAGCACAACACCCAGCAGGGGCTTGTTCTCCCCACAGCAGTACCCAGTGTCAGCCATCTTGTCAGTTCTTTTCCACTCCCTGTGATGTGAGCATGGTTCAGAGTGGTGTTGATGGGCCAATTGTGAGGGTGACCAATATCTGTGACTACAACTCCCATCATGCTATTGGCTACACTCACTTCACCAGCATACACACAATTCCTTCCTTTCAGTCAGCTTCCCTGTGAGGTGGTGTTCTTGTGGTGGCAAAATGCCTGACAGTGTTTGTTGGTTAGATTTGTGCCACTGCCTTGCTCTATTTGTTGTTAGGTTTGTACATGTCATGACACAGTTACATATCACTATGAGATGGCAGGTATTGTGTTTGTCTGACTAGCATACACATCTTGGGATGATTATCTTTTGGTTACTGTGGCTTTGCTAACGGTGCATGGTTTCATTATCCCCTTGACAGTGATGTGTGTGTATTGTCACACAATATTGGGTATATTGGTTGTGTACTCACCAGGCTCTGGGATGTTTGATAGTCCATGTACGCTCACTGGTGGTAGGATCGTCCGCACCTTCTCCTCCCAGGACCTGAGGTATACTGGTTTGGCAGGAGGGCCACTGCCGGTGCGATGACTCAAGGCGTAATCCTTCTTGAGTAGGTCCTTGACCCTCCTGCGCACATCATACCACCTGTTCTGGATGTCTTCCTTTGTGAGCAAACATGGTGATTGTGCATTCACCCTGTCGACGATCCTCTCCCACATCTTGGTTTTCTGCGACATGGGGGTCTGTTGGACCAATGTACCAAACAACTGTGGCTCTACCCTGAGGATTTCATCTACCAGGACTTCCAATTCACTGTCTAGGAACTTTGGATTCTTCTTTGAGGGCATGGTGATGGGTGGTGGTGGGGATTGATGTGTGGGTGAGTGTGCAAGTGAGGGTGGGTGAGTGTCAGTTTTGCTGGGTGTATGTGAGGGTGCTATTATGGAGGTGCTAATGGTGTGTGGCTTGTGTGATGGATGAGTTGTGCGTGTGTCTGTGGTTGCTGTATGATGGTGTTCTGTGCTGGCAGGTCTGTTGAATTTGCAAAGGATCATGGTAGGGATTTGTGGCCTTTATATGGGTGGAGTTGTGGGTGTGTCTTTGTTCCATGTTTTTTTTCCCCAGTATTTATTGACTTTGTCATTGCTTGTTTGGCCCTTTTTTTTGTATTTTTTCCTTTGTATTTTTTGGGCATGTAGGAGACGTTCTTCTGACCGAGTAGGACGCTGCAGTTGTCTCGTGCGAGCTTCTCCGAGTCTTTCACGCTGTCTTTCTGCTGGGATTTCATGTGCGGCGTACGCGTCGGTCGCAGAGTATTTGGTTGCTTCGGCTCCCTGTTTTCTATGCGTGTCGGTCGTACGGCTTGAGCTCCGTGCGACTCGGTCTGGTTTTACAGGCATTGCATCGTACTGCGCGGGTCGGAGTTCGTGGGTACGTATCTGTCGGGTTCATTCCTGGTGCGTGTCGGTCGGTTCGATTCGCGTAGATTTTCCGGCCGGATAGCTGCTTTCCGTGCGGTTCGGTCGTTCGGCTTGTGTTCCGTACTAGTCGGTCGTAATTCACATGCATAGCATCGTACTACGCGGATCGGACAGCGCCGGTACGTGTCGGTCGGACTACATTCCCGTACCGAGTCGGTCGGTACGTTTTCCGGCCTGAATCGGAATCGGCCCCTATGTGTGAATATGGTGTGAATAGCATTTATAATACTATTATGTTGTAGATTATATGTATATTTGTGTGGGTGGGAATGTTTGTGTTTTTTTACAGGTTCTGGTCGTGAGAAGTGGCCGTTACGGGAAAAATGCGTTTTTTTGCATTAAGGAAGTTTATATTAGTTTAAGTAACTAATAATTTTTTACACTTACTTAATTTTTGGGATTTTCATGGAGCGTTTCTTTTTTAAAACACTTTTTGGGGGTTTTATGGTTTATCGTTTGTGGACTTACGGACGGAGGAGTAATTTATGAACAGTTGGATTTTTCCATTTTTTAGGGGGTATTTTTTTGTTCCATTGGTATTATGAGATACCTGGATTGCTTTAGAAGAGTTGGGATTTCCTTTCTACTGCTACGGAAACGGTAAGTTATTTTAATTATTTATTGTGGGAGGGAAATGTTAATAAAGTTAGTGTTATTCTTGTTTATATTTCCATATATATAATTAATATGTCTATATATATTTTTGATTTTAATAAAAATATATTAGACAAATTAATTATTTTTGTGGAAATATAAAAATTATATGTATTTATTTAAATTGATTTTAGAGAAAAGTATTATATTTTTTATGGATCTATAATTTATAGTAGGCTTTTGGCAATTATTTCTATGTATTCTAGGCCTCTTGTTGCTGGATACAGTCTGACTTGATGTTGTAAGTATTGAAACATTTGTTTAGTTTGTTTAGATACTTTGGGCTGTATTTGTGTTATAGATTGCTCCATTCTTAGCTGTTGGTAGCTCTGTTCTTTTTGGAGGGATAGTAGGAGTTTGTGTAGAGTAGGTGGACTTCGGCCTGTTGTTGCTTGGAAGGCATTATGCCAACCTTCAACAGCATTGTTTGTTTTTGCCTCTTGGTTTAGTGTGCTAAGGTATACATTCCACCATGGGATTTGGTATTTAGGCTGCCTTCTATGTCCTGATCTATGGAGTCTTCCCACCCAGGTATCTTCAAAATAGTCTAGGAGCGGACTTAATTTTTGTTCGTTTTGTTGGTAGTAAGGACTTTCTATGAATAGGTTGTAATGTTCAGCTATGTCAGTCACTGGGACGTAGGCCAGTGCTATAAGCTTTTTTATTTGATATGCGAAGGAGCTATTTGTCGCATATTCAACACTTAGGGGCTCATTACGATGGCAGAAAAATAGCCACCGCCGGGCCGGCGGTGGCTATCGTTCCACCATCGTCATGAGATTTACCCCCGCCACATTATGATGGCGGTGGGTACCGCAGCGGAGGGAAAGTCCGGCCGCCGCTTTTCCGCCGGTAGCAATCGTCACGATTGCCTGGCGGAGTGGTCAGCATGCTCACAATGGCTCCGCGGCACAATTATGATGCCGGCGGTAGCCAGCCTTTCCGTGGCGGTCGAACCGCCATTGAAAGGCTGGCGGAGAATGTCTTCCAGGGCCTGTTGCGGGCCCCCCTTGTGTTGGGGGGAGGTGTGGGTGCACTGGGGGTGTACCCATGGTACCCCCCTATATTTCACTGCACCAAGTGGCAGGCATAGTGTAGTGCCTGCCACTTAGTGCAGTGAAATGCACAACATGCTCCTTTCAACATTGCGGCGGTGCTGCTGTCAGCAGCCACCGCCGCAATGTTAAGGGTGCGGAATACGACCGCAGCGGTCCCATCATAATTGGATAGGCAGGACCGCCGCACGCATGGCGGTCGGACCCAATCACCGCTACAGTGGCGGGCGGATCAAATCCTCCCACCATCGTAAGGAGCCCCCTAGTGTTGATTTCTGAAGGTGCCTCCATATACACCGATTAAAATGATAGTAGCAACCCTGAATTGATGTGTGTGGGTAGGATTTCAGAAGTGCATTTATCATTGCCTGCTCAAAATCAATAATTATTTTTTGGGGAAAATAATTATTGGTTTCTTGTTTGCTTTTAGATAGTACTTCCATATAGGTGGAGTTTTGTTTATTTGGTAGTAAGGCGTAGATAAAAGGGATGTTAGTGTTTTGATGTAGGGCATGGACAGTATATAATTGATAGAATGGTTTGGGACATATTGTAAAAGTCCCATCCATCATCCATGTTTCTGACTGTTGGAGTTTTACTAAATTATTAGCTGTTGCAAACATAATTATTCTTTTATCTGTAGATTTGTTGTCATAAAGAACAGATGGTTCTTTGTTATGTATTATAGATAGTTCTGGGGGAATTTCTACCTCTTCAAATGTTTTTGGGGTAGGTGTGGTGGTTCTTTTCAAGGAAGAAATAGAGGGCATTTGGCCAGTATCATGTTGGGGTACTCTGGGCAGCATCTCCTTAAGTATTTGAGTGGTAGATTTCTGTGAGCTAGTGCTGGCTTCTCTAATGTCCTCTAGGGCATTCCGAACCTCTATTTCAGTAACATTTGGGGGGTGGTTATGCTCCCTTACATACATAACAGCTGTTTCTTTAGTTGTAGCCCTCCCATAACACTTATTAGAATAGTATTTGCTACATTTCCAGTTTACTTTCAGTCCCCTTTGCTTTTCTTGGGTATAGACATACCCCATGTAACATAGCAAAAACTTTCCTTTCTGGGAAGTGATAAATTGGGCACCTTCAGTCATTGTGATGTTTTAAATGCTAAGAAAAATGTATATAAAAATTAATAAAACGAATAATGTATAGGTTTGTAATTAGTACATACACATTGTTATTAATATACTTACAATGTTGATTTTGATGTTGTTTTTAATGCTGATGCCCTTTCTTTGTTGATTGATTTCTGTTTTGTTGCTGATGTTTCTGTTGGTAGAATAAAAGATATTTTCACTGACTTTGTTCAATTGTGCACGAGGTGGGGTGGGGGTTTGGGATACAGTTGGGGTTTGGGTGGCTGGTTTAGGTAATCTTTAAATTGAATTTTGTTTTATACTTACTTTATTTGTTAGACGATTTTTGAAACAGTTCTGTAGTTGTTTTGATGCTTTGAGAATTATCTGTAGAGGAGGTACAGATTGAGAAAATATATAGATTAATTATTAATGCATGATAAATAGTAGTTCTTGAGGGTTAGTAGTAGCATTTAACTTACTTTTTGAAGTAGGAAGTAGATTTTTCTTCAATAAACTCCTGTATTCTGGCAGTAATCCGGCAGAGTTTCGTCTTCTTGTTTCTTTTTGGTTTGAAGTGTAAAATGACGATTAATTTTTCGTTCTTTATATAGGGTCTAATTAATTGTTTCTTTAATGTGATTGCTTTTTTTTAATATTGTGTGTATTTCATTGGTTGATATTTAATGTATTAATTGTTTTGGTTGTTGTTTTCCATATATGGAATTCGCTAATTAAGATTCAGTTAGTGCTTTTTATTTTTTACACAGCTTTAATTATTGAAATATATATTATATTGTATGTGATGTAAAATAATGTGTGTAGATTATTTAAATATAAGATTTAAATAGTTAGTAATAGTGTATTTGTGAAAATATGTATTATTATATGTTTTAGTATTTTTAAAATTGATTGTATTTTATTTATTTTGTATCCAGTGTATGTTTATTTATTGAAATGTATTTTTGGTGTTCAATTTTGTTGGCTTTATCTGCTTTTTCAGATGTCGATATTTTTCTAAAAACGATAATATTGCTGTCTATATTTTTGTCATCGATATTTTTAACATGTATATTTTTAATGGATGTCCGATATTTTAAATTACGATATTTTTGTGTTCGATAATACTGTTATCAATATTAATGTTTGTTGATATTTTGGTGTCGATAATAGTGTATTTTTTTTAATGAATATAGGATGTCGATATTACTGTAGTCGATAATTTTGTGGCGATAAAAATGTAGGTCGATATTGTGTCTGTCGATATTATGTCAGTGATTCCCCCTCTTCATCTGCCTAAAAAAGGTGTGGGTGCCTGGAACCACAAGAAATAGGAGTGGGTGTTGGTTGCCCATGTTTCATAGATTGATCAATCCTTAATATGGTACTGGGGTACTGTTTAGTCCATATTGTCGTTGGAACCGTTGTCCCCTGCGAGGCTGAATATCTCCAGTATTAGGTTCTGACCCCAATCAAATCCAGAGGCATAATTATCTTTTGCGGAGCTATCAGATTTCTCTGAATTCCTTAGTTGATAGTCTGATTTTGAATAAAGAATTGTACCATCTATTGAGAAATGTTTCAGATCCTTTTGAAACTTTGATAATTTTGACTAGGTCAGGTCATCTTTGAATTCTGCAATAGTCTTATTCACTTCATTCAGTTTCTTTTTGAAAATAGAAAATCTCACATGTGTTTTTAATGCTGCCTCACTTATGTTATTCTTGACCAGTAATGCATCAGATTTTTTGTTTTTTTGTCATAAGGATAATGAGCACCAACCAGTCCCTAGTGCACTTCCAGGCAACTAAAGACCAGATTGTTTCTGAATTCTGTAACTTCAAGGAAGATATGAGGTTGATTTGTCACTATGAGCCCTCTTGGAGATGTGTCCCCCTTGAGATTAAATTCATTATAGCTCCATAAAATAGAGTCTTTACTTGAGTTCTTTTTGGGTCAGATAAAGACTTCCACTCATTTATATTTGTACTGGTTTGATTCAGATAAGCATCATCAATGGAGGGGTGCTGAAAGAATTGATAAAACTGCATCATCATAGAATGACAGTCCTTCCATTGTTCTGCTTGATCTAGTGGTAGATTATTTTTAATCATACACTAATACCCAGCCTGTAGCCTTAGTGTTTATTGTAGCTGTATGCTCTGCTGGATGTGTTTTGATCGGAAAAAAAGTTTTTAATTTTGAAATGTTTTACCTTAATGAAATCATATCACTTCTAAACACACTGAGAAACAATCAGCATGCTGTTGAACTGCATTACTCAGTAAACTCTGATGTGACCACAAAACGCGTGGCCATCGCTGTGACTTCATTATACCACAAGGAAGCAGTGATTCCTTAGCTATAATCAAATGCCCTTTCATTCAGCAATTGGCAGACATGGGAAACAAAAGGGCAATTGGTGGCATGAGCCCCTTGACAAAGTAAGTTTGCTATCATGAACTATACTAGTGGGTCCTTATTAATTCTTATTGTCTCACTATAAGCTCACTTTACGCTTGGGTATATGCAATTTTAGGTGTGGGGCCACCACGCAACCACTATTGAAATGATTGAAATGATTGAAGCACTTAAATTTGAATAACGCACACTACAACTCGATCCTAAACAGCAGCAGTTAAAATCAAGACCCATCTCCCTGCTCCCCTTTCCAGCCAAAGTCATTGATAAGGCCATTAACACCCAACTCTCCGAGTTTATCGAATCAAACAACATCCTAGACCTCTCCCAATCTGAATTCAGAAGCAACCACAGCACCGAGACCACTCTCCTCACTGCACTTCTGACATTCGACACCTGCATCCTCCTCAACAGCGGCAAAACCACAGCCCTCATCCTCCTGGACCGCTCGGCCACTTTCGACACCATCTCCCATGACACCCGATGCGCTAGACTTCATTGCGCCGGCATCCGCGACAAAGCCCTCAACTGGATCCGCTCCTTCCTCACCAGCCTAACACAGAGAGTCAGGCTTCCACCTTTTCTTTCAGAACCCACAGAAATCAGCTGTGGAGTGCCACAGGGCTCCTCCCTGAGCCCCATCCTTTTCAACATTTAAATGGCCCCACTTGCAACCATCATCGGAAACCACAGACTCAACATCATCTCCTACTCCAATCACACCCAGCTGATCCTCTCCCTCCCCGACGAACCCACAGCCACCAAGAACAACTGCCACAGCGGATTGAAGGCAGTAGCCACCTGGATGAAGGACAGCTGCCTCAAGCTCAACTCAGACAAGACCGAAGTCTTCATCCTGGGCCCCAACCCCACCACCTGGGATGACTCCTGATGGACCACAGTGCTCAGAACTTCCCCAGACCCACAGACCACGCACAAATCCTTGGCATCATCCTGGATTCCTCGCTCTCAATGAACCGTCAGATCAACGCTGTCTCGTCCTCCTGTTTCTACACGCTCTGTGTGCTCCGAAAGATCAAGTGGATACCCACTGAGACAAGGAAAATAGTCACCCACACACTCGTCAGCATCAGACTCGACTACGGCAGCACACTCTATGCCGGCGCCACAAAAAAACTCCAAAAGAAGCAGCAAAAAACCCAAAACACCTCTGCCAGACTCATCCTTAATATCCCTCCCGTACCCACATCACCGACCACCTGAGAAATCTCCACTGGTTCCCAGTCAACAAAAGGATCACCTTCAAGCTCCTCATGCAGGCCTACAAAGCCCTCCACAATGCCGGACCTGCATACCCCAACCACCGCCTCTCCTTCCACACCCCCACCAGACATCTCCGCTCTGGCAATCAGGCCCTGGCCACCATCCCACAGATCTACAGGACCACAGCTGGAGGAAGATCCTTCTCCTACATCGCTGCAAGGACCTGGAACTCCCTTCCTCTGCATCACAGGCAATCACCATCTCTGCCTCAATTCAGGAAGGACTTCAAGACCTGGCTCTTCGAATGACAGCAGATCCCCCCTCTCAGCGCCTTGAGACCCTTACGGGTGAGTAGTCGCGCACTTCAAAACCCTGATTGATTGACTTGACAATAAAGAGGTCAAAACTGTTTGACGATATGGGCCAACGCAGCACATTTTGTTGTGGACAAAGTCTTTAAATGTTTGTTTGCCTGTTTGCATGCCAAATAGTCAATCAATCAATCAATCAGGGGTTTTTAAAGCGCGCTACTCACCCGTGAGGGTCTCAATGCGCTGGGGGAGGAGCAGCTCCGGTCAGTCGAAGAGCCAGGTCTTGAGGGTGTTCCTGAAGATGTGCAGCGTGGGGGCGCGTCTGATGTCGATCGGGAGCTAGTTCCAGGTCTTGGCTGCGATGCAGGAGAAGGTTCTTCCACCCGTTCTAGATCTGCGGATGCGCGGGGGTTCAGTGAGGGCGAGGTCGGAGGATCTGAGGTTTCTCTTGGGCACGTGGAAGGAGATTCTGTCATTGAGATATTGGGGGAAATAGTGAGACCCTGTTGCATCATTCAGCAACATGATGCCTATCTGACGTGGTGCATAATTTTGTGGCCCATAAAAACCATTGTGCAAGAGTTTGTTTCTCTGTTTGCATTCTAAGTAGTGCTTCCTTAATGTATTACCACATGGTTACAATTAGGTAACACAATGAGATAGCATACAGTTATAAGCCAATCTTTAAAATACTACCCCATTAATTATTTTCAACACTAAGGGGCCGATTGCGATGGCGGAAGGCCCGCCACTGCCAGCCGTGCGGTGGCAGGCCCTCCGCCATCGTACGTGGATTCCCCGCCCGACAAATTAGGATGGCGGGGGAATCCTCTGTGCAGCGTGGTGGTTGCAAACACCGCCCACCACTGTTCCACAAGGCTGGCCTTTTCCTCCCGCCTTCCAGAACCAAAACATAGGGAATCCTTGTGGTGGTGCCTTGCAGGCACCGCCATAGGAATTACGATATCCCTTTCTGCCAGTCATTCTGTGGCGGTCATCCTGCAGCGAAAAGACAGGCAGAAACGGATTCGGGGGCCCGGTGTGGGCCCCCCTTGTGTTGGGGGGAGGCAGTGGTACACAGGGGTACCCATAGGACCCCCCTGCATTTCCCTGCACTGAGTGGCAGGCACCGTGTGGTGCCTGCCACGTAGTGCAGGCAAAGGCACTACATGCATTTTTACTATTGCGTCTGGTGCTGAAGCCAGCAGCACCCGCCGCAATGGTAAACATGCAAGATGCGATCGCCACGGTGGCGGTTGCATCATAATTTCACGTGCGGGACCGCCGCCATACAGGCAGGCAGTCCCAATCACCACCTCGATGGCGGGCGGACTCAAGTCCGCCGCCATCGTAATGACCCCCTAAGGGCCTGATTCACAAAGGTAAAGTTAGACCAAAAGTCTAACTTTAGACCAAAAGTCTAACTTTGCGACTTTTTTGTATTCAGCAAGGGACTCATGAATAGTATCTTTGCGACTGCGGAGAATCCACGCTTGTGGCAAATTCCCCGCAGTCAGGTTGCAATCTCGGCACTCGGGGCAGAAACTCCACACTCAGGGCAGAGTAAGTGTAATTTCATACACCTGCAGACAATTAATACCCCCTGCAACCCCTGAACAACAAACCACATAAAAGCAACACACAGTCAAGGTTCTGATTTTTCTACACCTACACTTCATCTGCCTACTCTGGGACGTGCCTTGCCATCAGCATGTTACATGTGAGGAGGAAAAAGAACTACACTGAGGAGGAGACCAATATGATTGAAACATTTGAAGTGAGGAACTACAAAAAACTGCATGGTCTACCTCCATACCTCCACAGTGCAACATAGAAGGCAGCCCTATGGCACCAGTTGGCAACTGCAGTCAGAGTGTTGGAGAAGGATGTCCGGACCATCACAGACATCAAAAAGAAGTGGCAGGATGATAAGAGGCAGGTGAAGGAGTACACCAAGATAGAGGTAGCCAGATACAGGTTGTGGACAGGACTATGCGGACATTGTGCGACCAAGGGGGGAGGGGTGGGGGCGGGCAGGAGTTGTGGGTTTTCTATATCGTTTTTTATTGTTTGTATGCGTTTCTGTTGATCTCACTTGGAAAAGTCGACTGCAATTATATTTGTATGGTTTGATTATGCAGATGTCTCTGGTGTGCAGAGCCCTGCGATATATGCGTAACTTGACAAATAAAATCTGTTTTAAAAAAAAAAGATAGAGGTAGCCAGAGCTCTCCATGGAAGACTAACTGTAACCCGTCTCCATCTTACCCCACTTGAAAAAGACATCCTCTCCACCATGCACCAGTGGCGGCTCCTCGGCTCTAGCGGATATGACTCATAAGAGTATAATACTTCATACCATGTTGGCTAATGAAAGGATGATCTGCCTTTATGTTAAATTAATACAGGATGTACCAGATTGCTTACATTGTCCAAAGAGGAGTAGCCACACTGGGTTGAAAGTCTATACCTATGACATATACATGTAAAAGGAATCCTTTGTATTAAAATATGGATATGTATGGCACATTGCAGCTGCTGTCAGGACTTCCTCAGTGATCCAAAGTACACAATCCAGGGATCTAGGAGACAATCTGGCTGCAGCATTCAGAGACACTACCATCCGTCCATCAGGTAAGTGTGGCATATGGTGTTGTGAACTATTGGTTCCCAAATAGTGCAAAATTACCAAATCCTTGTGAAAGGATATTAGCAGATATTGCCACTTTTTTGTAGCATCTGAAGTTAGTGTGTGATATGTTCCCAAAATAATCAATGTTGGATGTGTTAATTTTGTATGTTCAAATATAATTCATACTGATCATTAATTACGGTCTCACCTCCTTCTGAAGCTATTGGGTCGAGGACCACATCTTCCGCCATATACTCAAGGAGCTAGGTTCAGCAGCTGACATCACGGGAAAGCTCAATTCCACACAGAGCTGTGGCTGGAGCTGGTGAGTTCGAATTTGCATTGCACATCTGCATTGAACACCTCTGTGCTACAGTGTGAGATGTCATATATAGTTTTATACAAACCGGATCACATATGGAACATCAGATAGATGCAGAGATTAGGTGACCCACCCTTTGTGTTGTAGCACATGATATACTATGGCAAATACATATCCTGTTGCAACCTCTGTCTTTCAGGTGCTGAGGACAATGAGTGGGTTAAGGAAGCTGAGCCATCCACCAGTGAAGGTTGGTGGGCAATTCAAGTAGAGAACCTGATCCGCCTCCAAACAGCAATGTCACCGGCCAGCAATGCTCAAGAACAGGAGCATGAGGAGGAAGAAGATGGAGATGAAGAAGATGATTAGATACTGGTCATGGAGGAGGACCGGGATTATCAGGAGTGCATTGTTGGACCACTGGGCAAATCACTGAAGCCTGCTTCAGGTCTGGCCAGCATTGTGCCTCCCACTTCACCTCTGAGGATTGCCCATTCCCAGCAGTCAGCCAACCAGTCACAGCATTCGCCCAACACAACCGTCAATTTTAGACAGCCCTCATGTCCAGGGTAGACATATTGCTTCTCTTACACACTCCTCCCATAACAGTGCATCACAGGCCTTCTCTCAAGTGTCTTAGTGACCTAACACCCCTGGTGAGGAGCAGGTATCCCCTAGGCACCACTATCCTCTCCACAACCTTCCACGTGCTACCACTCTCCGTGCTGGTGGACTCCACGGTCATATCAGAGGCCGTCCATGTGAAAGGGGCAGGAAGATGGTCAGGGTTGCCAATGGGAGGATGACGATTTGTGCAATAGGGGCTACTCTGTCTGACATTTCAGATTCACCACAGGGAATACAGGAAATCCCTCAGATTATTGACAGACAGATCCATGTCTTGGACAGTATTGAGAAATCTTGCCAAGAAATGGCAAGGAGGCAAAATTACATCATAGCAATCTATAGGGAGCAGAGTGCAAGACGCCATGCTTTGGCCATCAAGCTGATGGAAGGCATGTTGAAACTGTTTCAAAGTCTTCCTTCACGGTCAACACATGGAGGGGACCCAACACATCTACCTACACTACACCCCACCCAGTCACCTTTACCACAACCTGCACAGGTACCCTTCCTACGTGCACAGGTACCACCACCCCTAGACATGCCCCCCTGCACAGTCATCTCCCCCCTGCCCAGTCATATTCCACACCTGTACAGGCACCCTTACCCCCTGTACATGCACCTCCTCCACCTGTACAGACACCTTCACCCCCAATACAGGCACTTCCCCTACCTGTACAGGCACCATCACCCCCAGTAGAGGCACCTTCTCCACCTGTACAGGCACACTCACCCCCTGTACTGGCACCTCTCCCAGCTGCACAGGCACCATCGGCCCGGACCAGCACCTACCCCACCTGTACACCCACCCTCACCCCTATACAGGTACACATACCAGTTGTACAGGCACCCCCATGCCCTGTGCAGGCACACCCACCAACTGTACACACAGATACACCACACCCACCCACACATCGGCACCAACACAGTAAACACACTTAATCAGAGATCCTCACAACTACAATTGCCAACTTGCAAGAGATTTCCCCCATGAGCACTATATGAATACCCCCAATATATGTAAATAAAAAGATATTCTTCACAAGTCAATACTGAGATGCGTAATAGTTGATGATGGTCATTTGGTTACTCTTGTTTTAGGCCATATATGTGACAATAAATGTGTGTGAGTAAGACACGTAGATTTGTAGGACCATCTGTGTAACAAGGTATCATGTTGAAAGCATAGCTAAACACCTATCGATGTTGACTTCCATACTTTGAATACTTTGAATACAGCATATATAATGAGCAACACAGATATGGTGTTCAAGAAAAATATTTACATTTTAGGAAATAAATGATATTTAAAAAACTGTTCAATGGAAAGAGAGAAAGGAAATTAAATTAAATCTTCGGGCAGAATGGGCAAGAGAACTAGGAGGGGGTTGGACAAAATAAATAAAACACGTCAGGAAGCATCAGGGAAACCAATCTATGTACATAGGTTAAACAAAAAGTCCACAGTCGAAACATAGTCCAGTCAGTGGTCATCCTCAATGTCCCCCTTCTCCACTATGTGGAGATTCTCTGCTCCTGTGGCCTCTTTCTGGCTGGCAGGTGCACAACCAGACACCCTACAGAAGCAGGAAATATGAGGAGTATGAGGGGTAGAAGGGGAAACAGTGAGGGAAGACGTACTGGGAGACACAACTACATGTCTGCACCCAAAGAAGTGATGGAGGCATTGATGTTGGTCATTTGTCTGAAATGTGCCTCTCAGAACATTCAGAGTTTGTGTCGGATCTAATGTAAGATCCGAGAGGAAACCTTCTAGATCATCAGATACTACTATCATTTCCTGGGATGCTGCCACAGGAGTAATCACACATGGAGTGGTGTGGGTAGAACATGAGGGGTGTGGCATATCAGGGGCAGATGTCTACATCAGCTCTTCCGGGCAGCCACTTGGAGGGGGCTAGTAGCAGGAGGTGCGGCTGGAGGCCCGATGGAATGGAGGCCTCAAGAGATAAGGTGGGGTAGTGGTAGTCCGAGATGGTAATGGGGCCTGCCCTGGAGACACCATTTGCAAGTTAAATTCTTGTGGGCCAGGGGGGGAGCCACATTCCTCCTCCCCCTGGCTGGAGGTGTCCGTACCAGTGTCCCCCCTTCAGTCTCTTTAGCCTCCACCCAGGCTGTCGCTGTGGATGTTAAAGAGTCTATACAGGTGGATTCATTACCCATGCCTGAAGGTTTGTGTTCTTCCTCCTCTTCGCTGGTGGTATCCAGAAGATGTGCCTGCCGACGAGCCAAGGATCTTCCATGTGCCCGCAGTCGAGTCCGGAACCCAAAGATTTTATACAGAAAATGACAAAGCGGAGAAAAAAAGCTGGAAGTTCAATACAGGGAGTTGCAGGCAGCCATTTTATGGTCATTCTGAGCCATCCTCACCTTCAAGCAAGATCCTCTGCCATCCTGCTGCTCTGTTTAACTAACCTGCACCCAATATGGCTGAGGGACTGGAGGACAAGGCACCCCCTTTCCCTGAAACTTAATTGAACTTACTAATAGGGGATGCTTGATATACCCTCAGCTTTATAGGGACCAGAGAAACAGCTGAGTAATGCAGCACTCAACCAAATCTGGAGAGATCTTGCTGTTTGCTGCAGTGTAGTGTGTGTGTGTATATCTGAGAAAACCTAAGATGTGCTGTAAGTGCTGGGAGGATGTGTTAGTACAACATTAACAGCTCAGACAGTGCTAGCCACTCCTTGACAAATATCTCACATGGCACCTGAAAAATTTCATGAGCCAGTGACATAAGATCATAAGTGAACATTACACCTGCTTGTGTGATGCATTCAGCATTACACACAATACAACATGCGTGGCCTTTTCTAATCGGGCCCTTAGTTATTAGTTAGATGCATGAAGGAGTCTTTTTCTGAGCATACAGCCCTGCCAAGTTTCCCAGGTCCATGCATGATGTGCTGAACCAGTCCAGGTTTTTTCTTTGGATTCTGGGACTTGCAGTCTTGTTTATTCCATAGTAAAACAGCACTACAAGTCCCAAAGTTCAAAGAAAAAAATCTGGCCTGGAGCAGTACATAATGTATGGACCTGCGAAACATAGCATCGATGAGCAAAGACAATCCATGTCATTACACAGGTCCATTTTAGCAATGACGTATGTGTGACAGACATATGGCCACACTGCCATATGTTTCATGTTACGAATCCTAAACACATCTCCACACAGATGCTTATCATTGTGAATTCAGTAAAGTCAGAGTGCATCACATATGCAACATGTTGATTGAAGGGGTGTGTAGTAATGTTACTATGGCATCTTGCTAGCCATCATGACAGTAGATCATGGGCAGCGAAATGTTGAACATGCCTAACCTCACTTTGTCAGCACCATAACTAATGTGTCTCAGAGACCAACATTATATTCTTATTGTAATACAGTTCAGGGAGGTCTCACACATGCAGTGTGCTAGACCCAATGGTTTCGGGCTGGCTAAGACGTATCAAAGCCAGTCAGAACCCACAATTTCAAATAGAATTAGGACAATATACTTGTCTGATAACCTGTGCTCACCCTCTGGTAGCTTGGCACCGAACAGCCAGGCTTATCCTCAAGTCTCGAGTGTAAAGCGTTGGCACAACACCTCCCCTCGCAACATACTGTGTTCGCCACAAAAGACTCCACACCATTTGTATAAAAACACTTGTCTTTGTATTACACACTCACACTGAAATCAAAATGTGATCCATAGTATATATACACTTTACAGTTATACGCAATTGTCAAACTTCTCTGTTGAAATCACAATGAAACACACATTGTATATACACTTTACAGTTATTTGAAATTATCGGACTTTCCCATTGCCAGTAGGTCAAACAGTCACTAGTCTCTGACTGTGTCACGCAACTCAGCCCCTCAGTCTTTCAACTCTGCCAGCCATTGATACACATTGCCCATGCTGGCTACATGTCACTAGACAGTCAGAACCACCTAACATGGAAAGAAACTAATTTAGTTTCATCCGTCCAGATTAGACATCCAGGCACCCGACGGCACCTGCACAAGGGTGGGATCGCCAGCCCCTGCAAACAAAGGGTTGTGACCCAGGAAGCTGGCATGCTCCCTATCTGGAGCAAAGCTTTACCCTTAAATGAAGGTGTGACCTGCCATAGACCCACAGCAGTCAACTGCAGGTGCCCACAAGGCACACGAAACCCCTTGCGTCTCGTCACAATGTTTCCCAAAACAAAGCACCCTGCGGCGTGGGTCCAGGGAAAGGGACCCAACGACCTCGGACAGAGGCTGCTCCCGATCTGGAGGACAAGACAGCCTCAGCACCCTGCACAAGCAAGCACAGGTCCCCTTGTTTGCAAGCACAGGTCCCTCGGACTCTGCAAGCTTCCCCTCACTCCTCGAACTCAGCACATCATGGCCCCTCAGATGGCTGCTGATCTTTGCGCACACACTCCTCTTGCACAGCGAGATGATGGTGTATGTCAGAATGGTCCATGTCCCAACCACGATCACTTCCCCCCTGTCTCCACCGCATCCAGTGGGGTCCTTACGATGTGATGGAGACAGGGGGCTCCTTTGTGTCCCTGGCATCTCATTGACAGGAGGCCAGCTTACCTGCCCTCAGAGAGTACTTCCAGACTCAGATCACGACAGTTGGCACTAGCTGCAGGCCAGCAACGTCCAGGCAAAATCCACCAAGTGATAAACCCCTTCTTGGAGCACGAAAAGCTCCAAGCCACCACAAGTCTGCTAATAGTTCAGTTGCAGTCCCTCCTGCCCTAATGATTCCTCATGTCAATTTCCCAGTACCGAACCAGCGCAGTATGGGTCCAAATCCAAAAATGTCACTACTTTCGTAGACTAAAGCCCCAGTAGTTATACCCACCATGGCCTTTGAAGATACAGTCAGTTCAAAAGGCCACCTTTGAAATGCACAGGGCCACTCTAAATGTTGTCCTGTCTGCCTTCCTACCCCAGGAGGTTTGATCACAATCTTTAGTGGGGCCAGGATACTGCCCCTTGGAATGCAGGTGCCAATTCCAGCCCCACGTAACCATCCCGGAAAGGCCCTTCATAGTCAGAGGTCTGCAGTTTCCCGTGAACCCCTAGTTTATGGTCCTCTGTCAGGAATGCACAGATGTGGCTATCCCCCTAGCAACCAGTTTGGAATTAGGAGACAGGCAGCCAGGCACACAGAGCCATGCACATCGAAATGCCCACTTTCCCAAAGTGACATTTCCATCATCTTAATGTCAAACCCACTCCCACTACCGTAGAGGATTCACCATTACAAACTCATCGATACAAAACATATTACTGTTGTGTTTCTGCCAGTAGGAAATAATTCTAGACAGCTTTTCCCTACATCGCCTCATGCTAATCTAATGTGAGAACCAGGCCCCATCGTACTGAATAGCCCACCCGGTGTCAGTCACGACTTTTGCAGGTAACACATACATACACCTGCCCAACCTCTTCCCAACACCACTCCGTATCACCAGGGAGAACTCCGATAGAGAAGGAGAAACAGTAACCCGTGCACACAGGCCCCACCAGGGCAAACCTGTGGCCCAATCGATGAGCTACCTCCGTGGCTGGCGCAACCATTATGGCAGGCCCACAGAGGCACATTTGAGATACATGCCCTTGGTATAGGTCTCACCCCATGACAAGGGACTTGTAGCTAACTCGAATCAGCCAATAATAGACACACTGCTCCAGTGTATGTACATGATGAGCCCAGCGCTTTGACACGGCACCGCAGGGCCAAATGCACCCAAGTCTTAAGGCTATCAAAACAAGGTAAAAACATGAGGTCAGCAGCCAAAAAGGTCAGGGGAGACCACGCCAACAAAGGTCAGGTCTAACACAGTGACATTTAATCCCCTAACACAATGGAGTCCTTTGAGATATTGTCTGCACTTACCACTGACGTGTACAAAATGTGTTGTTTGGTCAATCTTTTGACTCTTGACAACAGCTGTTGTTTACATATGTATTGCTTACAGAGTAGTCTCAGGATGGAATTTATGAAAAGAGTGTTAAATGTCCACCAATCATCATTGACAAAAGACTGTGAAACCAGATAAAGCTGTAAAATAACTGGTTGCGCAAGAGAAAAAAGTGTCAACCGGCTGGTCACGCACCTGCATACCCTGCCCTCTTTTTTGTACAATGGCCCAGTACACTGGATTCAGACCTAGATTTTTTTTTAAACAATCATTTTTATTGGCATTTTCTTTGATTAAATACATCACATCTATATCAGTGGCAGTTATGCAGGAAGATGCATCACATTCATTTTACATCCTTACATGAGATTGGATAACATCGTGTCATATGGTCTCCCTCGTAGCCCCAATTCAGTGGTGTTACTGTGGAACGAGTGGCGAGGCAGTGTCAGCATTCATGTAAGGTGGCCTGTGTGTTATGCTGGGATGTGGTGTGCACTCTCATGGTTATCCCTATGTGATAGGGGTCGTTATGTGCCTGAAATGACAGAAACTAGAACGAACCTGGGAAGTTGAACTGGGATACACTGTGTCGAACATTGCTCCATTCGGTGGTGGCAGCCTGTGTGTGGCAGCCTGGCATGGGGTCTAGTTAAGCACCCACGGGGAGGGGGGGAGTCTGGAGAGTCGCGCATTAGGCAATGCTTCTACGGCTCACTCATAACTGTCCGCTGTGACCTGTCGAGCACCTAGCCCCTTTAAGAATCAGCCCCCGTTGCCACAGGTGTCGTGTGTGCCACTGGGGAACAGGTAGCCTGGGACCCCGGCACCGTTGATGCTTCCTGCACGAAGGAGTGGAGTAACATGGCCCACGGCATAGAGATAGGGTGCTTACGGGCTCCCCTAACTTCCTCCGTGCGGAGTACCTCTTCTTCTGCTGCGCACCACTTCTTGACCGCTCCCACCCACGCCGCTAGAGGGGGACCTCCCGGTGCCTTCCAGTGCATAGTAATGCACCGCTTAGCCAGTAGAAGCACCAAGGACGCAAAGCGCATCTCCACCTTCATAGTCTTACGACATTTTCAAATACCAAGAGCGCTAGCCTCCCATGTGTGCAGGTCCGGGAGTCCCGCTACTGTCCGGAGGGTGGTGTGAATAGTGTCCCAATAAGATCGAAGTGTTGGACAATCCCAAAACATGTGTTGGAACGAGGCGCTGGGTTCTGGGCATCTGGGACATGTGAAGGAGCTATCTGGGAAATACTGCTGTAGTTTTTCAGGGGTGAGGTATGCCCGATGCAAAATGTGCAGTTGTATGTCTTTAAACCAATAGTTGCAGGACACTTTTTTTGGGAAACTGAGGGCGTGAGTCCATTCCTTGTCGTGAAGTGGTCTGCAAAACTCAGTTTCCCATTTCTCCCGAAGGGGTGCGAGAGTGGGTGGCTTAAGGCTCTGTATGGCCCTATATATCCAAGTGACTAGGTGGCGCCCTGGGCCCATCTGCAATAGTACATGGATTACCGGGTGTGTAGGGGGTTCAGTATCAATCGTGTGCCACATCTTGCGGCAGTCTGCAAGCAGCTGCCTATGTAGAAGGAATTGTCCTCTAGGGAGGTCGAAGTCGTCCATAAGTGTCGCAAAGGATTGCAGCTGTCCGTTGAGGTACAGTGTGCCTGCGTCCGTCAGTGAGTGTTCTGTCCATATATGGAGCATCCGCTCCATGTAGTGTGCCCGACCTTTGGAGAGCCCCACCAGTGGCAGGAGAGGGGAGTACATGGGCGCCATACGGTTCATTCTGTGTATGCGTGTCAGACAGGCGTGTGCCACTGTTACCTGGAGCGGTCTGGTCAGAGGTGGCGCCGCCCTTGGCAGTAGCAATCGGTGAATGAATGGGGTCTGGACTTGCCCAGCTGTTGTGTGCAATTCCCCTAGCACCAGGCCCGCTGTCCAGCGTGACACCCACTGCAGCTGGGCTGCTAGAAAGTATGCCTCAAAGGACGGGGCAGCCAGCCCCCCCTGGTCAAGGGGTAACTGTAGCTTGGCGAGGGCAATACGCCTGCGTCCCGATCCCCATATGAGGGTCCCAAGGAGGGCGTCAAGTTCACTAAAGAAGGAGCGCGGGGGGACCACCGGAAGGTTAGAGAAATAGTATAGCAACCGCGGAACGAGGATCATCTTGGCGACTGCTATTTTCCCCGTGACAGCCAAGGGGAGATCCTTCCAAAAATGTATGGAGGATCTAATGCCGGCCATTGCTCTGTGATAGTTGCCCTCATAGATATCCTGCGGCGTGTGATACAGCTGGATTCCCAGGTATCGAACCGCCTGGGGGCTCCAGGAAATATTAACGTCACCCAGTCGTAGTGGGCCTGGGGGTAAGTCTTGCACTAGGGGGTATATGGTCGATTTGGACCAATTCACTCTGAGCCCCGCTACTACCTCAAAGTCCTGCAGTATGTGCAGTATAGGAGAAAGGTCTGACGTAATGTCGCGGACATAGATGAGCACGTCATCCGCGTACATGGATACCACGTGGAGGGAGTCAACAATTGGGATGCCCCAGCTCCCACCCGCGTTACGAAGGTGGATCGCCAAAGGTTCCATCGCCATGGCGAAGAGTAAGGGGGAGAGTGGGCATCCCTGCCGGGTACCTCTACACACCGGGAATGGGGCTGATATGAGGCCCTAGGTGCACTCTGGAGGTGGGCGTTGAATATATCAACTTAGTGTATGCCCGAAGACGGGGCCCCACTCCCATACATCGCAGGACCTGAAACAAATACAGCCATGAGAGGGTGTCAAAAGCTTTCTCCAGGTCCAAGACCAAACACGCCACCCGGGGAAAGCGATCGCGTATCTGATCCTGGACATGGAACAGTCGCCGGATGTTGTAGGAGGTGTTTCTGCCTGGTACGAACCCGTTTTGATCAGAGTGGATCAATTTTGGGAGGACCGTGGCATAACTGTCCGCCAGAATCTTCCCATAGATCTTGTAGTCTGCTGGCAACAGGGCTATATGCCGATAAGAGCCCAGTTGGTGGGGATCCCTATATGGTTTGCGGAGGGACACTATGACCGACTCACACATGGATTGTGGTAAGGCGCCATCATCCAAGGCCGCCTGAAATTGTGACACCAGTTGAGGTACCAGTTGGGGCGCAAAAGCGCGGAAGAACTCCAGTGGAAGGCTGTCTAGTCCAGGGGCCTTACCGGTGGCCAACGCTTGCATCGCCCGTTTGATCTCTGTCGCGTCGATGGGCTCGTCAAGGTCCCGTCGATCCCTCCGCGCTATACGAGGCAGGCGGTGCCGTCTCAGGAATTGGGCAAGGCCTTCCGCGTTCTCTGTCATGGGGCTTGCATACAATTGGGCGTAGTGCCTCTGGAAGGCTTCAAGAATGGAGACCTGCGAGTGGAGGAGAGTGGCTGGGTCAATGCGTATGGTCGTAATTGGCGGGAGGGTTGAGTCTTGTTTTACTATCCACGCCAGTAGTGCGCCCGCTCTGTCACCCTCTTTATGTACCCGAGCTGCATACGCTTTAAAATTATATCGACGGAGGCTCGCTAGTGCCTCTGCATATGTGGTTTTAGCGTCAGCTTTTTGGGCCGGCAGGGCCTTGTCCAAGTCTGCTTCTCGCGTGAGTGCGGCCAGTGTTTGCTCTGCAGTTTGTATTTGACGCTCAAGGACCCGACGGACCCCTGTGATGTGTTGGATGCATGTACCGCGTATGACGACTTTAAATGCATTCCATTCCCCTGCACGAGTGGCAGCCGTGCCGGTGTTTTCCTGAAAATAGTTCCGTATGTGTTCCGCCTGAGTTTGCTTAAAAACTGGGTCATCCAGACAATCTCTGGGTAGTCGCCAAGTGGGGACCGGGGGTCGGGGCGGACGCCATTGAAGCGTAATTGTATGGGCGTTATGGTCTGATAGGACCCTGCCTAGGTAGTCAGAGTCGGAGATGATGGGCAAGATGGATGGGGAGCAGAGAAAACTGTCCAATCGAACCCTGAGGTCATGTGGCACTGAATGGAACGAGTAGAGTCTAGTGGTGAGATTCCTTGAACGCCAAGCGTCCGTGAGGGACCAGTGTGCTGCCCATGCCGTGAGTCGTTTAGCCTGAGCTATGATGGGGGACGCTGGGTGGGGAGGATAGGATCTATCTAGTGTTATGCTTTGCACGCAGTTATAGTCCCCTCCCAGTATCCAAGGGGTGTGTATATATGAACTCAGCGGTAGGGAGAGTGTGTCCCAGAAGTGACCTTGATCTGCGTTGGGTGCATAAATACTTCCCAGTAGCACAGGTTGGCTGTCTAAAAGGCCCTGTAGCAAGGCATAGCGCCCGTCTGGGTCTATAGTTCTGGACTGCTCCTGAAATGGGACGCCGGGACGCACCCATATGAGGGCACCACGTATGCCGAGTACGTGGTGGCGCACAAGATACCCCGCCATTTCCTGCGCAGTCTGGCTACTTCCCCTGTGGTGAGGTGAGTCTCCTGTAAGAACACGATCTGCGCATTGTGACGTTTGATGTAGGCGTACACTGAGTATCACTTGCGTGCGGTGTGCATGCCATGCACGTTCAGCGTGAGGATCGTGGTGGTACCTTTATACGCCATTGCTATGTGTGTGGGGTAAAGGGGAGAGGAGTGAGTGTCTGGACTCTCCCATGATCCGTGACCCCCCGCGTTCCCCCCCGGCGCCTGCGCCGCTCTATTGCCATTGCTACCGCTTGGCGACGTGGAGATGGTGACACAGTATAATGTAGTTGGGTATATTGGGGAGGGATAACTAGGGTGGAGAAACAGCCCCAATGCTGGGGACCTATCGTCAAAGGCGATACGTCCAAACTAGCCCTTGTGTGGTAAGAGAGCATAAACCTTCTGTGGGGGTGGCGTTGCGCGTCTGCAAGGTATCTCTCCGTGTGGGCTATGTGTACGACCGTTGGGCACCAGCTAGCCTATAATGAACCCTAATAGCTAATTAATGTCAGTAAGTCGTGTAATCACCTACCAGGCGGCAAATTTGTGCTCCATGAGCTGGAAATACCGGCCCCCACCCTCCACCTCTAAAATGCGCCATAGGCCAGTTAAATCAGATCATCGGCAGTCTGCGGGGTGACCGACGACAGGGTCTCCGAGTCCGCTCTGGAATGTGTCCCCTCGCTATCGTCCTCTCCCTCCGAAGAGAAGAGTTGCGGAGCCCGTTCAATGTCCGTCGCGGGGGAGGCAGTCCGGAGTTCCATTACCGCCTTCAGAGCTCTGCGACGTTCCTGCACTATTTGCTCCAGATCCGGTGATCCCAGGGAGTGTGAGATCGACTTTAGTTCCCCTCGTCGGCCACGGCGCTGTGAGCGGCGCCGTTGGGAGCCCGGTGTCTTCGTGCGCTGGTCTCGAGTGCCCACCGTGCCGTGGCTTTGCTTGCAGTTCTGATCCGCCCAGTCGTGTGCCGCTTCAGCAGACGTAAAGAAAGTGGTGGTGCCATCGTGTATGATTTTGAGGCGGGCTGGGAACAACAGGGAGTATTGTATGCTTTCTGCCCGCAGGCGTCGCTTCACCTCCAGGAAGGAGGACCTCTGTTGTTGGACGGCCCGAGAGTAGTCCGGGAATAGCATGATGACTTTATTCTCGACTCGGAGCGGACCAGCCTGCCTGGCCGCTCTCAGAACTGCATCTCGGTCTCGGAAGTGAAGAAACTTCGCCAACATTGGACGTGGTGGAGCGCCTGGCAGGGGTCGACGCCCTGGGACCCGGTGAGCCTGTTCTATGGAGAAGAATGATGTCCCGTCTGCATTGGGAGTGAAGGGTTTTGTCCAGGCCTCCATGTACCCCACCGGGTCAGGCCCCTCGATGCCTTCGGGAAGGCCAAGAACTCGCACATTGCATCTCCTCAAGCGTCCCTCCAAGTCATCAATGCGCTCTTCCAAGGTGGACATGCAGCCAAGCATTGTTTGTAGCGTTTCTTGGTGTGTCTGCACTGAAGGTTGCATGGAGGATACAATTTTCTCATTGTCCGAGACCTTTTCTGCCAATTTGCGGTGGTCATCTCGGAGGAGGCTGATATTTGTAGTTAGGGTGCCCAACTGCTGCTCCATAGAAGCTCTGGAGTGTTCAATTGCTGCTAACACTCTGTCTAGCTTTTCTGAGAGAGAATGATCCGTCGCTGAGGTAGAGTCATTGAGGGAAGCGGATTTGCTGCTCGTGGGGATGTCTGATGTGACCCCCGATGGCGCCACAGCCGCCGCTGTCTTGGGTTTTCCCATTGCGCCAGCCGCAGTGCCGCACGTGTTGAAAGTCGTGATGCAGGTACTTCCCTGTGACTGTGCCTCTAGTTGGCGTGTCTCAGAGCGGGTGGAACAGGTGTGTCCTGACTCGGTTGGCGTCCCCTATGGCAAGCAGCAGTGATGTGCAAAGAAATGAAGGGGGGACTGGCAGTAGAGCCTCAGGCGGTATATTACCCGCGCATCAAGGTCCCGAGGGCTGGAGAGGCACGCGGAGCAAGGGCTGAACACCAGGTGACACGCAAGCCGTGCCCCACCTAACTGGGCCTGCATCCGCAGGTTCGCCGTGCACACTTCGGACGGCCGCCTCTAATGGCGACCACGCTCCCCGCACTCGCCCTGCGGCTGCCCTTTTCCTGTCGCACGCTGCTGATGAGTACCTTGTAGTGAGGCAGTGAGTCTCTGCTATCGGACTCAGCGAAGGCCCGCGGAGGTGCCATCCGTTGCGTGTGCTGGTTACTGTCTCAGGGCGATGGCCGTCATGTTGGAGTCAGGCAGGGCCCCCTCACAGGTATCGGTGTGACTCGTGTGAATATAGGAGCCCCCCTCAGGCCTCCAGCTGCAGGGAAAGTGTTTGTTTTCTGATGATGCGCTGGGGAGTCGCCACTGCTGCCCCCGGGGAGCACCTCACCTCTTCATCCCGTAACAGCAGCGGGGTGCCATCTTGAAGTCAGGTGGGCTGCCCTACGGTCTCAGCCATCGGCGGGAACTTGAATGCGGGCAGGGCCTCCCCCTTCCCCTCAGCCCGATCAGGGAAACACTGGGCCTCGCCCACTCTCTGGCAGCATATAGTCGGTTCTGGCCGCCGGAACCAGGCTCCAAGGGTAGAATATCACGCCCGGCCGGCAGAGGGTCTCACGGTGCTGACTCCACCAGCCTCGGCGCGTGCCGCAGATCTTTGCCTAGCGGGCCGTCGCCAGTCCCCCCAAGGCTCCACTTGGCTCCTGCAGGGCACAGGTAGGGAGCCATGGTCGCCACAATGTCACGGGGCTCAGATGAGGCGGGCGGCGGGGGTGTATCGTGCAGCTTCGCACTCCTCCGTTATGGTGGCGTGTCACCTCTCGCCAGAATCTACCTGCCCCTTCTCACCATCCTTCAGCCCGGGGGATTCGTAGGGTGTCAGGGTCCACTTCAGGAGCCTCCCCGATGCACAGGGGGCTCAATTGCCTGGATATGGGTGCTGAGGGGAGACGGGCGCCATCTTGTTCCCAGGACCGCTTCTCCGAACAATATCCTGTTTTCCCTTACTGCGAATCTCCAATGTGCGTTTGGAGGTTATTGATAGATACCCCCTGCATTCCGATGGCAGTGGGTATGCGGGTTAGCTAGCTGGACTCGGTACGAGTGGGCGAGGTGGAAGCCCGTTCACGGAGCCTCAGCAGATCGCGTCCGCCATGGTAGCCAGCTTGGCCACGCCCCCCTGGATTCAGACCTAGATGAGGATTCAGAGGTACGTGTAAGCCACGATTTACTGCAATGTTGTGAAAGACACACAGGCTACTATTATCTTGCACACGACTTCAGGCGGGTACAGCAGCACCCCCCCCCTGTATGGTCAAGACATCTGAATCGCAACTTTAGGAGACAAAAAGTGTGCTCTATGATCGTTTGTGTACGTATGTGTGCCCTATTGTACCTACGCTGAGGTACAGTGGTCGCACTTCTGTATGGTGAATGTGCATATGCAGCATCACGTGAGGAGGAAAGTAAGGAAATATTTGTACATGTTCCTCTTGCATCTGTAAAGTTCATAATGTATGATATGGTACATGCACTGTCTGTTGGGGTCTTGAATGTGTCATAAGGATTTGTGATTTATAATGCTTGTGTTTATTAAAAAAACAATTATGCATGTCAGACTTGTCTGGTGCATGAGTACTTACCCAGAAGCCACATGTTGACAAATTTTCCCACTGCCAGTCCCCGAGCAAGACGGACCTGTGGAATATGTAGCTGTCACCTGTACTGCCTGGGAACACTGCATGCACATCTGTAAAGCAGCCACTGGCATCACACTTACTCTGCACATTGATGGAGTGCCAGCTGTGTCTGTTGTGGAAGAAGTGTGCATTGTGGCGAGGAGGCTGAAGAGCCATGTGGGTGCAATCAATTGCACCTACCAAATGTGGAAAGCTGGAATAGTGGTTGAAATCCTTAGCAACCCTTTGCCTTCCTGCCAGTGTCTGAATCATACGTATGCGGATATGCAATTTCCTATTGATGCAGCTCAGTACCTGACACAAGCAATAGGACTGGCTTGTCTGAGAGATGCCAACTATGTCACTGGACACCCTCTGGAAAGACCCAGTAGCAAAGAAATGGAGAGCTGCTAGGATATTGACATAGGTTGGGATGGCATGGGAGCAGCATGTCTCAGAGTCAAGATCCTGCTCCCACTCACAAACCATCTAAAAGATGCCATCAGCGGGAAAACAGTATCTGGACCTGACGTCTTGGCTGGACATCCCAAAGAGGTTGATACTTTGTCTAAAGATCTTCTCTGCTCTCCTCCTCCATCTAAAATCATTTTGTCGCATGACAAGGAGCAAACTGACAAACACATTCAGCAACACTTTGAATGGTCGAAAAAGGTTTTTTGCGGCAGCTGAGTTTATGTATGCAGCCATTGGCAATTGGGCTAATGACTTTCAGCTGGATCTGAGTGGGGGGATCATAGGCACTGACACAGGTGTGTCAGGATGAAACTAAAATTACTTCGCCCTGAGTGCAGAGTTTCCACCCCGAGTGCAGAGATTCCACCCCAAGTGCGAAGATTCCGCCCCGAATGTGGCAATTCCGCTCTGAGTGTGGAAACTCTGCCCCAAGTGCGGAAACTCCGCAGTTGTAAAGATACTTTTCATAAGTCCCTTTGTGAATACCGAAAAGTCATAAAGTTAGACTTTTGGTCTAAAAGTATACTTTTGGTCCAACTTTACCTTTGTGAATCGGGCCCTAAGTGTGTGTCTAAGGGGAGTGACCCCCATCATTGTCATGACCTCTAACCTGTTTAATGTTCAGGAGTTGTGGGAGTGACGCGGGTCTGACCAATCCTCTCCTTTGGTGCTAACACTAAATGAGTAACACAAGCGATAGTGTTATGTTTCATATAGATGCCCTAATATAGGCATGGATTGAGATGCCATAATATAGGCATAATCTTTCACCTACATTAGTTCCCTATTCTCCACAATAACGGGTGCTGAGGGCTGAACCTTATCTAGACTGTGGTTTGGGTACAGAAGGCAGGTTTTCTCTGCACAATGGCCTCCTATACCATCTCATACTCATCCAGTATGATTAAATATTCCTAAGAGTTCTAGGAAACCAGGCAGGGGCTAGGATCCACCTGCATAAACATCTACGTAACCAGTTCATCCCATACGTCATCTTCATACCCAACAATGGCTAACACAAGACACAGGGGACAAAGGGACTCTATACTTTTCTGTATAAATACAGCACCTCTTGCTATCAGTAGTTAGAGGGAACCGAGACTTCCAGGCCGACATACTGACCAGAGACGCTGAGGCTCCTGCATGCAGTCGCTCCAGCTGACAGTGGTCTAATCATCCCTTGCGGGGTGTCCAACTCGAGACCAGGACGAGGTCCCACACTCTCATTATTCAGGTAATGGGTTTGACTAAATCCTAGCGGGATTCTTGGCTTCTTTCGCACCTACTCACATGCTAGGTACACTTAGGTACATCTAGACAGGCATCGTAGGAGTATGCGCTTTATTTTATAAAGGCATTTTATATTCATGTATATGTTCATGACTATTGCAAAATGGTAGACCTGTACTATCCCTTTTATTCACTGTACTGCTGATCATATATCTCTGCTACTGTTTAACAGTTGTCACAGCACATATTTTATACTAGAAGAACAACTGTGCAATAAATTCTTATTGTAAACACACTCGACTGTTTCTTCTGTGTAACTCTCTTAGACCAAATGAGCAAGCACGAGTGACTGAGCGAAAAGTAGTACATTGTTTCCACGAGTCTGAGGAATCAGGGTTGTCGTGTTCTGAGGTTGCCAAAAACTAATCTCTCTGATAAAAAGGAGATTCTAGTGGCACTGTGAGCTAGCTAATGCAAAACAGGCTAACATACGCGGTGGGGGTGCTCAGAATCAGTCTGCCACCAGGCCCACAGTGTATGTTATCCAAAAGCGCAGGTCCTGCAGGGTTACTATAGGAACTACACTACAGTAACAAGCACCAAGTTAGGGAAAAAGGGGGTGATGTTGGGAATGGTAGATGACTATGCTTGATCTTATCCTGACTTTCAGCTTCTATCCTCCAGAACAGGGTGGGTTAGGATGGCTTCTTTCCTTCGGTACACCACCACCTGCAGTTATCTCAAAGAGATTACAATTAACACCTTATCAGAGTTTTTATTCAGTACTTTTCCTGAACAAATGGTCGCAATCTCTGAACACTTACACCCAAAGTTTGTGTAGAATCACTTTCCTTATTGTCCTTTTGTTTGGATTCACTCAGTGCATTCACAATGATGCTGCTTATTGCCTCATAAGGACCTTCTTGACCACTTTATTGCACAGTTATGCCTTTAAAGTATTGGGTAATCCATTAGTATTCTGTTCATACCAATAAGCGGGTAGGAGCTCAACAACAGTGTTTTTCCTTTATTCTTTGTCTTGTGCTTTCTTTGAATTTCGTAGCAGTTTCTAAACACTCTTCTTCACTACTTCCTGGATGTGTAGTCATAGAAAATGTTATCAGTTGGCTGTTGTCTCTGTTGTCAACACTCACCTCTTTTTCTTGCTTTACAGGAGAGGATATCAGTACAGCGGCAAGAAGAGGCTGCAACAAGAAGAGGATCACGCTGGCAACTTAAGTCAGGTAAGTCAAGAGAGCTCGCTCGGGAGCTCAGTTTGAGTCAGGAGCCAGAAAGCCAAACATCAGCACGTGTACTGGCCATGGCTGAAATAGTAAGGGAGAAACAAGATGGTTGCTGCATCCCTTGACTACAGGAAATACTGTTCCAATTCCACCGGAATTCCTGAGCTACGCGTTCCAAGTCAAGAGACGCCCAATACAGGAGGAGGCTAAGAGCCAGAGATTTCTGCAGATTGGTTGCGGGAACGGGCTGGAGCCAAACAACAAGCAGAGATTTGGAACATGATGGGTCCCCCTGGGAGGGGAATCAGGGAAAGAGTCAAAAGGAGGGGAAGGAGTGGGAGCGCTATCAGGGAGGGGCAAGAGTGGAAGCCAGAAGGATGCACTCCAGGCAAGGGTGGAGGTCAGAAGGAGGCGCTCTCAGCAGCATGTCGTGCAGGTCGCGACAGCCATGACCACCAAGCCCAAAAGCACCATAAACTAGGGTAAGTTTAAATAGTTGTTTCAATGACAATACACAATGTGCAAACAAGGGGACCCCCTGCTACGAAGGTGCCTTTTACTTTCATTTGGCATACGGCCAGATTTTAAAGATATTCTCCTGTGCAAGCCGGTATCCCCCAAGATGGCCAGCAACATCCAAACGGGCGAGCCCTTCTTTTTAAAAAAGTTGGAACGTCAACTAAATCCATCTCCACTACTGCCCATGTGTAATACTGTTACACATAAATCCCTGGAGTTTCAGCATAGTTCACCTTTAGGTTGCTTTGTCCCCATCATTTTAACCACATCGAGTCGCTTACTGGCTCCACAGAGGTCATTTTTGCTTATCAGCCAATAAAGTCAGCTTCTGGTGCAATCACATGTATATATACCAAAGTGATATTTATATCACCACAACAGGTTCTGTTTAATCTTTTGAGAAAATTGTGGCTTTCCTGATGAATGCATTTTTGCAGAAACACATGTAGAGGCCTAAAGCCACTAGAAAACGGAAAACAAGAGATTTATTGTACCAATGTTAAAATAATATTGCATGATCTATAGAATTTATGCATTTATACCTAGAAAAACAAGCCCAGAAATGCTGATAAATAATTTATTGTCACAGTAGTATTCATGTATATTGTCTGTATGTCTGTGTGAGATGTAGGTATGAGGAAAATGTGTGGTGCAAGAGGTGAATGATATTATGTGGATTTTCTATAGACAAAATAGGTGTATGTTTACATGAATTCGGGATACAAATTGATGTTTTCTCATGTTTTTAAGTTTTGCTAGTCATTAATAATAAAACAATTTTGACAATATCCCAGATGTACATTGTTGTAAGCCCCTTTTTATGTAGATATTTTGATGAACTTAGAATTTTCAGTTGCCTGAGGTTTCTATACATCAATGACAATACACATGCATGACCCCATTTGCAGCTATTTTGTAGTGAAATACATCTCACGGCTCACCAATACATTATGACAGTGATTGGTGATCTACAGTGTTCACGGGTTTGGGATGAGTGTCTTTAATTTGAAAGATTAATAGTGTGCTCCACAATCCTCTTTCATCATTAACATATTATTCCCACAGGTGTTTCAAGAAAGTAAAAACAGATATGAGAGCCTTAGGCCTCATGATAGTGCATTACACAAGTATGTAAACAGCAGGAATTGTAGGAGGTGGGTCTCTTTCTCACTGTGCCACTAGAATCAGGTCTTGGGTTGCTTGTGTTATGGCTCATAGAGGATCTGGCTTGACAGTTCTTAGTGGACTTTTCCCATTGGAGAAGGACCAAGTCAGATTTCGCATATGGCTGGGTCTGATCTTTGATGGCATGGTGCATGAAAGAACGATGGGTTGGAATGAGACCCCCAGAGATTGACAGTGGTTATCCTTGTTGCAAGCACCTATCACCTTTTGTGTGCTTGAGGAATTGTAGGAGCCGTGAAGAAGGCTGTTGACCTAATTGTTTTTAATGCAGCTGGATCATGTTGCCTACATTTTCTTGATAGATGTCAGTTTTTTAAGTAAGGTACATGATGAATAACTGACATTCCCTAGGCAATACCCTGAGATGTTTTTACCATTTGTCTGAATCCTGGCTATAATCTACTAACACCTTATGTTGGAACTTGATGATTGGCAGAGTCTGCCATAGTGGTAATCCCCTTCCTTTGTGTGGCTAGATTGCCTATGTTGAAGCATGCCACAATAAGTTGCGGGTGAGGTGACCTTTCCAAAAAATCTTTGGAACTCTCTGGGATTAGAAAAAAAGACACAGTAGTAAAAAACAACATATGAATTGGTTGTGTGAATACATTCCTAAAAAGCACACATAGCTGGCTTATTTTTATGCGGATGATTTTGAATTCTACATGAATATGTCTTCACCAAATGACATCTCAGAGGTAGCCGCCATAATCAAGTACAAGGTTAGATATAATTACATCTCCTAAATTGAAACCGCTCGAAACGTAGCTCCTAAACGTCACCCCTCAAGAATGCAACAATTGCTCAACAATCTAAATATTCTGGACCACAACCCTGATATTGTTCACTGCACAAAGTCACTTCCCTTCATGCTGGACAGATGGCTCAACCTACAGGTACACATATATGCCTCTAGCCAAAGGAGCAAAAAACCAACTGAAACTAAATTGAGACTGTAAGCACCTCATTCCAGATGAAGACCTCACACTTGTAACTGTGTTTCTAGTGTTATTATGAATGGAATATGGTACTTCTGTGCTATTTAAACTACCCAAACTCCATCTAGCCCCTCTAAAAGCAGCCCTTCATGCAACAGCTAGACCTTTCTCAGGAACACCAGGCTGTTGATTTCTGTCAAGTGACTCCCAATACAGGCTAAATGCCAGTACAAGCTAGACAGTGTTTTAGTAACAAGAACAACCCTATCTCCCCACGTGTACCAGAGTAGGAATTAGTTGTTCCGAGGGACTCATTCAAAAGTGGTAACTTCTTGTGTGTCTCAGAAGGAACCCAGAGTTACTCAGACTTATTCATCAGGCCAAATTTCATTACAAAGAAAACAAAATACAGGACTGGTATAGTATAAGATGGCACCACTTTTGAATGAGTCCCATGGTACAATTTCTATATTAATACATAAGTACAAGCTAGCCTGCATGACTTACAAAGTGGTACATTTAGGATCTCTCAACTACCTAGTGCAGGAACATTTTGGTTCCCTTAAAGCCTTCACAAGTCAATACTCTAAGAATAATAATCTGGAACTCCATTCCCTCCTCACTAAGAACACTGCTGACTCTCCACAGGAAGGAACTCAAAGAGCTAATGTTTGAATGGTTTTAAATCCTGAGTACCTAACTTACATAATGCTCTGCCCAACAAAACTTTAAATTTGGGGCACGATATGCTAAACTTCTCATCAGTTGCAAAAATTCCTGGTCTGACTCTGAAACCAGAAAAAAAAAGTTATTTTTCATGTAGAAAGCCCATTTTAAGAGTCAGTTAAATTGTATCGACGGGTTGCGACTGGATTAAAGTAGGCTCACATTGCAACAATAGTCTGCCTGAAGGGTTCCTCAGATATACTACACATGAGTTTATCTGATAAAGAAAATGAACGCGATATGGTAGAAATTATAAGGTTCCCTTTCTGAACAAAATGATTGAGGAAGCTGTTGCTGCACACTTTTTAGCTCTTCTCACCAACAACAAACTTCTGAACATATTTCAATCTTGCTTTTACCCTCAAATATAACACTGAAGCATAAAATTACTTGCTTAAACATTCAAGATGAATGTGATGCCTGATACTTGTCAGTAGCGTTTAACATGGTTAATCAAATGCATTCTTTTCACTATCTTCTCTTCCAGAAGAGGATAGAAGGTAATGTCCGTAAATGGCTCTAGTTCTTCCTAACCTCTAGATAGCAGTATGTAACAAGCAAGTGACAAAGCCAATAGGTCTGGCCTAGGCAAGCAGGTGTTTTGGTTCATTATTTTTTCAATGCAAGCACATGCCACAAAGATAAAAGGAAGAAAGAAAATAAAACATGCAATTACCTAAAGTTGATGGCCTTATACCTACAATAAAAATATTTAAAAAAAAAAACAATTCATTTAATAGAATACTGCAGGTGCTTCCTACTAGGTAAATATACTTAGATCAGGCATAGAAACATTCTTCAGTTTTAACACACATCACAGAAAAATAAGATTGCTAGCTGGAAAAATAAGTGTTACAATTGGCTTTAAATTACTGTTACCTGAAAAACTATTTTAAACACACAAGAATACATAAAACACCAACAAATAAGAACGAATGGAAAATAAAAAACCTTTAAGCATTTCAGCCCTAGCCGTGAAGAGTATTTCTTTTTAGATGAGTGCACGTACGTTATCAGGACATGTTTTATCATTGAATGCAGGAGGGCTGAGGGCTAATGGCTAAGGTAGGCTGACCCTTTGCCACATGTTGAACGCTGTGGTGGGTAGCAGTAAAATGTAAATGACTATTAATCTCACCAATGGATCCACAGCCCTTCCATTTATGAGCACATATATGCTGGTAAGCAAAGTGCAATGAGCCTCACTACCAAAAACAACATTTATTTTCGTTGGCCCTTTTGTTTCTTGTATTTGGAGGTGCTGACTCCCTTTCCTTCTTTATGTTAGCTCATTATTTTAGCTAATTGCGATCTGCACCTCTTATATTCAGTTACTTTATTTGTATTGTTTTAAAATTTGGCACCTTTTAGTTAATGTGTTTTATTTTCTCTGTAGTCACAAACAAACTGTAGTTTTCAAACCAGCACAGGCACATCAGCGCGCCAAATTACTTTTTTTACCCCTTCTATTTTTAGTTGCTATTTACCGGTTGCTTTGGCAATGTGTTTGCTGCCCTCTGGGTCTTACCTGATGTTGGACTATGTCTGACCGCGGTGATTGCAGATGTGCAGCGAGCGCGCAGCTGAATGAATGAAATGCCACTTATAGAGCGCCTGGTTACACCAACGGTGTAGCCCATATGCATGCCTAGGCAATTGCATCTCCACCCATCCACATCTATGCCATGCCCAGCACTAGGAACGTATTGCGGCTTTCTTCCCATACACTTACTCTCAAGCAGAACTACTTACAATTAATTAGTCGCAATTCATAGGTTAGTCTCCCAGTTCATCCCGCCCCCCCCCGATAGACCTGCTTGATCATTGCAATCGGTGGTTCCTGATGGAGACATTGCTCCCCTGCTAATTGCCACATAGCACCTAACTTGCTGCTTCTTTTACCCCTGCTTTATTAGCCCTTCCTACAAAGTTGAACTTTTCTTGTTCATCACTTTTCATAATATTTGAATTATTGTCATTGTCACTGAAATGTTGCTTCTCAAGCTTGCCATTGCTATTACCCCAGGTTACAACAGTCTTTGCTAAAACCATGCCAACAAAATGGGAGGTGCTTTTGCTATTATTTTTGTTACTCTAATGAAATAATTAGTCAACTATCCCCACTCTGACGGCCTGTTCCCCCCTTTAGTGGAATCTTTCCTTTTTATTGTTTCCCTTTGGGTCACCAGCTCCTCCCTCCTCTTTTTTTTTTTAATGCAGATTTATATAGCACGAACTTGACCCGAAGGTATTGGAGCGCTTTACATGAGCACTGGTTACGTTACACAAGGACACGTTCAGGCACGGGGAGATTAAGTGATTTGCCCAGAATCACAGGATGTGGACGCGACCCCGAGGCTCGAACCTTGGTTTCCAGCACCAAAGTCGGCAGTCTAGCCGACGGACCACATCCTCTCCCCATCCTCTCCCTCTGTCACTCCCCCACACGCTACTTCTTTTGACCCCACTCTAGTAGATTTTATTGCTGCTTTTTGATGATACAGTCTAACTTTACTCACAAAGTGAAGTATACCACAAACACATGTCCACTCATGGCCTAGAACAACAGATCCGCCACTCATCTAGCTGACCACATTCTAATTACAATTCTTTCTACAGATTTCTCTCACACAGTCGGATCCCCATATAACTTTGATTGGTCCAGTCACTACACAATCCCATTTAGTATTCATTTCCCCTTTTCTAGTGCTGCTTCTCAGGTACACAAAAGTGTTTAGGTCACTTTTGGTTAACAAACCCAAGGCTCCCCTTCTCTTGAACTAAAGTCACCCACAATAACCTTAGCCTATCATGTCTTCTCTCTGAATTCACTACCTCCCAAATTAAAATTGTGCAAGGCTATGTGGCCTATAATTCCTTGTTCACATCTGCTGTCAACTCCATTAATCCTGTAAAAAGATTTCAGTGCAAACGTTCTTCTCCTTCTGCCACCTGGTTCTCAGCAAAGATTGTGAACGCTAAACACAGTGGTCAGCATTTCGAAAGACCCGAGCATCTCAATTATTGCACTCTGGCCAAGCATTCCTGCTTAGCAGCTTCAAGTATGCTTGCATCATCTATTTCTCTAATCGTATCACTTATATAAGCAACTTTGTTTTTGAAAGCAATGTTCACGCCTAGTTCTCTTCATTTCTATGCACCACTTTCAAGCTGTTCATTTGCCACCTTTTCATTCTGCTTCTTGTTATCTTAAGTGTGAGGTTTCTCATGGCTCTTCTCTGAGCCCCACCTTTTTTAATCTATGTTTCCCCATTGGTAATACTCATTTGCTATTTTGGGTTTCAGCATATGTTTTAAACTGACGACCCCCCATTCATTATTTCTTTTAGTGTCAACTTTCAGACTAGTGCTGACAATGTCAGGTCTCATATGTCATCAGTTGCCTTCTGTATGACTACCAAATATGTGAAATTAAGTAGAGACCTGTTGCGTAAACTATGGCTCCGGCATAGTTCTACAAGGTTTTTTCTCCCACCCATGGGTGACACAGAGGAAATTTGATTCCAGGCACCAACGCTGAATGTGAAAGGCAGGTTATCATAGCCCTGCAGAACCCCTTCCAATACATTGTTGAAGTGGAATCATTGCTTTTGGGTTACTGAGAATCCCTAAACCAGGATCTGGGGCATAGTGGTACTAGAAACAGACCTATTTTGTTCTTTACAACATCACACACACAAAAGGAACTAAGAATAGACATTTTTAACTGAAAGCTTTTTTGTCCAACAGGGCGAATCTGTTTCTTAGCACATCTAAAACAACCACAGAGAATATCATAAAACAGCAAATAGACATGTGAATAATAAGATAAAATCGAACATTTCTAACATAGTTAAAATGTCATGTAAAACCTAACACCCTAAAACCAACTTCTACGCGCTACACTAGGAGAACGTAAAAGTAGAACTTGCAATCTATATTTTCTTAGGGTGAACCAACACACTGCATACCTTGTCGACAGAGAAAGCTGTGGTTATCAGAGAGGTGTGAAGGCAGTGTTCCCTGTGAAAGGAAAATGCATGCTACAGCAGCGTCCTTTCTTCGGAATCAGCTTGTCATCTGTTTCAAGTGCAATGTAGCACCTTCTTGGTGCATCGGCACCAGTCAATAATCTGGGCAAATGAGAAGTGGTCAGTCCTTATATATTAAACCTTAGCAGAGACTGGAATTTCTAACATAAGTTTAGTTATGTCTGACATAGATTATGTGCATCAAGGTGAGCGTCCCATGCCTGTCCTTATGAACATATAAGGTAGATAGACGTCAATTTAGACTATACTATTTTGCCTATATGTCTGTGTTTGCTCTTATTTGAACTTGATATTGTGATAACTAGACACTTGTCCCAGACTTGATGTCACATCAGATGTGATATCTATGTTATTGTCTGAATGACTTGACACTTTCACAATTCTTTAACGATAAGGTCAGATGACATCTGTGTCAATAACAGACAAGACAATGATTCTGCATGCATTGAGAAAAATGGTGAATCACATTACTTAAAATTGAGAAAATGGTGATTCTCAATACCTAAGATGGAGTTGGGCCTACTTAAAATGGAGTTGGCCCCTAGGGGCTTTACTCCAGACCCCTTACTTTGGGGGAATCTATATGCTAGACAATCTGTCTATCTGACCAGGGGAAGAAAGGTTCTGCCATATTGGAGTTAGGTAGAAAGAGTCACTATGGGATAAATTGCATATAGACAAACAGGAGGTCCTGAAACAATGGGCAGGTTCACCCCTGGGAACCTCTACACCATTGGTTAGGGAGTAGCCTGGAGTTTCCCTCACCCACAGGCTGACCCTGGGCATAAATATGGCTTTATCAGTACCCTCCTCAGAACACACATGGGCCTGTGAAGAATCAAAATGACTGTCCTGCTGTCTGAAGACTCAGAGCAAAGGCTGGACCTGTTTGCCTTGAACCCCAGACCCTAGAACTGACTCCAAGGGTCAGTTGGCTGACCTCCTGTCCAGGAATACAACAAGACTCCAGAGGCCCTTCTCCTGCAACTGACCAGTACTAACACTGGACCTACCCTGGACCCTCCTGCTGATGCTGGCCTCTGTTGGAGTTAGTTCTAACCCCCAAATGGTGCATCTCAGGTCCCGGACCCTTGGTTGGTGCTAGAGTGACTCCTGTCCCCAAACTGTAAGAAGTGGGGTATAGAAACGTTTTGTAAACTTTCTGCCTGGAGAACTGACAGAGACCAGGACTACTGTCAAAGTCACAGCTGGTTGGCCTCAGCCTACTGGTTTGACCTCCTGAAAGGGATCTGACTTCCAGAAAAGTTTCTTAATCTAAACATAGAGGTCGTCATCAGGACTGACGCTGAGCAACCCATCAACATCAAGGCCTTCTTGGGTACAGACCTCAGACATCGCCCACTGAGAGCTTGCCCATCTTTGTTGATACCCGCACTGGGACTCCACTCTTCAGCAGCCCGCTGTTGTCAAATGTCGCATCAGATCCAGCTTGCAGTTTGTCCCGCTGATGACTCATGAATGACTACTTTTTCTCCATAAAAGTTTCTAAGTCAGATGGGAAACTTTCCACCGGGGCAAACCTTGTCCCTTTGTCTGACCCATGCTCCATTGTGGTTGACCTTAACTGTTGACTTTGACCCTGGTCTACCACAACAAGTTAACCATGGTTGGCACTTTGTGCTTTTGTGGTGCGATTTTTAATTCAAACCTCAAACATGTCTCTAAATTTCACTCCTATCCTTGTATTTTGCACTTGTGATTTTTGCAAGAATGGAGAAGGATATCCTCAACATCAGATGCGTCACTTTGGCAGAGCTGAAGAAATTGTGTAAGGAAAGGGGGCTGAAGCTAGAAAAAGGCTCAAAGAAACTAGAGCACCAGGTAGTCCTCAGAGACTGGGAATAGGTTTGCCTCATACATTCTCCCTCTCAAAGATGGGAAGATAATAGCAAAGAAGAGTAAAAAGAAATAAAGGAGGAGGAATAAAATACTCTGGCAATGGCCACAGAGCCAGAGGAGAGAGGAGGCCCCCCAAGAGTGAGGTCCCATGCCAGGTCCTGGGCAGGGAGCAGCGTGTTCCCAAAACCTGACCCCTGAAGAACCTGAGTACAGGAAAGCTGAGAGAGAAATGAGGAAGCAACTGGTCACTCTAGTCATGGAGGAGGAAAACTGGCCATGGAGGAAGACGCTATGGTAGAGGGCCCTGGAGGTGAAAATGTTGATCCTGGAAGAAAGGAAAAATGATGTTGACTTATAGGTGAGCCAGGAAGAAATGGACCAGAATATGGTGGTAGCGACACAGAGGTACCTAGAGGAGGTAAAAGGGCCCACATGCCCAAAGACCTGATGCTGAGCTTTATGGTGGGGGATGACATTGACAAGTGGTTTGGAGCTTATGAGGTAACTTTGTGCGTGCACTGAGGCCCAGAGAAGGACTTGGGGTAGTTTTGGAAGGATATGTGCGTCACTGGGAGGGATACCCTACTGGTCCTCAATAAAGCTGGCAGGATAAAGCATGCACCCACGAAAGAAGCACTTTTTATAAAATGTTATCTAACCCCAGAGAAATACTGTTTTAAGTTTAGGTAAAACCAGAAACTCTCTCCCGTCCTAGGTGGAAGTCATGGATTACTCTAGTAAGGAACTAGATGGTTGGATGAAGGGCAGCACAATGAGTGAATATGATGGACTGGAAAATCTATTCATGAGAGAGCACATGTACAGCAGTTGTTTCGTAAAGCTGCACCAACACTTGATTGATTCAAAGCTCACTGTCCCAAAGAGTTTGTAAAGGACACTGACCTCTCGGTTAGTACCAGAATGTCACACTTGATTGATTCAAAGCTCACTATCCCAAAGAGCTTGTAAAGGAGACTGACCTCTGGGTTAGTACCAGAATATCAAAGAAGGTACCTGGGTGGGGCCCCAAGAAGGGTGGAGGGGGTCCCCACCAATAGAAGTAGAGGGGTAACAGGGAAAGCCCAAGTGAGTTCTCTAAAGGCCTCCAAAAGATACAATAGGCAAAGGAATCCCAGTCCAATCCTGAGCGTGTTTAATGGGAAGAAGTCCCCAACTACTCTCGGCCCAAGTGCCAGGAAGGTTACCAGTATGGGCACATTAAGAGGGATGCCATCTTTCCTCACAGGAAGCAGCCCCCCCACTGGTGGTCCTACCCCATTAAAGACCAGTGTAGTGTTGAGGGAGGAGATTGCCCAGTTAGTTATGGGGGAGTGCAGAGGTTACCCTAGTGTCCCTAGGTGGCACAGAGATGGTGCCTAAGGCTCACATGCCTTATAATATTAGCAAGTATAGGTAGTGGGCCACCATAAATGGGCAGAAGGCGGGGGCTCTGAGAGACACTGGAGTTAGTATGACTACAAGTAGATGTAATCTAGTGTCCTCAGAGCAGGTAGTTCCTGATACTCTCAATTAGGTTGCGACAGCAGACAATCAGGTGAGTCACGATCTCTTTGAATTAGGGGGAGGTGCTCAGGTAATTGTGAGTCCGGCCATGCCTATTGATTATCTGTTAGGAAATTACAGAGAGCTCACCATCTGGAAGGAGGTGGAGCTCAGGTCCCACTTGGAGATGCTAGGATTGCCTGAGTAGGTATGCCTGATCACATGATCCATGGCAGCCCGTCAGGTGAAGTAAAAGGACCTAATACCTGAAAAAGTGGCCCAGGTGCCTGCAGAGAAGAGGAAGGACATGGGCTACAGTTCTACTAGGTCTTCCTACTGGAGTTAGCTCATGAGCCCCCTGCCTGGATATTTAGGCAGGCCAAAACCTTTGACCGATTCGTCACCCACTTTTATTGGCCCAGGATGAGGACGCAGTCAGAACCATTCTGCAAATTTTGCGTAACCTGTGTGATCAATCCTTAGAGATGGGGACAGTTTCCCCTAGTTGGAAAAGGGCACAGGTGCTCCCTCTTTTGAAGAAACCTAACATGGATCCCTCATTGACTAGCACCTTTAGGCCAATATCATTCCTACTCGCACTCTCTAAAATGCTGGAAAAGTTAATCAATAATCAGCTGTCACAGAATATCGAAGACAATCAGGTATTTCCTCAACTCTGTTGGGTTTTAGACCATCTTTTAGCATGGAAATAGCTTTACTTAAGGTCTTTGAATTCATAAAGATGAGCCTGGACCATTGGGCCATAGCTCTGATAACTCGTTTAGACCTGTTGTCGGTTTCAGCACTGTGTTTCATCAAACTCTCCTGGAGCGGGTGCAAAAGATTAGTGTAGAGGGTCTTCCCAAACACTGGATAAAATCATTTTTGTTCGACAGATCACATGCTCCCTGCCTTCCACCCTTTAAATCTATCTATAAGAGTCTAAGACAAGGTTTTCCCCAGGGGTCGACTCTTAGTCCCACCATTTATATCATCTATAAGGCTCCTTAATACAGGGTGGTGGAACATTAGGGCTCTATAATGCCATCATATGCTGCTGAGGCTTTCTTTCTAGCATATTTATAACTTCTTCCTTGACTACCTCATCAACAAGATATAGGCACTAATTATCCGAGTACCTTTGATTTAACCAGTTGCTACTAGCATATGTCCTTATTTTTGATTCTAATAAGAAGGTGCGCTCCACTTCAGATGACTCATTCCAATTGAGGGTTATGCCTTTCACATTCAAGAAGGTCCAGCAATGTTCCAGAGGTTGGTGAAATATGTACTGTTCTATCTGGATGTATTCTGGTCACCTATGTAGATGCATAGGTGTGTTCTGTGACACCTCAGCAAATTGCCTGGTTTGTAGTAAGATGGTGCTTGCACTGAAAGTGGTAACACTCATAGTCACAGTAACAGAATGCCACATAGGAGAGAGCAGAGCTAGTACCCCTTAGAAAAATGAACCCCTCAAATCCAAGATTTGGGATATCAGGGATTTGGAGACACCAGCATTCCAGATCTATTTCTGTTCATTCCTTTGCCTAAATAGGTAGTACAGGGACTTCCCTGATATCTATAGATTTACAGTTGTTGCGCTTATGGTACTGACATTCAGGAACCAACACAAAACAATACCATATGCACCAGGTCTTTGAAGAGGTTAAAACATATTGGGTAATTCACCAGTTATGAACGAGGCATCCTCCAGACATGAATGGGTGTTATTTTTTCCAACTAAATCAGAAGTGTTATGACGTCCCAGATTTAGCTGGCAGCTCCTAGGAAGGAACTGCAATGGAATGCTTTCCAATTTTGTGCATTAGATAGATATTATCCCAACTTGTTTGTGACAAGCTTTCCTTTCCAGCCTGATCTCTTGAAAGTCTCACGGCTATGAAAGGGGAAAATGTGAAGTTATTCCAGTGGGGTGTCTCTTTGTATGGATTGAGTATCACCATGGAGCACAAGACCGGCCAGACCCATGGTAATAGGAATGGAAAGTGGATGAAGTTCAATTGATTGGATGAAAGAGACTCACTCAGTGGCGAGGGGCTTCTCAGTTTAGTCTAATCTGAGAGGGGCAACCTGTAAGGCTGATAATCACCAAGATCATTTGTATACGTGCTATCTTCAGCATTTTACATTTGTCCTCAATCCCCCACGTATTTGTGTGCTTTGTTAACATTTGAGGCACCTTATCCTGAAATTCACTTCAAACTAGAAATTGGTGCCCTTCAGATACACCATGAAGGTGTAGCTAGAGAGGGAAGACCACCCATTGGTCTCCCTACCCTTAAGCCCTAAGGAAGTAACCCCTATTACCTCCTGTGGTGCAAGCAATGGCTGATTGCAACATTATTATAGCTTTTCTGATTGGTTAGCTGCAAGTAGTGGATCAGCCTTTTGGCCTCATGCTGAAATTAATTTCAGAGTCTAACAGCAGATGTTTTTTTAAACTTTTTTGTGTGTTTTAAATGTTCACAAATGCTATGAGTGTACCTTTTGCAATAATCATTGTGATCATCGATGGAAATATGTGTGTCCAGTAAATGCATAGCAAAAATTACAATGCACTTGCTATTAAGGTTACCTGTAACTATTTACAAATACTTGTTTTGGTACAATTGATGACTTTGGCTGCTCTCCACAATGCGCAACCCCATACCCTACTTTTGCTTCCTCTGCTAGTTCTTTGTTTCAAGCTTACCCACAGAGCATCTCTTTTAAAAGAGGACCTGGCCATCAGACAGTGACTTCAACAAATCACTTTTAGAGAAGGATCTTCTTAGAAGCCCCCTGCCTCCTGATATTGCTGGACCTTTCAGCTGCCTTCTACATACTCATCCTGGATTCTTTCATAAGATTCCTTGACAATGTCCTTCACTGATTCTCCTCCTATCTTTCAAACCAATGCCAGTTTGTTCACTTAGCTCCCTATCACCTGCGGAGTCCCCCAGAGAGCTATACTGTCCCGTCATCTTCAACCTCTACATGGAGCCACTTGCTGCTCTATTCACAGATAACAGAATCAAGATTCACCAATATGTTGATGATACACAACTCTACATAAAAGCCTCCTCTATTGCTGGTATCCAATGCCTCAAACACTGCCTGCACATCACCAGATCTGGATGTCCAGCTCCTACCTGTAGCTCAACCCAACCAAGACAGAATTCCTGTTTATTTACCAAGAATAACAAACACAAAAGAGTACAAGCCTGGTTTAATTAGATGAACCGTGATGGTTTCAAATGCCAACTTTTACCGAACACCAAGTCACTTGGATTCACAGTGGACACCAACCTTATCCTCATCCGCAAGGAGCACATTGCCAAAAAACACAAAGACTGCGTGGTACCAGCTCGCCCTTCTAAAGAAAGGGAAAACTTTTCTTTCAGAAATCAGATTTACATCTGATGTCTTAGCTCTACAACTCCTGCATGTGGTTGCTGATAAGGCCCTACTCCATGGGCTCATATTCCACACTGGCACCCCTGAAGGGCATCCTACATGCTGCAGAACATCTCATTCAGGGCCTGAAGAAATATGATCACATTACCCCCATCCTTAAGGTACTCCATTGGCTCCCCTTTCCCAGTCTGCCCCATCTTCAAAATCATCTGCATCATTTACAAAGCCATCACAACCAGCATCCCCGTGTATTTTGCAGACTAGCTCCCCATCTTAGGTTGTTCTCAGCATCAATGCAGCCAGAACACCACCAGGCTGCAGACCAAGAAGAGTAAAAAAGAAAAGAAAACAAGGATGCAGGTCACTTCCATCCATACATCCAGGTTCTAGGACAATATCCTTGTATCCATCTGGACTGCCTCAATGCTGCTCCAATATAGGAAGGAGTTAACAACACACTTCTTTAAAGAACATTACATCACAATGCATTAACTGTCCACAAACCAGCTACCTGTTACCTATCACTCGTTGAATGTATGCTTGTCTTCGACTCTGTACAGCACTCCACTGCCTTTTAGTTAAGTTTGTGCTATCGAAATAACACATATATACATGGATACATACAGAGGGCTCTCTGTGTTAGGGAAACTGAGCCTGGCCTGGTTGGCTGGACTCTTTGAAACTAGAAGATGCCTTGATTCTAGCTGACATTAGGACATATATTAACTGCCTGAACTTCAACATGAAAGCTTCCCTCTAACTTGTTCAACACCTTCGGATCTTGCGTAGCAAGAACCATGCTGCTCTTGGTGCTTCTAGAATGTGAAGCTCAGTGCTAGCCATTTCCTCCTGTCTAGGAACACGTTGGAGCACCCCATTTTGGCTTGTCAGTTGCTCCTGGTGTTGCCTGTATGGATGCCCACAACATGCCCAACATATCCGGAGACACAATCTCACACACACCTTGGAGTACTCTCCACCACTCACCAAAGGCTGGAAGAATACTGCCCATGAAAAGGTCTGTCACCAGTGCATTCGACCTGAGTGCCGAGTCTCCCAGGTGAAGACAATCTCTGCATCATCTGTTTATTTTTTGTTCCTTCTTAGACTCTACTGCTACAGACCTACAGAACATGGTCGGATGGCAGCCAGCCAGATCAAAATTAGCCAGTCTGACCTGGAGGAAGCACTTGTGCTTGTGGGCTTACAACTATTTATGCTGATCAGCCAGTGGTATACTTCATCATGAGTTTGTTCCCGCTGACAAAGGAGCCAGTGACCAGGAGTATTTAAGGCTCGGGATGGCAAGATACTCGTGTTCTGGGAAAACCCAAGAGGTGAGATACCTCACTGGGCTTAGTAAACACACGCTAAGAACTCTGAGAAACTGTCCCTGTATTTTGCAGGTAAGCAGATACACTGTGTAGTGTCTGCCATTGAATATTCTTTGTGTTTGCATTGTTTTAGGTACTTGCAAACTCTCAGTCCATGATGAATAAACATCAGAGGCTCACAAAGCCATCTACTTTTGGCAGGATAATTGTGATCCTCCAATCTGTAACATGTTAAGCATGGCAGTTTATGATATTGATCATTGTACATTTGGGAGCATTACTTTACCATATTATTTCCATAACTGCATTGATAGGAAATGTAATTCTTTGCTTCTAGGACTGCACCAATGTTCACAATAATTTACTGATCACAGAGAGTAAATTGGATCGTGTTTTACTCCTATACTGAGCTACATTATTATGTGTAGTGTATTCTGTACTTTTTGATCATTTAAATTCCCATTTATAATATAAATATGCTTGTAGATTCTTGTTATTATTAAAGTGTTGTGTACTCACAATTGTGGCTAGCTATTCAGATCTTTAGCACAATCCAGATAATTGTGCTGTTCTGTACCTGGATTCACCTTACACCACCTCCCCCGAGGTAGACTTTCACTACTAATCAGTGTCTACCAAGGTGAGTCAAGGAGACTTAGGGCCTTATTTAGTTCTTGGCGGGACTCCTGTCATCCATCCATGGTGGCGGTTACAAGTACTCCGTCAAGCTAATGGTGTCCCGCCCACCGTATTTAGATGTGGGCTGGCTGAACCGCTGTCCGCATCAACAGTCTGTCTTCTGTCGCGTAAGCGGCGCACCTCCATTGACACGGTGGACTCCTCTGCTGGCTAACAGTACTTAGGGGCTGATTAAGATGGCGGGCGGACTTGGTCCACCCGCCACCGTAGCGGTGATTGGGACCGCCCGCTAGACATGCGGCGGTCCCACCACTGCAATTAGGATGCGCCCGCCAAACTGGCACCACGCAGTGCCTGCCACTTGGTCCATGGAAATGCAGGGGGGTACCATGGGTACCCCCAGTGCAGCGACACCCCCCCACACAAGGGGGGCCCGCAACGGGCCCCCAAACCCAATCCCCGTCAGCCTTTCCATGGCGGCATGGCCGCCATGGAAAGGCGCCTGGCCACACACATCCTAATATGGCGGACGGTGCCTGCTAGGCACCGCCACCATATTAGTGGCCCTGCTCTGCCCGCCAGGATTGCCACCGGCGGAAAAGCGGCGGACGGACTTTGCATCCGCCGCGATACCCACCGCCACCCTAATATGGCGGAGGGTAAATCTCAATATGATGGCGGAACGATCGCCACCGCCGGCCCGGCGGTGGCGATCGTTTCGCCATCGTAATGAGCCCCTTAGTCTCTGTCAGGCTGGCGGGTTTGCTCCGAGCCTATTTAAAGTTCCCCATTGTGCTGGTGTTGTCCTCTTGTAGTACAATAATGGGCGGTCCCAGTAAAGTACATATACTCATGAAGAACAATTAAAATAAAATCACACTAGTGCTTGGGAAATAAATTGGTTCAATGTTATTTAATCACATTGAACATTGATAAATGCTGATCAATCAATATGTAGTTCAAAATACTTTGCACAAGTGCCCCACAGCAGTGGGAGAAAGGAAAAGGGAGGGAAAGTGCATCAAGTGAGGGTCATAAAGGTGAAAGAAAAAGATGGTGACATCGTCATCATTACGAAATTAATTACAATAAACAGTGGCATGTGTAAGCCACAAGGAGTAAAAACTGTTTAACATTGCCATAACAAAGAATCACAGTTACAAATCACTGTTGATAAATGTTGGCATAGAACGACAACACAGTCGACGTTTCGACCCCAATTAGGGAGTAGGCTGTTAGATTCCTTACGGCGGGGTCTTCCTCAGGACTAGAGAAAAGGGGCACCTGGGAAGAATGAAAGACAATGCTCAGTCTTAATTTAAGTGGCATTGTATGTTGCCAAAATGGGACAAAGAAGTTAAAATATGAATTACCATGAAACACCCTAGACTCTGGGTGTGAGAAGACAGAAAGGGGCCCGCAGGCTCGCCTGGGTGGAGAGCGGAGGATAGTCACCTGTAAAGTGAATGAGGTAACATCAGAAATAATCATCCCTATTTAGGGTAACGGAAAGAATGAAAGAATCGAAGAATTCTGCCCTTCTAAGTTTAGATTTGCTCGAGAAAATCGTAACAACTGATTTGCATGGACCAGGAGGTTCACTTGCTGCGTTTAGGTGTTTCTAAGCAGAAAAAGAAAAGGAAAAGGACCCCGTGTCAAAACCTGACTACTAAAAACAGGATAAACCAAGGAGCACAAATGCGGTGAAATAAAATGGCTGTAAGGCGCGATGCGGGAGTGCCGTGGGAGCCTCTAACCAAGAAAGCGCTGTAGTAAAAGCACCCGCAACATTAATCATTGTGCGGTAAATGCTCAGGGGGGCCAGTTAAAAAGGAAACTGTATGTACTGAACTGATGGCTGTTGCACTGAATGTGTGCGTGCCGTGCCCGTCTCAGGACGAACCATAGAGGGGAAACCATATGTGATGTGCCGACGGCAGTAAGACTAAATGCGTGTCTGCGCTAAACATCTCTACAACTGAGTGCTGTGAAACAAAAGGTTGCATATAAGATATCGTGGAACGGGTATGGGCCTGTTATGAAAGGGGTGACTGCTTCTTAAAAGTAACCTGTGGAGAACGTAATACTAAAGCGCTGGGAGAGCGCTTCTTACCTCCGATCTCGCTCGATAGTCCGTCTCCGTGGAAGGAGCGCCGAGACTGCCCGGTACCGGTTATACGGCAGGTAGAACGTCAAAGTGACGTGCACGTTCACTACTGCGCAAAGCGGACAGAATCAAAACGTTGCGAGGTCAGGGAGAACCGACTTCCGTCGGAGACGGCCGGTCTTGAGTAAATAAATAGCTAGTTGGGGGTAAACATCGTACGCGGTGTTCAACAATAGTAGGACATCATAGGGAGTTGTTGACTATTGAATAAATATTTATGAAAGACCCCGGTGGAACCGGAAGAACAGCGTGCTAATTCAAATAATTTAAACAGAACATTATTCCTCAATAAAGATACATACAGTAAGTTTGTTGTTGCGAAATAGCAGGCTGGTCATTTGGAACATTACAAATGCATGTATAGCAGAGGCCAAAACATTATTAGGCAAATAGTGACATGTACAATAGTATCTGGGTGAGGCCGCAGTTAGGTCAATTCGCATTGGTCAATTTGCTTCGAACACAGAAATGAAAAAATTGGCAATAGAGGCTAAATGTCAAAAAGTTAGGCAAACCAATATAAACATCAAGACATCAAGGTTCCAACATTGTGATGGCAGGCTTATTAAGAGTCTGTTGTTAGACATGACAATTGTGCTTGGCTGGTATCAAGTTCATTCAGTCCCCCCTGTATAGAATCTAATCTATACATCCATTTACATTCACGGACATTGAGAATTGTTTCAATATTGCCCCCTCTCGGGCCTAGTTCGGCTTTTTCCAAGACTAGCCATTTGAAATCCTCAGGGCCATGATTGGCGTTTTTGAAGTGTTCGACTAGAGGGGCACCCTGCACCTCACATCTAATCCTACTTTGGTGCTGTAGTATGCGTGCTTTCACCTTCTGTTGTCCTCTTGTCATATTTCTGATGGAGTTAGTCTTTGGTGGAGTGAAGACTGGTAAGTAATACTTATAAATGTGACACTACACATATATATTGTGTTTGCTTCAAAAATATATGTAGGTAATGGGTTACTCCCCCTTTTTTTTTTACATATAGTATAGCACACAAACAACACACACACTATTGAATGTACACCCACAGGTAGCACAAGTACAACACCCACAGCCACCATAACATAAAAATATTTTTTTAAGTGTTAATACAGCTGTGTTCATTTTACCTTTGTTAGAAATGGGATCTCTGGTTGGCTAAGGCTTGCGCCAAAGCCAGGCAGAGGCCACCACTCTAGTCAGGGCGAGGGAGTTACACGCCAAAGATAACCCCTGCTCACCCCCTTGGTAGCTTGGCACGAGCAGTCAGGCTTATCCCGGAGGCAATGTGTAAAGCGTTTGCGCACGCACACAGCAACAACACAACAGGCACACTACAAAAGAACTCCACACAAGGTTATATCAAAAATAGCCTTTGTATTCTCATAATACATTAGAATAGTACTCACATAATATACATGGTGCCACCTGGCACTAGGTCATATTTACAAGGGATTATTTACACCTGACAGGGCCAACTGGACCACTGTCAGGACCAGCACAAAGCAAACTTAGTAAATGTAAAACAGATAAACGTACAACCAGTAATCACTGGTAACCACTGTACTCAGCATCATCCTGCAACATAAACCACATTATGCACAGTATCACATTAGGCGCGAAATACATTCTGCGCCAACCTCATAAGCCTAAACACATTAGACCATAACCTCACCAGCATAAACATATTACGCATTAGTCCTCACCAGCATACACGCAGTATGCAATAATCTCATTAGCATAAAGCCACATCTAGAGGCATAACAGGGTGCGTAAAGCATAGTAAATGCATCACATTTCCTAGCACCACATATTAGGACACAAATCACATTTAGGGCCTGGCGCCCTATAAACCCACCAGTCCCCCTGGCCAACTGGCCATCTCCAAAGGGGCTCAAATGCCCCGTGTCCAGAATGTCAGGGCTGCTGCCTAGCAACTGAATCCACAGTGCGCCACTGCGCAAAACTAAATGTGGCAGCTGCCCACTAATTGCTGAGCAGCTGGGAAACTCACTGGCACTCACTGTGCCTCTGGTCCCTCTCAGGGACTCTCTCTCAATTGTGCCCAGTTCGTGGCACTTTGCATAAAGGAGGGGGGCCCGGCACCTCTGTGCCCTCTGGACCCTCCTAGTGGCATTAAATCACATGCCCCCATCGTTGGGGCAGCCCGCTCTCTTGCGGGACGGCCCAGGCACCGACAATGTGCCTCGATATGCCCCCGGGCCTCTGTGGCCCTCAGGGGCCCTAAAAACCAACATGCCCCCTTCGTGGAGCGCACTAGCGCTTTAACAAAACATGCCAGCCTCGTTGGAGCGGCCCGCTGCCAGACGGGGCCGCTCAGTTCACTCAAAGCACCGACCCTGTGCCTCGAAAGGCACCACCACACTGAGGCCAAGCCCCTACTCACTGGGGCTCAGGATCGGGACCTCCACTTTGGCGCCGGGGCTCCCAGCAGCTTACGAGAGCCCCGCTTCTCTCTGCGCCGGTCTCCTCTCAGAGGGGGAAACTCTGCTCTCCCCTTTGCGGCACGCGGGGCTTCCCTTCGCTCACCGGAGCCCCGCGCTGCCATCGGCGGCCTCGCCGCTTCTCCTCTTCACCCGGGCCCCCTCCTGGGACCCGGGACTTCCATGTGGAGCCCGCGAGGCTCCGGACGCCTCCCGCTTCCTCTCCTGTCGCCGGGGCTCCCAACCGCTCACGGGAGCCCCGCTCCGCTTCACCACTCCGGCACCTCTTCCGGCCCTGCCGCAGGCCCCGCCCACGTCCTAGGCAAGGTTGCCTGACTTCCTGTTTGCGGCACGGGCCGCGGCGGTGATTTCTCCTCGGCGGCAAGAGGGGTAGGCTCCCTCGAGATTTAAAATATAAAGCGGGGTGGGCACCCGCTATTCACATAAAGGCATAAGCGGGGTGGGCACCCGCAAAAGGGCACCACAATGCGGGGTGGGCACCCGCTCCTCTCCGGCAAGGCGGGGGAATTCCCTACGACGGGGATTCCCTCCAAAGCAAGGTTTGCAGCTCGGCGCTGCGCAGCCCACGCACTCTTCAGGGGAAGAGTAAATTAAAGCAGAGCGCTTCCCAGGGCGCCAAAAGGATGCAGCAGCAGTCCTCCCCTAAGGGAGAGCAAGTCCTGGAAAAGTAAAGGGGCATGCAGGGCCCAGGGAGGCAAGCCCTCCTGGCAGCCCCCCCTGGGCCCTCAGAAGCAGCACGCCCTGCAGGATCAGCACACCAGAACTGCACACTTTCATGGGGTCACAGCCCCTTCTTTTATACACAGAATTCCTTTGTCTAAAGGTGCAGGGCTTGGGGGATACCAGTTAGAACTGGTTTAGGGGAGCTTTGGAGCACTTTGTTTTGCTCAGCTCCTCTCTCCTTTCACAGGACAGGCTAGGGACATCAGACACACCACGGGGGGTGGAGCCAGCATTGTAGAAGGAAGGCACAGCCCTATTCAGGTCCCAGGTGCAACTCCTCCCACCCATCTACTTGGAGATCTCTCCATTCAGCCCTGCGCTGACTCACCCTGCCCCTCCTGGAGCCACACACACCTCCCAGCCCCTGTCACTCACAAGCCAGACATGCAATTCACATCAGGCAGGCAGACACAGAGCACACAGAAATGCCAACTTCTAGAAGTGGCATTTCTACACTAGTTATAATAAATCTGCGCACACCATTGCGCAGCATTTATTCTCACGAGTTCGCACATACTAAACTCGACCCTGCACTCCCCTCATACCAGGAATTATCATGGACACACATATCCCCCATGCATTCCTATGGGAGGGCAGGCCAATCTCACCACACGCACTCAGCGCACACGCACTTTACACTGGTCCACAGTGCTAAAGTGCGCAGAGGCCAAAAATCACTACCACTATGTCAGAGCTTAAGGCAAAAAGTTCAGGGGTGAACCTGCCAGAAAGGGCCAAGTCCAACAACCTTGATAATTTGTAAAATGAACACTACTACATTTTCCATAGAAAAAAAATTGCATGTAAGAGCAATGTAAAAATGCACAAGGCCAAATCACATGTTAACACAAGATTCATAGCAAGACAAGTGAAAAAGAAGCTTACTTTAGATCTCAGTGACAACAGAGTTGATTAGCGTGGTGGTTAAGTAGAAGCAGCAAAGGAAGGACCTGGACAACAGGGTTCAAGATGAAAAGCGAAGTGGAAATAAGAAAAAAAGTTACTTTCCTACCTCATTTCCTTCGATTACGCCAACTCAAGTTAGGGGTGTTCATGCCACAGTTTTTTCGACAGAAAGGCACATCGTGATTGACCCGCTGGTTATCTTAGCTGGAATCACTCTGACGGCCGCTTTTGCCTATGAAGCCCTCGACACTGGAAGAAAATTCTGGCGGAGACGGTGACACTCGGACGTACTAACGTCAACATCTAAATAGAGTGGGCAGACTGCCAAGCAGGTGGGCAGTGAAACCGTCGGAGAAATGACGACAGGACTAGATCTGCCAAGATCTAAACCAGGCCCTGAGTGAGGGCATCCTTCTGTTGCAAACTGTGTGCCAGAAACCGTAGCATTCAAATTTTTCGAGTGTTTGGTGACCCCTGCAACTGTTCGATCCATAGATAAAGCCTCGAACAATCTAATCAGCTTTAGAGGTGTTCCGTCTTCATTTTGACTGTGGAAATACATTTCCTTCGGCCTTGATAGGAGTAAATCTGAAAGGGATTCCACGGTTAGAAACCTGCAAATTGGTGGTGCATATTTGTTAACTTAAATGTGTCCACCAGCTTTGACAGTTGGACCCCTTCAGGAAAGTTCACAAATCAGACCCGACTGCTATGCTAGCGATCAGAGAAATTTCACGATGCTAGCAGGATTTCCAAGTGTGTAAATCCATTTTGCAAATGTAAGATCCGAAAATTCCTAATACTCTGGATCAGGAATGGCTCCCGTGCCCCCGCAAAATGCATTTTTGTGCAAGTTGAACTTAGGTTCGCAAAAACTTTATGACTCGGGACCTATTTTTTGTCTTTCCCGCAACGATAGCTAAACCTTAAAACAACTTAACATTTTAAAATTGACCTATTTGCAGGAGAACATTGCAAAAAAAAATAAAAAAAATCAGGCTTCCGCAGCAACAGTTTAATATATATTCGTCCTTTGTAATCCAAACCGATCAAGCAACTGCAGAGATTGTTACATCCATCCGAATAAAATGAGCAGGGGAGTACCTCGCCGCATGGTAATTTTTTGATTTACTGTCTGACAGGGGCGTCAGGTGGTTAGTTAAATAATGCAGTGTCTTGAAAATGAGTCAAATCCTTCCGGTAAGACTGCTCATCACAGAAATATTATCTTCTGCTGCTTCACGCTTTGCCCCGCTTCTCTTTTAAGCCTCTCAAAGCTGGCATAACAAAGTTTTGCCACGTTTAATGACATCCTGTCATCTGTTCAATATTTGAGTCTTTTCTATAAAATGGATGGTGTAACGAACGTTGCAGTCTGATATCATGCAGGCTGTCTTTGCGATTCAGTGCCTAGCTACTGTGTAAGTCTCATTTTGATGTTTTTATCGCAGTTTATGACATGACCCTAAGAAATATATTTAGACTGTACTGATATATTGAGAATAATTACACTAAAACATTTTCGTTAGACCATTGTGAATCAATGAAAAATACAATTAAAAAATACCATTCACAAAATCCCACTGAAAACTGACATCTGATCTGTATAGTGTTCATTAAGTATGGACAAAATGTTCACATTTAGATTTTGGTTCTCGGAAAAGTGACATTTTCTTTTCACACAGAGGATATTCAGATATAAAGGCACGGGCTGAAGGATGACAGGCTTCTTGAAATGTTTAAGACTTTTAGTGAATAATTTTTGTATTTCTTGATGTTTTATTCTCATTTTTGGCTTAGTTTTATGAATGCTGAAAAAGACTGATTTAGATGTAAGAATTAGAATTCATGGTTTGCAATTCATTAAGCTGCCAACTTAATACTTCAGGAATCTGGATTTGCTTCTCCATAGAGTCCTTTCTACATTTTCTGTTTGCGCTGCGTTTATTTAAAGAAAAGACATTCAGGGGCATATTTACGTTCCCTGGCGCATCCCTGTATATCAGCAGGGATGCGCCAGGGAAAATGCGTCACGCAAGTTTACCCTTGCGCCACGTCCGATGCGCCGCATTTACAATGCGGCGCATCGTGGCGCAGGATAAGCAGATGCGTGACGCATCTGCCGGGCGGAAGGTTGGCGCAGTGCTGAAGTTGTGTCGCAAGCGCGACGCAACTCCAGCACTGTTCCAACCTTCCCTATCCCTAACATGGTGCGTCAATCCTTAAGCCTGCTTGAAGCAGGCGTAAGGATTTGACGCATCAGCGCCGGAAAAGTGACTGTGTGAAATCTTGTATATTTCACTACGTCACTTTTCCGAGGCGTTCCTGCGCCGAAACGCCCCCCCCTGCGCCGGTACGCCCACATGAAACCTGACGCAGGTTTCATGTGGCGCAGGGGTTTACTACGTGACGCATCTCCCTAGATGCGTCATGTTGTAAATATAGCGCAACGTGGCGCATGGTTTGCGTCACCGCTGCGTCACATGCGTGACGCAACGGCGGCGCAAAAGTGGCGCAAGGGGCTTGTAAATATGTCCCTTAGTCTTCATAGAAATTATTGGGGTCAAGCGCAGCATTGTTTTGCTACAGCAAGCTTTATCAACTCTCCGCTTTAGATTTTGCGCACATTCTATGAGAACAATTTATTGCATGACACTGTGTCTGGATCAATATGTAAACACTGGCTACGACACGGTCTAGAGGGGCTTGAGGCGTTCTAATTCGAGACCTTCAACCCTAAGGTAAAACCCTCCTGGTGTCTGTCCATTAAAAGCGCAGGGTAACTCAAGTGTTGTTGGTGAGTGTCGGTTCTTGCACTTAAAGTGGATTTTACAACCTGTTGTGAATTAAAATCGTAATTTTAGTGAAAATACGGATGTTAATATTTTGCTTACGTCTTTACTTATGACAGCAAACAAAAAAGACTCCAAACAACACATTTAATTTCCTACTAGGCCCAGGAGAAAAGATCAAATCAATTATGATCTGTAGTCCACCAACATTTCACTGGAAGACTAATGACTAGAGGTAGACAGAATGATTCATCCCGTCCACAGAAATGGCGGAATTTGGAGACTCCACATCACTCTGTAATGCAGAGTTTCAGCCAAATTCCATCAATCGCCGCGTGGCAGAATTTTTTCCCGCGAGGCTGCAGAAACGCGAGCATAAGTGAGATTTGGTATCCCCTAGCTCCATTTCCTAACATGGACTGTCGCGAGTGGTCGCATTCTGAGGGTGTTTCGCGAAGTAGATTTGCTGCCACTCAAGTAGAGTTTCTACTCGAGTGGCAGCAAAATCAACTCGAATAACTGTGTGCTCTTGCACACTGCATGGTGCCATTCGCGCTGATTTTTCAACGCTGCTCACTCTACTGGTACTCAATTGCAGCGTGAGCAGCGCAACATGCATATTTTCTACCTGTTGGTGGAACTCTGCGGAATCTCGTGGAGTATTTATGTAATTCGGCGGAATTCTGCCGAGTGAACCTCCACAAGTTCTGTCCACCCTACTAATGACATCAGCCATAACAGCACGTAGTCCTATTTCTCTGTTGATAAGATGCTAATATGAACAGCCCATTATATAAACAAGAATAGTAACACAGGCAATATGATCTCATTGGAAACATACAAATGCAGCTGAGTCAAGGATCTTCTTGAGCACCCTAAGGAAACATAAAATCCTGAGATTCATGAAGGATCAATTTATTGTACAGTGACCACCTCAATCCTGGTCATTACAGACACTGTTTCTAGTCCTGAAATTTCCCCCTACAACTAATCTTTTTCAGGTACGTTAATCTAATGAGTTCAATGGAGAGAAAACAAGCCCACAACACCCAGAATGCTTTAGTTTATCACACACAAAAGGTGGCAACATAGTCTATAATAACCTGGAGGAAGGTGGTCAGCCTAATTGATTGTTGCAGCACCTGACCACATCTCACAGAATTACAAGCAAAATAATACGTTTACATTTATAAAAGAATGTCTAATGATGAGTGATAATATATTTCTCTGAGTCTTTAATAAAATTGGAATTAACAATATCAATAACCACAGAGGCTGAATGAGCCACAAGTTTGAAATGATAGTTTTTGAACAACACTGATTCAATCATCTGCCTTCACAGTATCCCCTAGGTGAACTCCAAAAAACAATATCTATGATAGTCATTGCTCCCCTAGGAGAATGAGCACCCAAGAGGGTTGCATGTACGCCTGTCAGAGAGATGCATATTTGTTTATTGGATACAAATGAGCTGTAAAGCACATAAATGAATGAATAGTACTTGGCAAAATGCTAAACTGTTATGCTGTTGGAGTATCCTGACACTGAGGGACTGGTCAGCAGAGAAAGAAAACAAAAGAAAATACGTGAAAATGTATTGAGCTTTTCCTAGAGCAATAAATTGTTATGCATATTCAGTGCAGAAATATATTTGGCAAGTGAGAAGCAATACATTGCCCAATTCTAAGAAATTTTAAGGCTAGGTAGTATTGTTTATTGTTTGATTATTTAAAATCATGACAATTAGAATAAAAAACAAGCAAGAAAACACTGTTCATCTTAAATGCAACAGAAAAAAGTTAAAAATATTAAAAAGGATGCAGTGGTACAAAATATTTAAAAGGTGAGCAAAAAACAAGCTAAAATATGTTAAAACATAATAACCTTGTTGATGGGTATGCGACCCAGCCCTAACTTTCAGTAAAACAAGCAGAGGACCATCAATAAGTGTCTCAAGATATAATAAAGCACACAGGAATCCCAGTCTGTTCATAGATGTACAAATTACAACGATGGTTCTTGTAAACCTGCAGATGTAAGTTTTTTTCCAGTTTTAATGACAAATTTCGTGAACCTGACTTTAAGCATCGTATTGTTGGGATTCATTGCTGCTATAATGGCTTGCCACTGGAATCGAGCTATCCTGGCTGATGAGGGCTGAAAGCCCGACACCGGTCCTAGGATGCTTGTTTCCGGTCCAGGGAGGACCTGGCTTGGCAGTTCGGGCTGGACCGTTCCCATGAGGCACAGGGTCAAGGCTGATTTGCATATGCTCAGGTCTAAACTGGGGTGCCATGGTGAGCAAAAGAATGATGGATTTAACCCAGATCTCTTGACTGGGGGTGAATGCTTTGATTTGTTCAGCATTCCGTCCATCAAATGTGTGTCTTTTGCTTTCTTGCCCTAAGTGCGCCGGGTATGCCCAGACGTGGGTCCCGGGCTCACTGTGCCACTGGAATCAAGCTATCCTGGCTGATGAGGGCTGAAAGCCCGAAACCAGTCCTAGGATGCTTGTTTCCGGTCCAGGGAGGATCTGGCTTGGCAGTTCGGGCTGGACTGTTCTCATGAGACACAGGGTCAAGGCTCATTTGCATATGGCCAGGTCTAAACTGGGGTGGCATGGTGAGCAAAAGATGATGGATTTAACCCAGATCTCTTGACTGTGGGTGAATGCTTTGATTTGTTCAGCATTCCGTCCATCAATTGTGTGTCTTTTGCTTTCTCGCCCTAACTGCGCCGGGTATGCCCAGATGTGGGTCCCGGGCTCACTGTGCCACTGGAATCAAGCTATCCTGGCTGATGAGGGCTGAAAGCCCGAAACCGGTCCTAGGATGCTTGTTTCCGGTCCAGGAAGGACCTGGCTTGGCAGTTCGGGCTGGACTGTTCCCATGAGGCACAGGGTCAAGGCTGATTTGCATATGGCCAGGTCTAAACTGGGGTGGCATGGTGAGCAAAAGAATGATGGATTTAACCCAGATCTCTTGACTGGGGGTGAATGCTTTGATTTGTTCAGCATTCCGTCCATCAATTGTGTGTCTTTTGCCATAATGGCTTGCCGGCATGATCGAACTCCGTGTTTGATCCATTCGCCCCGCAACAAACTCCTTCTATCATTGAGAAATGCGGGGCAAACACACACCACGTTCTCAATTGATTCTGAGTGATGACCGCAGCCTCTACATTTAATGTCATCATTTGAGCGACGCCATGTTGGCAGATGTTTTCAAAAGGGCCATTCGCCCATCCTCAGTACCATAAATCTTTTCTTCCAGACGGCTGCATAAGTGCTTGAAAGATAGGGGGCCTCTGATCTGGGTTTGAGCTCCGCGATTATGGACCAGGCATGTTTTCTTTTAGACAATTGTGCCCTGTCCCGATGGAAAGACCAGAGTCGAACACTTCTTTTAATAGACAGTTTTAATGCCTGCTGGGGTGGATTAGTACCCCAGTAATCCTCGACATCAAGCAGTTGCAAGGAGTGTTCAAGGTAACGTCGATGTTTATGACTGGATTGGCTGGCTGATATTTCTTGCCACAACATGGCCTCCAGGCTTCCTTCCCTTGAGTTACGCAATCTATGACACAACTTGATGAATGCGCCTGCTCCGACACCCTCGTGGTTCAAAAGGCCAAACTCGAGCCTGATCTGAGCTGGTGATGCTGATTTCGGCAGGTGCCAGGCTCGTTTAAAAATTCTAGTTGTTATTTTGTTCAGCATTAAAGAATTGCTCCCCAACATAATTTCTTGACCGTAGGTTTGATGATTTGTAACCTTTGCCTTCATGACTGTCAGGAGGGGGGATAAGCTAGGGCCAAGTAGCTGTCTCGAGAGTTTCATTGATGCTGCTTCGAGAGACAATGCTTTTGCTTTGACCACTTCTTTCTGTTTTAGAAAGGAGCCCTTGGAATCCATGTAAATGCCCAAATATTTGTGCGATGTCACAGTTTCAATTTTTTTACCATTGAAGAACCACCCGCCATTTTGCTGCTTCCGATTCCCAAAGGTGATAGCTTTCGTTTTTGAAAGATTTAGTTCCAGAGCATTGGTTGATGTAAAAGAAAGCAGCTGGTCAAGGAGTCTCTGTAAACCGACCCTCGTGTGCCTGAATAAAACAAGATCGTCGGCATAAAGCAAATTACAAATTCGGGATCCTCCGAGATGGGGGGAGGGGGTGAGAGTTGACCTTGTCTAATAGATGGGATAAATCAGAAATGAAAAGGTTGAATAGGAGGGGGCCAACACACATACTTGTTTAACCCCACAAGAAGTCTGTATTTTTCTTGAAACGTGTGACCCCTCACCCAGCTTGATGCGAATCCAAGTGTTTGAATGGAGTTGGATTTTGGATTTTAACAGATCACTGGGAATTCCCCATTTTTGTAATTTGTGCCATAACAGGTCCCTGGGCACCCGGTCGAAGGCCGCTTTAAAATCAACGAAGCAGCAGTGTAGTGACATTTTTGAGGATGCTGCTTTGTCCATGAGTACGGATAGGGCCAATAGGTTGCTAGTGGTGCCTGATTTGGCCACAAAGACAGTCTGGTTAAATGGCAGCCGCTGAGTTTTTAACGCCCAGGACGACAGATCTTCCAACAGGAGGCTGGCGTAGTATTTGGAGTCTACATCTAGGAGTGCTATCATCCTATAGTTTTTAGGATCGGCTCTTCTGCCTCCTTTAAAAATAGAGTGAATTATAGCTCCAAATTTTAAGGCTCAAAATTCAAATTCTCACAGCTGAAAATACCCAGACAAATGGGGGACAAACGCATTGGGAGTAGGCGGAGAAGGAAAAACTTAAAGCTTAGAGCATGGTGGGGACATAAAGTAATACAGATGAGATAATATGAACTCGGAATTGGGAACATGACCAGGATTAAAATCCAGGAGCCTAGGAGTTCAAGTTCTAGTGCCTGCAGAGAGCAACGTATGTATGTGAAATAGCCACCAGGATAGAGTGAGAGAGGGTGCAATGCATACAACTTTCTTTACTTGCATGTGATAAAATGGATAGATCAGGCCACACTTGGGCGGGCAGACAGTTCCATATGAGTGGTCCCACACCCTAATACATCATGGAGACCACTCTGTCATAGTTGGAGGTAGACCATCAGCTCATCATTCTCCCACATGGTCATTATGTTAATAGGTGGGTAGTGGGTACATGAAAGGTTCCTTGATCTGATAATACATGTTAAAATGGTCACAAACTTTATATATAGTGTGTTCACACAAACCCTCCTTTGATAGTTTCTCTATCCACTCACCGAGGTCTGGGACATTCCTCCAGCGCCTTGAAAAGCAAACTCTGGCCAAGGAAAGAGCTGTCGCTAGAAACTTGAGGTGTCTGTCACATTGTTCAGCATTGCTAATTGCACTAATAATGTATTTTCAAGGTTGCAAATGTCACTCCAGAGCCCATAGTTCAGATTTAGAGCGGATTTGGGTGGGTTTCCCCTGGAGTTAAGGTGAGCTTTGCTATGACTTGCTTCATCATGCACTCATCTCTGGAAGAATACCAAAGGAATGAACGATGACTCCTACTTGATCTGCGGGGTCGTTTTCAGGGTCGACACAAACAGGCCAACGTGATGGCAACTGTAGTCCTCACATCCAGGGCTTCCTATGAATTGGGATCCAATTGAAGGATTTTTACCACAACTGTAAAGGCCTTGCTAATATTTACAATTGTTCTTGATGTTTAAATAATTTTGTAGACTCACGTTGTAGCTTCAGTTGCGGTACGTGGCAGCCTAATAGTCATAGTGGAAGTGTTCTGGCTTCAAAAATTAAGTTCTCTCTTTCAGGTTCGTTAGGAATGTCATGTGTGTTTTTGTGTCCTAGGGGGTTGCTGTGTGTACCCTTGCATCTGTGCTGTATGTAGTCATTCTGGCATCACCCAGTGCTCTTCTGCAGATTTCCACAGACTGTGGTCTAGGACTAGAGCATGGTGTCCCGCCTGTTGCGCGGCCTGGGGGGTGGGGGCTTGAGGCTGACAGAGGGGCACTGCCTAGGCCACCACAGCATTGAGGACATCCAGGTAGGTCTCAATGCTGTGAGCCTCACAGAATTGAGTAGAATGTGCAGAACCTGCTGAGTGTCAATGGTTATTCGTGTCTACACCACCATGTTCACTGAACTTGCATGTGCATAGCACTGCCAACCTCTTTCAGTCTGCTAAAAGTGCTTAAAGTAGCCTGCTAGTTCCTTAAGTCAATATAGCATGTCCCTGTTTGTCACCATATCTTCTAGCTGAAACTCCAGGAATCTTTGCTCATAGAACCTGCAACAATGCCCATTGCATCCATTTGTTATATGGACATGCTGTTTTTAAGCACTAGGACTGTTCCAAAGATTAGTCACTGCTGAACAGGCAATCTGGTGCACATCTCCAAGTGTCTTCCCCTTCCTCCTAACATCTAACCTTTACCTCCATAAAGAAGAGGTATCACTTGCCGAAGATCACACTGCATGTTGATAAAGAGCCAAGAATCTGATGCAAGTTTTGCAGACTGACTGCTTGGTGGACTGTATTATTGACCCTCGGCTTCCACATACTACCTTCATGTTAGATTTGAAAGCCCTTGGTGAGGTCTTACCCAAAACCTTTTGCCTACTTACCTCCTGTTGCTGAAATTCACTTCTGTTGGCTTTAGGACTCTTTGCACTTTACTACTGCTAACCAGTGCTAAACTGCTTGTGCTCACTCCAGAAAACACGGTAAATTCGCCTACACCTGATTGGCACATTTAATTTACTCATAAATTCCTGGTAAAGTGGTACAACATACCACAGGCGCGTAAACTTAATGCTACTAGAGGGCCTGCACCACTTATTGTGCCACCCACTCAAGTAGCCATTTAAAACATATATAAGGCCTGCCATTGCAGTCTGTGTGCAGTTCTCAACTGCCATTTTGACCTGGCAGAAAAATACAGCTTGCCAGGCCTAAACCTCCTGTTTTAATATATATAAATCACCGCTAAGGTGTGCCCTAAACAGCCCATAGTTTAAGGTGCAGTGTATTGAAAAAAAGTTGGACATGTACTTTTTCAAATTTTGCATTTCCTGGTAGTTAAAAACTCCCAAATTCATTTTTCATTACTGTGAGGCATACATCTCCTATAGGATAACACTGGGTTATCTTATTACATTTAGTAAGTGATAACTTTCGTTTGGGAACAGGAGAAATGTCATGTTTGGTATCAAAAGAATTCTGAAAATGACACTTTTAGAAAGATGGTATTTTCTTATCCTAACTGTATCCTGGGTCACATGACTGTGAATAGAGTGGCAGTTGGTCTTTATTTATTGCTCCCAGACAGAGAGACAAAAGGCGACTATGTGTTGGCAGGATGGGCCATCCTGCCAGGATGGATGGGACAGAGCTGTTCCCTGCCCCACTTACATTTCAAAGGGGCTGTAGCATCACACTCACAAAGAACTTGACACCAGTTCTTTGCCACCATAGACCTCTTGGAGCCTGGGCAGGGGAGAAAGGAAATTCCAAAACTAGTTGTGGGGGCAAGTCTAGAAGTTTCTCGCATATCAAGAACTGGCTCCAGGAATAAATATTGGACCCTTAGACCAACTCTTCAGTTCATTCCTGGACCTGTGGAGGACCCCCAGAAGGACTTCCTTGTCCTTCAGTGAACTGCCCTGCAGTTTGAGCCCTGCTTTGTACTTCAGAGGACTGCCCTGCTGCTGGAAGCCTGCCTTTAACCCTCAGAGGACTTCCCTGATGCTTGAGTCCTGCCTTGCTGCTTGATCCCAGGACTATCAGAGTGACTCCAAGAGCTACTTGGCGGGCATCCTGTTCTGATCTACAGGGACATAAAAAGCTCCAAAAACCTTGAACCTACACCTGGGCCCTGCCTGAAGTGAGTCAGCCCTCCAAGTGGTTCCCTACCAGTTCTGTACCCTTGGAAGTCGTGCTAAAAGTGTTGAAACAGCAATAATCAGAAAAGTGGGACTTAGAACATTTTCCATGAAAACAAAGTCTGAGAAATGACAGGAAGACCGGCACCTGCATGCTTGCCAATATGGCGAAGGTTGGTCTGACTTCACAGTGCCACTGCTATTCTTTTTCCTCAGCAGCAAATCCTGTTCAGCTGCCCCTCTTCGCAAGGGTATTCGGCCTACTGGAGCCGTCATCGGCTACAGCCTGCAGCTGCGTCCTGCTGGAGATTTTCAACTTCCATAAAAGTGACAAGTCTGAACGTAGAAATCTTCACTGTGACTTCGTCCAGCAGCCCCCAGATGACAACGCATCGTCCTCGGACACCACCAGCTGCCTTCTCCTGCTAAACTTTACCTTCTCAGACATTTTTCTTCAAAACTTCTTCTAAGTCTGAAGGTAAGGCTAGGCCGTGACCAATTCACTTCATATGTTTCAAACATGCTCCACCACGATTGGCCATAACTTTCGACTTTAATTGGGCACTTTTTAGGTCTTGCATATGGAGGATGCTTGCGAGATATTTTGTTACATTATATGGGGCTTAGACCCCGTCCATTTCTTACCATGGATTGGTCATCATCACTCTACTTTGGTGGCTCCTCTTTGGCCAGTGCACTTCATGTGTTTGTCCCTCTCCTGGAGCTTGACCCAAGTACTGCTTCCCTTGCCACAGTGTGTATCCTTCCTCTGCTCGCTCACTTTCCTAGGAATTGTTGTCTTTTGGGTGCTTGCCCTTTGGCTATTGCTTCCCCTTGGTTGTTGCTTGCCCCGTCCCTCCCGCGTTGAGATGTTTTTCCCATTCTTCCCTTGCTTGCCCTGTTGCTCCCACTCCTTCTCGTGTTGATTTTTCCATCCCTCCCAACCCTCTATTACATTGTGTTGCTTGTTCTGTCCCCCACCACACCCTTCACACGTTGTGTTGCTTATCCATCCCCCATGCCCCTCCATCATTGTGTTGCTTGCCCCATTCCGCCCCACATTGATTCTTGGCCTGCCCTGTCTGCCAGAAAAAAAGGATTGGCAAAGCCAGTAGGTCCCGCCTACTCTATTAGTTTTGTCAATGTTTTATTCAGCATGTTGAACAGCAATGTGGCTGCTGTTCAGCATGACTGAAAATAAAGAAAATAAATCGCTTTGACATGGCCAGCACTGACTGCATCATAGCACTTTATATTTCTTTACTTTCAGCCATTCTGCACAGCAGCCACAGTGATGCACAACAGAACTATAATACATTCACAAAGCCAACAGCTCCCAAGGGACTGAGTAGGAGGAAAAATCTATGCATTCATGATATTCTCAAATAACTTCAGAGCACCTGTGACACTGCCTCCTCACACCACTAGGTATTTTCTGTCATGTACACCAAATGGAGTGTGACAGGTATTTTTTCTGTCATGTACACCAAATGGAATGTGACACTAGTTTGATAATGCGTTCAGGTCATCAAACCTTGAAGAAACAAGGTGAGAGCAGCTTCTACAAAATACCATTGTTCAGAGCTCTCAGCGATCACAACTGTTGTGGTATGATTTGGTCCATCCGTTTTGGGTGCTACTCTGTCCACTCCATGGGCAAGGGGGGCCCTTCAGTGCATGTCAAGACAGTATTTTAGGGTGCCAGCCAGCAGAATTCCTTAGTGAGCAGCTGTCTTGGACAAGGCTTGCTACACTCTCAAGACAACACTTTTTAAGGAAAGGCACTTGTAGGCGATGAGGTGAAGAAGAGCAAAGAGTTCTACGAGGTTCAAAGGGAGAACATGGAGCTTCATCAAAGGGGGGGGTCCTTGTCATTCAGTATATGAATGCAGATGTAAAGGAACTTGAAAATGAACTATTTGGCAACAGGAAGTCTACATAGATGTACAAGGTGAGATGAGAAATTAGCAGATAGACGAATATACGCCTGGCTGCTATGTTCTGCTCTAGTTGTAGTTCATGAATTAGGGAATTGGACAGACCCAGACAAAAGAAATAGTTGGAAGAGAATGATGGGTTAAGCTACAGTTTTCCAGCAGTCCAAGCTGAGTTTACAGAGCATCCTGATGTAGGAAAAGCAGTTGTATGAGGCCCTGCCAGCCTGATCAGAAAGGAAAGGTTATTGTCAAAGAAGACACAAAGATTTTTAGCTGAACTAACAGGAGAAGGAGGAGCTCCAAGTAAATAGATCCATCAGACATTCAAGACAAGGACTTCAGATTTGTTTCCACTATCTCCATTTTCGTCCATGGCACCAATGCTCAGAAACAGCAATGAAACCTGAATTTAAGACAATCCAGTTCCAGATCATCAGGTGATCATTTAAAGAAATAATGGTTTGGGTAGCAACAGGTACGAGATAAAGATTTAAGAGCATGGGGCTAAGGGAGAAGGACTGGGATACTCCACACTCCAGCTATCACAGCTGCTTGATCCCTTCCCTCCAAAAATACACAAGGGAGCCACTTCTGTTATTGGCTACAGAGGTCTGGCTGTCCTCCATGTTTCTGTGAGAGTGGGGCTTTTCAGGCAGGTGCAGTGTGAAAGTTAATTAGCACATGCAGATTCTGTCAATTCCCCTTCCTGTCACAGAAAGAAGCCAAAGCACTATAAAACTGATCTATTGTGTGGGAAGGTTTTGATCCACATGCCATCCCGCAGAGTAATAAACGTGGCCTTGTCGGCGGGATCAAAGGCCTTTAATCTAAATATGAGCTGAGACAGAGAAATATGACAAAGTCTCAAGTTCCATAATCAGTACAAACTATCACAAACGACACTTTGGATTAGCATTTGGGTTACATTTTTTTTCTAGGCTTGGTACCTGACATGTATCTCTACGCCTACTTAAAACTGTACTTTGGCACAAATTTCACCCTCAATGTATAAATCAGTGAAATACAGACTTTCTAGTAATCACTGCAGATGTACACTATGAATGTCCACTCAAATTTTAAAGCCTACACAAGATCAACACCAATTACTGAAGGATCTCTTCTGTGACAGGCTACCTTTGAGCAAATAACGGCCTAAGCTAAACAGTAGTCTTAAATGATCAACCCACACACGTGTGCACAACATGCTCACATGTTCACGTATAACTTGCCCCGCGGCTCTTAAACATGGCTGCACAGCAACAGACCTTATTTTAAAAGGTGGACACCAGCAATTAGTACTCTGAATCCATTTCCACAGAAATTACAGTGAGTTAGACTCAATTGATGAGACTGACAGTAAAAGCTCCAAACTGAGTGGTCAAAAAGGGAAAAATCCAGTGGGATTAAGTGGATGGAACCCATTTGCTACACCTGCCTTCTGGGTTTTCAGCTTGGCTTTTCATCCAATTCATGTTCAGGTTCTCCTCCCATGCCATGGGGTATCATGGATGGTCTTGCTGCTTTTTTTTATTGGACAGTATTACCTGACTTCCTTCGTTTCATGGTTCCTGACGTCTGGCTGGACTGGCTGCCATCATATCTTCAACCTAAGAAGAACATGTCAAAAGTGACAGTGCAGTCCAGGGCACCCTGTTGCAGTATTTACATATGCATGTACATTTGTATGTGGATGTATATAGTATAAAACTATGGCACACAAAAGAACCCCATGCTATATAATAGAAGCTGAAATGGAAAGGCCAAAGGGAGGGACAGAAAAAGAAAGAAAGACCTGGCTCAGAAGGAGTATTCCTTTTAAAGGACAATTTCCCTCACCCACAGTAAGTGGCATGCTTCATTGTGGTGTATGCACTCTACCCATATTGCAGAAAACACACTCTACCCATATTGATATTGGGACAGACAAACCCTGGGAACAGAGACAACACACTAATTGCAACAGCGAGAGACTAATCTACCTCATGTGGTGCCCCTCTGGACTGCGATACTTTGGTATGACAACACTCAAAGTAAAAACTCACATTACTGAGCACAAGAGCACGATTAGATGCAGGGGGCAAGCTACTAAACTGACCAATCAGTTTCTGAAAAAGGGACAATAAGTAGACAACCTACATTTGACAGTGCTAGATGAGCCCAATATTCCACGGTTGGTCACAAGCATCTCACAATAACTTTTTATCAAGGAACAGAAATGGGTGTATCGACTACACAGTGACAGGATAGATTGAACAATGAAATACCTTGATCATCCATTCCCTAATGAAAGTTCACTGCTTCTACCTTACAGCACTCTAAACCCTGCAGATAGTGTAAGGGGACAGTCATTGCCCCTTGGGTACCCCCAAGGAGGGTCACATGCTTTTACAACAACAGCGCTCTGAACCTTACAGAACGTGCGAGGGAATGATCTCTTTTCCTTGGGAACAACAGCCATCATACACAAAAGAAGAGGTGCCAGCCTCAAGCGGTGTACGTCTGTTTTCCTCTTCACTTTTAATTAGCGATGGGTGGAAAACTCCGCTCCGCGGTGGAGTTCGTGGAGTTTTGCCACTCCGAGCACCGCTTCTGCAAAAACTCCTCAACCACCGGCGAGTGGAGTTTAGCTGCGCACTCACCCCTAAATTACTAGGCCCTTGGCAACTATGATGATATCAGAGCATCGATCTACTTCGTTGGGCAAAGTTTCAACCAAAACTAGTGCCAGTGAACGTCTGGCAAGCGAATTCACTTTGCAAATTGCATCTGTTCAATCACCACACAGGTTGAATGAGCACTCAAGGGTTACTGCACCATGTGTTCAATACGCATCACCATTAGGCTTGGCTATGATTGGGGGAGGGAAGTATCACTATTCCAGCTGTCCAATAAGAAGCAAGTAGCCAATGGGAAATGCAGCAGAGGCTATTCTGTACCGAGGCAAGTGTTGTATTCCTCTTAGGGTGTCCATAAACGGGCTTTCCAGTATCATGTCCTTATATAGGCACAATTCGCCCTGCCCTTATATAGGCATAAAATCCCAGCCCTTATTTAGGCATTAAACCGTGCACTCCAAATACAGGCATGGTCTCTGACATCCGTCCACCCTAACGTCACAACGAGTTCTTGAAGAACAGACCCTTAGGCTGCGGGAGTTTCCCTAGTCCAGGACTATTGATTTCTTCAAGGACTCATATATTATGCATGAACCATTATTCCTTAGGGGTTCATTCATGACGTCTTCCGCTGTCCGACTCACGTCAATGCTAACATTCTGAGGTAATTCTCAGGTATAAATATACCTTCCCTAGCCCCTGTAAATCAGAGGAGACCTCGACTTCAGAAGAGCCCGTTTCCCAGCCTGACGCACTGAGAAGACGCTGTCATCCCTGCACGCAGAGAGTCCAGCTTCCAGTGATCTGACTTCCCTTGCGGGGTGTTGGAGTTCGAGTCTGGCAAAGAGATTCCTACCTCTCTCATTCTTCAGGTATGGAGCAGACTGGAACCTAGAGGGACTCTTGGCATACTAGGCATACTTGGCATACTAGGCATACTAGGCTTAACATACTCTTAGTATACCATAGTAAGGAATACTTCACCTACTTCATACCTCTCCCTATACCTAGGTTAGGTTAGGTACATTGGGGTAGAACTAGATTAGAAACGCATCGTATGAGTACTCGCATTTTTAGTCTGTGTTATTTATTTAAATGCATATGTACTAAAAGATAATGCTCTCGCAGTATTATTTATTTCTACTGCTCACACTGTACATTATTTATCTCGCATACTGTCTTATGATCGTAACAGCACATTTTACTTACACCAGAAACAAGACTGTTCAATAAATCTTTTATTGAAACGCCCGTCTATTTCTTTCTGTGTAACTTGGAGAAAACTAAGCATGCACGACTGAGCTGAGTGAAATAGTTATCTATTGTTTCCACGACTCTGGGACACGTTCTGATTCTAAAGGGAAACACAGTGGTCATGTTTTGCGGCTGCCAGAAACTACTCCCTTCTTGTTGTCAAGGAGTTTCTAGTGGCCTCTGAGCTAGCTGGCACAAGTAATTAAGTTTAATATACTCGATAGGGACATACTGACCTTAGTCCTATGTCAAACCTATAGGATATATTATTCCAATGCGCAGAGCCTATTAGGGAAATAGGAGCTACACTACATGGCACCCAACGGTTTGGTAAGGCGGTAATTCAACGTTAGATACTGAGTAACTCAGCCGTGCTTTTTCTCTCAAGAGACCCCTACCCATATACTCCAAAAGACGTCTGGAGTGGGCAGGGTTAAGTATCCGCCACGGCTACGTAGGGCAGTACCCTATATATTAGCTGTTTGGTTTGCTCAACGTTGAAGGATACAGTGTTCCAAAATATTGTGCACCTTATCTTTGTTTCCTTGAAACTTGTTCTACATTTTTCAAAAAGAAAAATGAATGAAGACGCCGGAAACGGTGTAGCTGCGGCTGATCCAGCCCAAGCAGCAGCTTTTAACATTACCGATTTAAATGAAACCAAGGAGGGTGTTATAGACATCGCTCCAAACTTAAGAAGAGCCATCACTCTAAAACTCATAAAACATGGCCTACCACCAAGAGGAGGTAGAGCAGTTTTCGTGATAGAGGCACACAAATCTTTTCAGACAGAGGTATTCTATTCATGGGTAATATTTACTGAATCCAATCCAGTAACACACATGTTTCACTTTCAGAAGATGAACCACCAGAGGAATACATTCCTTTCGAGGATATAGAAATTCCATTAACATACCAGGAGCATTAGCTCTGGTTTAAAGGCGCCCTAAAACATCACAGAAACATTACCAGGCTCGGTCCACTAGGTAGACCAGGAGCAACATGGCCGATTCTAGCCTCATCCTGAACTGGATATAATGTCAGATGAGGACTTACTTGTTCAAATACAAGAATTAATAAAAATCTACAGACAATTGGTCCAATATGTCATGCAGACTTTTACAGTCCAGCAACTATTAACACTTCCAAATCCAACTCCCCAACAGGGGAATACACTAAAAATTACACCACAGACTCTATACGCAGTCATGGGTAAAATGCCCACAAAACGGGAGCAAATTCCTTTCTGGATAGCTCAAAAAATTACTCAAATCGAAGCAGTATTTCCAAATACTAGCCCATATGAGACACACAGAATACTGACAATCAGTTTACCAATGGGGATCACACCACAACTGGAAGACTGCACCACTTGGGGCTCAGACTTTGCTGCCATCTATACTAAAACACATGGCATTCCGTCAATTGCGGTAATACCTGATGTCCTGAAACAAATTCAAAATGAATACAGGGCAGAGCCTGCTCTAAATTTAGGTATGAAATTACTGAAACATTTCGACCAGGTCTCAACAATAATATTATCTCATATTAAAGGGGAGGCAGCAGCAGTGGCGATCCGCCAAAAATTAAGGGAATTTGATGTTACAGAACATCAAACAGAGCTACCCAGAATTATAGAACAATCTTATGCAGAATTAGGCAGAGATAGTTTGGGTGGAAGACCAGTGAAGCCGAAGCTATCTGAAAGTCCTGAGAAGGACTCAATTAAACAAACTACTACATCTTCTAAAAAGAAGTGGGATACTAATAAACAAAATTCAAACGAGAAACATTCTCAATCCCGAGGTAGGTCTCCTCAAAAGGAGCCCTCTGAAAGGAGGTATAACCTCAGGAATAGGGATAATTTGAGAAAACCTGACAGGTATCAAGATACTGATACACGTTCCTCTCGTCCCTTTCAGATCTCATCACAGACTTCGGAAAGAAGAGGACGATCAGAACATAGAGAAGAACGCGTGAAATCGAAAGACGACAAACACGCTCCAAAAACTAAAGCAAAACCTCAATTCTCCAAAAAGAAAGTAGCAGGTCTAAAGATCAGACATGCCGAGAATACTGAGAACACAACTCAAGAACGGAGAATGGGCTCAGACAATGCTGGACAGTGCAGCAGAAGTCACAATAGCTCGCCAGAACCTGAAGGAACTTCTGGAGATAGTGGACTTGAATGAGTACATCACGGTTGAGACTGTAGACACCAGGGTTAGTACTCCACAAAAGTTATATGAAATAACACTCCGGATGGAGGGAGACAAACCTAGACAGGTGAAAGCACTTTTATGGGAAAGACTATCAAGGGGCTATGACATACTTCTAGCAGAAAAGGACTGGCCACCACAATTTGTCAGGGAGTGCCCACATGGCGAGGACATAATTATGCCTGCCTTCTCCAACCATATACCAATGCATCTAAGATATACATATGCCAGGAAATGGGCAGTGGCCCAGGCCCCAGCATTATATAAAAATCATGTAGGATGGGTGAGGACTCACCTCACCATAAAATACATCTGAAACATGAATCAACTGCACAACGGCAGTATCCAATAAAGCAAGAAGCTAAAAAACAGGTCAGGGAGATCTTAGATCAACTTGAATATCAAGGGGTGATTGAAACATGCACCTCCTCAATGAACAATCCTTTGTTTCCTGTCTCCAAACCAGACAATACATTTCGTCTAGTTTTGGATTACAGACACTTAAACACTTGTTCAAAAACTTTTGCAGTGCAAAATGCACATAGCACAGCATTAATGAATAACATTGTGCGTAAAAAATATAAAACAACATTAGACATCTCGAATGGTTTCTTTTGTCAAAACATAGCACCTGAAAGCAGGTACTTAACCGCATTCTCCATAATGGGGATCCAGCGTCACTTTTGTCGACTCCCACAAGGGTTCAAGAACAGCCCAGGTTTATTCTCAGCGAGGGTAACGGAGTTACTACAAATTTATGACAATGAGGCATTGTCCTATGTCGATGACATATATCTGACAGACGATGACCTGGAAAAACACTTGAACAGGGTGAGCACCATTATACTGGGTTTCGCCTCTGAGGGCTACAAGTTCAACTTTAAAAAGTCCAGAATTGCCCATCTCAATGTCCTATTTCTAGGATATGAACTTTCAAGTGAAGGCAAGAGCTTGGCAGCTAACTTTTTAGAAAAGTGTGCGCTGCTCCAACCTCCAAAACGCAAAAAACTTACAATCCATCCTGGGTTTCCTAAATTTTGGAAGAACATACATTCTAAATAACGCAGAAAGGGTTAAACCTCTCTACGCATTAATCAAACCTGATTTTTCGATCAGAAACTGGACACAGGAACACACAGAAATCTTGCGTTCACTCCAGGCTAACATGTTAGCAACAAATCACTTACAAACACGCGTAAGTCAATGCAATTTGGTGATCCGAATAATTTCGGGTCAATGTGGATTCACCTACTTAACCTTCAATGAGGGTGAGAAAATACCAATCGCATACAAATCCCATTTGTACACACAAGCGGAAATGCGCTTCAGTTCAACTGAAAAAATTCTAACAGCAGTTCAAACCGCTGTAGCAAAAGAAAGAGCCTTAGCCCAAGGGAAACGCATTATTGTCGGAAGCCCAGTACCGGCTTTAGAAGCGGTCACAAAAGCAAGCATTCCAAATGCTAAAGCATTACATCCAAGATGGATACAATGGGTTAATTCTCTTGCGGCAACAGATGTTGAATATGTTTTTCATCCTGATTTAAAAACACAAGCATTCCTGCAATATGAACAAGAATGTCCTCTGCCTACTGAAATTCTGCCTCTCGATCAGTACGAATTCATAATTTACACTGACGGATCCGCACAACCCGCAACAGGGAGTAAGCAAGCTTACAGTGCAGCGTGTGCAATCGTTAAAGGTCGCATGCGAAATGGCATCTTCAGACCTATGGTCACAAAAACTCAGTCTCTAGGAGATTGTACAGTTCAGCGAGCTGAACTACAAGGATTCAAACTGGCACTTGAAAGTACAGATCGAGAATTCCCCACACTAATAGTGTGCGATTCATTTTACTGTGTTCAGTCGTATAATGACTATATACAAAACAGGCTTGAAAATGGTTTCAAAGATGCGAAAGGTGGCACAATAAAGCACAAAATGCTTTGGGAACAAGTAGTTCAGGTGAAAAACGAACTACCAAAGGCTCACGTGATCCACACACTGAGTCATCAACGTGATGGTGTTCACGTTGAAGGGAATTCATTGGCTGACGAAGCCGCAAAGGGGGCTGTTCAGACGGCTTCCGTAGCTGCGATCACTCGTTCAAAAACAAAAATAGACGGTGAGATAATGTTGGCTGTCAATGCATCAAGCAAAGGCAGCAGTGCAGCGTTACCAAAAAAGTTTCCACTCAAGTACTCTTATGTAATTGATGCGAACAACGTTCCTTTTGCTCGAATCCCTGGAGTGGGGAATAGGGTCATTCCAAACATGGAACGCAGAGCAGCCTTGATTTATGAAACACATTTGGGGGAGGGTCTGTCACATCAAGGGATCTCTAAAACAATTTTGACGTTAAAAGAGATGTACTGGTGGCCTGGAATGAATACAGAAATTCACATATTCATCAACAACTGCTTAGACTGTAAATTACAGCGAGAGAGCCACCAGACACCATGCTGCGAATGCGGCAGCCCAGTACAGACACCATTGTTAGACAGCATTACACTATCTACGCGCCTGCGTCCTACTGGACAAAGGCATTCCCACAAATACTGAATCTAGGTTCCTATGGTTATGGCCTCAGCGCTCGGCTGACGCTCGAACTGTTATAAAAGATTTGCGAGTCTTTATTGGCACATACGCAATAGGCACGCTACATTCTGACCAGGGTCCTGCGTTTAGCTCTCGGGCTTACAAAGAAGCCATGGCCAGTCTGGGCGTTGCATTGCGGTACTCCTCTCCATTCCATCCTGAGGGAAATTCGGTTGTGGAAAGGAAAAACCGGGACATAAAGCAGTCTATAACAGCTAGGGTATTAGGTTCGGGTGATGGGTGGGTCAAACACCTTAGTGGGGTTCAACGCTCATTGAATAATCTTCCAAGAAGTTCTCTAGGGGGGGTCACTCCATATGAGGTCCTATTTGAGACAAGAATGTGGGTACCAGACCTTGAACACGTAGGCACAGTGGTGGAAAATAAACCGTTTGATATCAAAGATCGTTTGGCTGTTTTACAGGAACTCAATAAATTAAGAACGAAACAAAAGCAACGTATTCCTACAGCCAACCACCACTGGGGAAAAATCGGCGGTCCCAGCAAGGCCTGTCTGGATTCCAAAAGTTGGGGATCTAGTCAGAGAAAAGATTGCGGACAAGAAGGAATTTGGACCTTCTTACAGACAACCAGTACCTGTCCTAGCAGTTCAAGGAACGAGAACAGTACTTCTGCCGCCCCTTGCTGGAAGAAAGGAGAAAAGATTTGTGTCCATCGACCTCATCAAACCACAGTATGTGGCCAATACTAAATAGTAGGCCTCGTGGACTCCGACCTAGTAGCAGACGCACTCCTCTCGCTACTATCCAAGAGGTTCAGACTGAAAGACTGATAACAACCGAGAATTCAGCTGTAGCAGATGGAGGACTAAGCAACAACGCTATGGAACTCATCCCTCTTGACAACGAAGTAACAGTTAGTCCAAATACACCTGTCTACACCAACATGGCAAGTGATGAACTGGTTCCAGTGATTTCTACAAATCCTGATGCAATTCCAACAATTGATAGAACTGCTTCTGGCTATTTCATTAACTTTGATACGTTCTCAGAAGATCCGAGTGAACCTGAAACGACGCCAGCATCATTGAAATTCAAGCAGCAAGTACAAGACTTTCTTCACTTTCTGAAAAAGACTTATTTGGTTTCTCCATGGATTGAACTCTGGATTACATCTCGACTTTTTGTTTTCCTGCTCTGGCTAGCTTTGGTAACAACTGTGAGCGTGCTTATAAGTGGCAGATACATCCATGTGAATACTGAAGGAAAAGGTGTGAACGTACTTTTGAAACCTCATAAACCTTCCCATCGTGAAGCAAGAGACTTGTCATCAGTGAACATCACAGCTGTTCCTATACAGGATGGTATAGTGTGGGACAAAACAGATTTTTAAATCTTCGGTCCGACGGAACAATTGAACATTCCACATTTGTTTAAAATTTCACTAAGTGATCTAATTACGTCCAGTATCTATTCAGATGATTGGGACTTTGAGACTGTGAATGACATAATGTTTGACCTAGAAAAATCTGCTGCATTTTCTAAACATGAATATTTAGAGGGTTCATCAGACTATGAACAAATGTATTGTTATAACCACTATGGTCATCATTATTTGCATAAATCTGCATACCCAAGAAATGTGTTTATGTTTAACCAATGGGAGCATTGTCCTACACCACCACACGGTAGTTCAAAAACCTTTGCGAACAAGTTTCCATATTTTTCAGGTTACAATACATCTGATCCAGAAATGTTTTACTATAAAAATGTAAACAAGACAGGGCTGAAAATTATGTTAACAAATACAAAACAGATTTACTCTGAATTATTTAATGCCCAACTGTCTAGACAGGGTTTCGACTTTTGGAAAGACACAATTGACACAAAAACTGTGTGGGGTACAAAAGAATGGCAAGTGCAGGGGATAGAAGCTTTATTTAGAGCCTGTATCATCCCTGAACAAATAATGTTTTTGAATGAAACCATCCAACAAACATCTTGTCTTGGATTAGCCAAGATCAAAGAGATGAACACACCTTCTGTACCAACACCTGCAAGAGATAATAATACACAGGCAGTGGTGACAGTTGACAATATACTACAACTCAACAGATCTAATCCTGATTGGAAAAAATGGTTGATCTGGCCCACAGACACGAATAACTGTCAGGAAAGATTCCTGAATAAAACTCAGGGCTTTACTATTCATAGGCCAGACCCAAGATACGTCCAAAGACAACATCCGGGGTAGTAACAACATACAGTGTAGGAAAATTATGCCTCGATTGGCTGCATAAGTCTACACTACAGGATGTGAAACAACACTTAACCTTACTTAAAAAGGACGCAGACCTTAGGGAATTCTTGCTTGGACCAAGACAACCACGAAAAAAAAATGTTTCATATATGCCGGCATTTATGCTGCCTATAATGAAGCATGGAAAGTATCACAGATCGAGGCTGCAGAAAGAATACGTGAACTTGATCGTATTAATTTAGAGAAAACACTCTCTATTGTCGACAATGGGTTAACAACTTTGTCCTCCAGAATTTATTCATTGGATGGCATTGTATCCTCTGCTATCGACATACTAGAACAAGATTTGGCGATGTTACAGCAAGGCCAGTCTCAATTACGTTCTATTATGTTATTAAGCTGGACGCTGCAATCTTTGCGAGCGGGCTATGTGCCTTGGCGTTTCATCAACACGTCGGCTCTGTTTGCAGAATACAATCTAACTGATAAACAGATCGAACTGGCACAAAGAGGAGCAAAGTATACAGTGCTGAGCATTGAAAAACTGGAAAAATTATCATTCACAGTGGCAGAAAAACCAGCCACAGAATGGCTTATTCATGGCAAAATAACATTACCTGTGAGTACTTTTCAGTTTCAGTATTGCCTCAGACAAATGCAAGCAGGCAAATATGAAAGGTTGGGTAAGGAATACATTAGGACATCTTGGGATTTACCGTATACATATAGATGTTGGAGTCGGGATCGTGAAGTGTTTTTAAGCGGTACACGCTGTAAACGTGCACTGAGCGGTTCACTTATATGTCAGGACATTTCTTTACACGGGGCTTGTAATGGTTCTGTGGCAAATTTGTCTTGCCATCAGCAGGGTACACCAGCTGCTGTGATTAATCCAACTTTTGGACAACTTTCTAATGGGAGTTACCTCATGTTGAATGATCAGAGTTGCTGCGGCATGTTGCCAGGCATCCCATATCTAGTAACGGTCAACTCCAGGGTCACTTGCTATATGCAAGTATTGTTTGCCCCAATAGACACAGTCAGGGAGTCGCCTCTATGGCCTTCGCTGAACGTCTCTTTTATAAGATTTGATACTTTGAGCAGAATGAAAGCCATGCTTTTACAGCAAACAGTGCCTTTGACCTCGGCCAAAGAAACCTATGATCTACAAGTAGCAAGGACTTCGGCTGAGATACAGACTTTAATACGTACAAACTGCCCTATACATTTTGTTGAAATGATAACACGTATCTTCAACATGTCTGATACAAGTGGAATTATACATGTATTTAGGAGCATCTGTACCGGTCTATTAGCACCTTTCCAGGCAATACTCGGAATCATCCCGAACTTTGCACATTCGGTGTTTGTTGGCATACCATTAATTCTAGCACTTGTTGCCGGAATTCTATTTCTCTTCCTGCTATTGCGCTATGGCCAGCCTATTCGCAGACATCACTCCGAGCGAAATGGAGAGAGCTCTCCTTGAACGAAAGTGCCGTGAGCGAATAGTACAGCTATTGGGCATGACTCGTCTACGGGACCTTAATACAACTTGGTTCCTGTCATTCAGACCAATCTGGCAAGATTGCATCTTACCTGTTCTACGATGCCTGCTATGCGGTGAAGAATGCGTGTTGGACACCTGTCTAACATTTCCATCAGCTACGCCAACGGATGTCGATACTCTGCTGTTCCCGATAACGGCCCATGCTCTGTGTTGTCCCCAGAGGCTACCAATCCTGCTGTCAGCATTCATTGAGATCTCACAGATGCTTCTGGCTGCTGCTGAGGTACGAGAAAGATCTACAGGCACACAGGTAACAACGGACGCGAACTTTGCTGCGGCACCCTATGCTGGAAGCGAAGCTTCACATCTCTGTGCAATTAATCTGCTACATGAGGTGTTCCAACTGACACCAACTACAGTGGATGATGTTTTGTCTATAGAAGTAGATGATCTCATGTTTACACCAGACCCGTAAACTGACTCTGATTCAGCATACAGTGTTCCAGAGATGCAGTAACAATTTGGCCTTCATTTTTCAAAACAACTTAGAACTCTACCAAAATTGAACTTTTTCCCATTTTTTGAACGAAAAGGGCACTTCAATCTGCTTAAAGTAGAACTAGCCTTATAATACAGACTTCAAGATACTTCCACGGACACTTAGTCATCTTGTGTGTCTAAAACAGTTCATTAATTTTCATGACATGAAATGACTTTGATTTTTAAGAAACTTATCGATCATTTTTTTGTCACATGTAAATATTACTGCTTCTTTCATTCATATTGCATTTTATTTTAAATATATGCCTGAAATGAAAAGCAATGCTTCAAATGTACAGTACCTTTTGCATTTTTTATTATGTTTTTTAAATGCTTTTAAGATTTTTTTTTTAAAAATATGCAGTACTCCATTTAATGTTTAGCATTTTAAATGTTTAGCATTTTAGTATTATCGTACACACGAAAGTGGAGTGGGTGTTGTATTCCTCTTAGGGTGTCCATAAACGGGCTTTCCAGTATCATGTCCTTATATAGGCACAATTCGCCCTGCCCTTATATAGGCATAAAATCCCAGCCCTTATTTAGGCATTAAACCGTGCACTCCAAATACAGGCATGGTCTCTGACATCCGTCCACCCTAACGTCACAACGAGTTCTTGAAGAACAGACCCTTAGGCTGCGGGAGTTTCCCTAGTCCAGGACTATTGATTTCTTCAAGGACTCATATATTATGCATGAACCATTATTCCTTAGGGGTTCATTCATGACGTCTTCCGCTGTCCGACTCACGTCAATGCTAACATTCTGAGGTAATTCTCAGGTATAAATATACCTTCCCTAGCCCCTGTAAATCAGAGGAGACCTCGACTTCAGAGGAGCCCGTTTCCCAGCCTGACGCACTGAGAAGACGCTGTCATCCCTGCACACAGAGAGTCCAGCTTCCAGTGATCTGACTTCCCTTGCGGGGTGTTGGAGTTCGAGTCTGGCAAAGAGATTCCTACCTCTCTCATTCTTCAGGTATGGAGCAGACTGGAACCTAGAGGGACTCTTGGCATACTAGGCATACTTGGCATACTAGGCATACTAGGCTTAACATACTCTTAGTATACCATAGTAAGGAATACTTCACCTACTTCATACCTCTCCCTATACCTAGGTTAGGTTAGGTACATTGGGGTAGAACTAGATTAGAAACGCATCGTATGAGTACTCGCATTTTTAGTCTGTGTTATTTATGTAAATGCATATGTACTAAAAGATAATGCTCTCGCAGTATTATTTATTTCTACTGCTCACACTGTACATTATTTATCTCGCATACTGTCTTATGATCGTAACAGCACATTTTACTTACACCAGAAACAAGACTGTTCAATAAATCTTTTATTGAAACGCCCGCCTATTTCTTTCTGTGTAACTTGGAGAAAACTAAGCATGCACGACTGAGCTGAGTGAAATAGTTATCTATTGTTTCCACGACTCTGGGACACGTTCTGATTCTAAAGGGAAACACAGTGGTCATGTTTTGCAGCTGCCAGAAACTACTCCCTTCTTGTTGTCAAGGAGTTTCTAGTGGCCTCTGAGCTAGCTGGCACAAGTAATTAAGTTTAATATACTCGATAGGGACATACTGACCTTAGTCCTATGTCAAACCTATAGGATATATTATTCCAATGCGCAGAGCCTATTAGGGAAATAGGAGCTACACTACACAAGGAAGGTGCTCTCTGCCAATGGCAGGTGCACAACTTTGACTTTTTGTGGGAAAAAGAAACAGAAGCCTTCGGCCAGACCTCCTTCTAGCCACCGGCAGCCTAGCATGTGTGGTTTGACATAAAATGCACAGTAGTCAAGTAGCTGAGCTTCGTTCGCATTCCTCGCAGGAGTGCTTGGTTACTGAGTGCATGATTTGCAAACAAAGGCAACCAGTTCAGCACCTTCACACTGTATGTGTGACATGAAGGAGCGGCGGGAAGCATGAATTGGCACTGCGAAGCCTACAGCCTCTGAAATTCAGAATATGAATCCGCAAACACTTCTTTCCAGGCTAGCACAGCGAATCTGATGGCTGCAGGAATTGTGGGATGATGATGAACCCGTAAAATGAGTGACTCAGAGAGTCTCACCTTAACGTCTTCACTGGGTTATTGTTTGATTTCAAATAATTTTTAATAGGAATTTTTTTTTAAAGAAAATATAACAAAAATACAAGATGACATCAGGTATTACATCTCCCATTAACATGAGTATCATCCACGCTGTCGATACATGACGTTAATCACACATGTTTAATCAATCCAAGATATTGTTTGTATAATCAAACAGTGATGTTTGCCCAGATATAAATTCCAGATTCAGTGGTGACCAAAAGCTTAAAGTCGCATCATCCTTATGGTATAGCTACTGCCCGGGTTGGTTTTGATAGTCTCATCTGTAAACTCTTGTGGGACTTTGTCGTTGTCCTTCCACAAAGAAGAAAATGAGGGAAAGAGAGAAAAGAAGTAAAAATATAAGCAAACGGGGAAATAGAAAAAGAAGAGGCCATTGTAACATCACAACGGTCAGTTGTCACCTATGGGGTCTCCTACTACGAAATTCTGACATGGTTTCATGGGTTTCCCTGGGGGTAAAGTAGGTATTATACCTGGGACATTTCACCGTAGTTCATGGGGGTTTGAAAGCGAAGGTGGAGGCTTCTAAGGCATTCCATAGTTTAGTGGGGGGGGAGCGCCATGGGGTGAGTTGGAGAGTTAGGTTGTGTGCACCTCTAAGAAAGGTTAGCCACTCCTGCCATATCTTGAATGATATGCCTTTGTAATTCTTCCAGTGACATAAAATGATTTTGCACGCCAGAGTCAGCATTCGGTCCAGCAGGTCATGATCATTATCATTTTGTAGTTGGGGGTCTAGGGGTCCTAGGAGTGTGTAAGAGAACTCTCTATTTGGGATGATGTGAAAGGTGTCCCTGATACAGTCAAGGATCTTATCCCAGAATGTTTGGTATAAGGGAAGTGAAATAGCATGTGCGCGAGGTCGCTTACCTGTTTGTTGCAGTTCCAACAGAGGGGGGATTTTATGAGGTTAAGCTTGTGCAATCTATTTGGTGTCCAATAGGTTCTATTGATAATCATAAACTTTGTTTGGGAGAGTGTAGGTGAGACTTTGTTTCTGAAGGGCACCTTGTATATTTGCTCACAATCAAGATTGGTCATGCTAGAGTTACTTTCCTTTTCCAATTTCCTCTCATTTTCTTTGTGGAATTTACGAGGTTCTGGTAGCAGTATTTGGTATATCTTAGATACCGGTTGTCCTAGCTTATTTTACTGAGCTAACTTGGAGGGAAGTGAGGGGAGTGCTGGCTTTATGGGTAATTTGGCAACCTGAACCTTGAGTTTCAAGAATTTATGTAGGTCTATAGTATTCAATTATTTTTCCTTCATAAGTGTGGAGAAGGGTTTTGGGTAGGTGTTATTGTACAGATCCTTTATAAAATTAATACCTTTTTGTGACCAGTCCTGCCAATATAGTGTCTGGCCTTCTATCCGTATTTTGGGGTTGTGCCATAGTGTTGTCATGTTAGAAGCCTTAAATTTGATGCTTCGAGTGTTTCTCTAATTCGAAGAGAGCCTGCTTTGTATTTAGTATGATGTATTTGGAGTGGGGAAGAGAGGAGGTATTCATTGTCATTGCGGGTAGGGGGATGCCCTTATTTAGATTTTTTTCCACTTCTATCCACAGGGGTCGATAGGCAGGGTATTCGATGAACCAGGCTGCTCCCTGTTTACATAGGAACGCAGTTTGATAAGCTTTAAAGTTTGGGAGCCCCACCCCTCCTTTGTCTTTAGCTTGTTTAAGTTCAATTAAAGAAATTATTGGTTTCTTACCTTGCCAAAGAAAGTTATTGAGGGTCTTGTCTATCTTCACAAGGAAGGTTTCAGAAAGTCTCATCGGGAGCATGCTGACTAGATAGTTGATAAGAGGGTTAATCATCATTTTAATTGTTTCTATTCTGCCCCACCAGGATAGACATTTTGGTGGCCATCCGTCTATTAGTTCAGTTATTTTTTTCAGCAAGATTTTCTCATTTTCTTATATTATTTCCTTACTATCTTGATTGTTAAGCAGCATAACTTCCGTTTTGTCTTCGTTCAGTGTGTACCCTGAGACCTCTGAAAACTCCTGCATCGACCTCATAAGTGCAGGAATAGCCACCTCTGCATTCTCTGAGATAACTAGGACGTCATCAGCGTAAGCAGATACTTTGACGACCGTGGTCTCGAAGGTTAGGCCCGCAATATCGTTGTTTTCTCTTAAGTGTTGTAAAAACAGTTCTATTACAAGTAGGAAGAGTGAAGGTGAGAGAGGACATCCCTGTCTCGTTCCATGTTTGAGTGAGAAGCTAGACGAGATCGCACCTCCCACCCTCACCTTCGCTGATGGCTCCTTGTACAGTGTCATGATCATATTTATCAGAGAACTACCCAAGTTGAACTTTTCTATCGTCACATGTAGGAAAACCCAGTCTACTTTATCAAACGATTTTTCAGCGTCGAGTGTGATGGTTACTGTTGGAGTGTTAGATAGGTTCGCTTTTTCAATTGCATAGCAGAAGGTCCTTATGTTGTCGCTTGGTAATCTGTGCTTGATGAATCCTACTTGAGATGGGTGGATGAGTTTAGAAATATGTTTCTCTAACTGTCTAGCTAGTATCATTGCGTATAACTTACAGTTGATATTTATTAGGGAGATGGGTCTATAGTTTTTGGTAAGAAGGGGGTCTTTACCTTCTTTCGGTATTACAGTTATGACGGCTTTGGCTGGGGTGTCCGACACCTGACCAGTGGAGGCAAACTGATCGTAGAGGTTTAGCAGCGGTTGTCTTAATGTGTCAGCGAAAGTTTTGAAGAAGATGGCATTAAATCCATCCGGCCCTGGGGCCTTCCCTGGTTTGATTTTCTTAATTGCGCTGTTAATTTCTTGTAGGGTGATTGGCCCATTAATCAAACTCATTTCTTGATCCGTTAGAGTTTTAAGTGATATGTCATTTAGGTATTTTTTGTTATTTATATGTTGTATATTGGGATTCGTTTCGTAAAGTTTTTGATACATTTTTTTTAATGTGTCTGCAATTATGTCTGCAAATATGTGTGGATTGGTTTGTAAAATACCGCTTTCGTCTTTAATGCATTAATGGTCTGTTTTTGTATTTTGAATTTGAGGTATGAGGCCAGCGATTTCTCTGCTTTGTTGGACTTGCATAGGCGCAAGCTTTTCTGTTTATTTACCCAAACTCCTGCTTTAGTACTGACAATTTTGTTATGTTCGTATTTCTTGTTTAGAATTTTATTTAAAGTTAGATAATCATTATTTTGTATATGTAGCTTCTCCAGATTAGCTATATCCTTCTCTAAGTTCATTAGCTTAGCTTCTTTATTCATATTTTACTTGATTTTGATTATGACTCCTCTGATGGTGGATTTCAGTGACTCCCATCTGGTTAGGTGTGAGGTATCATTTTCTTTGTTTTCTATTAGAAATTTTTTAATTGCCTCCTCAATTCTTTTTTTAGTTTGCGGCGAGGTAAGGACGTCATTATTAATTCTCCATAAGGGTTCTTTAAGTAGAGGGGTTGAGACCATAATGGTCAGAGTGACGCAGGAGTGGTCAGAGATAACCCTAGGTTCTATAGTGGTTTGATCTATTCCACTGGTCGCGTTGCCAGAGATCAGAAAATAGTCAATACGTGAGTATGAGTTGTGTGGGAAGGAGTAGAATGTGTAGTCTCTCTCTGATGGGTTTTAAAGTCTCCATGCATTTATCATGTTGTATTTGCTGCATAGGACTTTTAAAGCCTTATGGGATTTGTTTGGCCTCACAGACAACAACTCCTGTCCCAGGGTCTGGCAGCTGCGTCCAATGCAGCACTTGCGAAGGCGGCAAAGGTCAAGGCCTTACACCCACTTCCAGGCAGGCACGGGCAACCAGGCAGAGGCCAGCGGCATTGAACAGGCAATGCTGCAAATTTAGCGGCTCCAACAGAGACAGTTGAGAGTGATTAACACTAAATAGGCCCAGGGATTCACAAACTCATTCCTCCAATTGGCAGACAACCAGGCCCGACTGGATGGCAAGTTTGATGCACTCACTGGGGTGATTGGGCAGCTCTGCACTGAGCTGGTTGAGGAGAGAAGCCAGCAGAGGCGCAACAAAAGGAGCAGGGCAAGCAGGATGGGGGCATTGACCCGGGGGATTGGCAGCCTGGCCCAGGCAACTACCATCCACTCATGACGCACAGTGGCCCTGCAGGTGGAAATGGGCCACTACAGTGGAGATGTAGCCAGAGGCCTGCAGCATATCACTGCTGCTGTTGAGGCCAAACCGACCTCCAGTCTTGTCACTGGGGCAATGAGAGAGGCTCCTGATAGTGAAGTGTCCAGCTGCAGCAGTGTCTCTACTGTGGACACACACACGCTGCGTATGAGCAGCAGAAGGCAGCCCACATCCCCACAGAATAAAAACCCCCAAGGACCCCGAAGAGGCAGGAAGTGTCTGCACATTGCATGTGTACCATGCAATTGCTGCCATGGTACCATTGTTGGCAGTGGAGTAACCGCCCTTTGTCACATACATTTTGGTTATGTTGCCCATGAAGGACATGTTGTCCTGCAGCTGGTTTCTGAATACCCTGATATTAAAGGGTTTCCCAGTTTGTGACATCTAATACTAGTCTTGTCATTTTTGGACAGTGTTATGTAAATGGATGCATCTTACCGTGAAATAAATTGTCCTCCTAAGGGGTCCCTGCGTTGTCTCCCCTCTGGTGCTCCAATTTACTCAGGTGGGTGTCAGGTACGTGGGCCTGGGTCATAGTTCTCCGAGTCTGAATCAGACACCTCAATGGTTAGGGCCCTCTTGCTAGCAATGTTGTGTAGTATTGCACATGTACCCACTATTTTGCACGCCATTACAGGCTCATACTTCAAGGCCCTTCCGCTTTTATGAAGGCACCGGAAGTGCGATTTCAGGATGCCGAAGGTGTGTTCTATCACACTCCTGATGTGTCTATGTGCAGTGTTGTACTGTCTTTCGTGCCACGTGGCCCCCCTCCCATTTGTTTTTTAATAAAAAAATGCTTAGGCCCTGGGGGTTGGGGTCCCCAGGGACCAAAAAATGTTAAAAGAAGGGGGGCCACACAACCCCCTTCTAACAGATGGCCAACTACCCCTCTTGTTACCTCCAGTAAGTCCCACACAGTGGGATTGATAAGACGTCTTCGGAAGCCATGCCCCCTTTCTCCACCACTCTGCAAATGCGCCTCCTGGCACACTACGGGATGGGGATGAAGTCCACTTTACTCCTGAGGGACTTTGGGGGCTAAGAAGCCCTCCTGGTACCTCCTGTAAGTCCTACGCAGTGGAATTCCCGAGCGCTGGTCGGAGGCCCAGCACCCTTTCTCCACCACTCTGCAAACGCGACTACTAGTTGAAGAAGCATTTGCAATGTAATAGGTTTCGCATTTGCGAGAGTTAGAGCTATTGGAGTTGTAAATGTAAAAGTTTTTTACTAATGTTTTTTGGTGTAGAGTGGCTGTACGTTGTGTGTAGTGGAATTATGTAGTATGTTGAGCAGTGAAATTATGTGAATAGAAAGTATGTGCTATTTATTGTATAGGAATTATGTGGAGTGGGATTATGTGTTTTGGAGAGTAATTATGTGGTATTGTAGTCTGTGTTGTGGAGTGGTAACCTCAGGTTTAGTCTTCCTCATTTCCATAGAAGCTAAACTATAAACTCAATGAGACACAATCAAAGAAGGAACCACTGAGGAGCACTTCTGGACCTAGTCGGAGGTATGAGCAGGGCCACTGGAATTATTTGAGTGTTCGGCTGCACCAATTTTCACATAATTAAACATTTTCTGCATTTGCCAAATATTCCATCATCTGCTGCCTAATCTGCAGATTTGAACAAAAAAAGCCTTGTTTCTAGCTCAAACGGCTCAAATGTTCCCAAAAATGCAGCGTCATGTGTAGGGGTGGGCGGAATTTGCGTAGTCGCGCTACGCAAAGCTCTGCGAAATGGTAAAAAATCTCTGCGAGCACGCAAAAGTTCTGCAAATATGCGGAATTGCTTGTTCCGCCCGTTCGCGATGCTTTTTTCCTGTTCGCGAACGCTGTTTGCATGCTCGGGGAGAAATATCTCGCGAACACGCATTTTGAAAGCCCGAACAAGCAAAAAACTCAGCGAATCCGCTGATCGTGGAATTTTTGGCAATTCCGCGTTCTCCACGGAACGCAAATTACCCAAATTCCGCAAATTCCGCGAGCGGAACGGAATTTACCGCCGAGGCCTAGTCATGTGTTACAGCGTGGTGGAAGGCCCATTGCAAAGCTGGAATGGTCACGTTTTACTTATTGCAAAATGTGGGTGTTAAACTGGTACTAATGGTGCACAAACCTCTCTTCTTTCTGTGTCTCTCTTGCCTCTTTCTGCATTTCTCTTGCTTCTTTCTGCACATTTCTTCCTCTTTCTGCACCTCACTGTCTTCTTCTGCACTTCACTTGCCTCTTTCAGCACTTCTCTTGCCCATTTCTGCACCTCATTTGCCTCTTTCTGCACCTCACTTGCCTCTTTCTGCACTTCTCTTGCTTCTTTCTACACCTCTCTTGCCTCTTTCTGATCCTCTCTTGCGTCTTTGTGCATTTCTCGTGCCTGTTTCTGCAGTTCCCTTGCCTCTTTCTGTACCTCTTTTCCCTCTTTCTGCACCTCACTTGCCTCTTTCTGCACCTCACTCTCTTCCTTCTGGACCTCTCTTGCCTCTTTCTGCACTTCTCTTGCCTCTTTCTGCACTACTCAAGCCCCTTTCTGTACCTCTCTTGCCTCTTTATGCACCTCAAGTGCCTCTTTCTGCACTTCTCTTGCCTCTTTCTGCACCCCTCTTTCCTCTTTTTGCTCCTCTGTTGGTTCTTTCTGCACTGCTCTTGCTTCTTTCTGCACCTCACTTGCCTCTTTCTGCATTTCCCTTCCTTCTTTCTACACCTCTGTTGCTTCTTTCAGCAATTCTCTTGCCTCTTTGTGCATTTCTCTTGTCTGTTTCTGTACTTCTCTTGCTTCTTTATACACCTCTCTTGCTTCTTTCTGCACCCTTCTTTCCTTTTTTGCATCCCTCTTGCCTCTTTCTGCTGTTATCTTGCCATTTTCTGCACCTCTGTTGCCTCTTTCTGCACCTCACTTGCCTCTTTCTGCACTTCTCTTGCTTCTTTCCACACCTCTGTTGCTTCTTTCAGTAATTCTCTTGCCTCTCTCTGCACTTCTTTTGCTTGTTTCTGCACCTCTCTTGCGTCTTTCTGCACCTCTGTTGCCTCTTTCTACACCTCACTTGCTTCTTTCTGCACCCCTCTTGCCTCTTTCTGCATCCTTCTTTTCTCTTTCTGCACCTCTCTTCCCTCTTTCTGCACCCCTGTTCCCTCTTTCTGCACCTTTCCTGCCTGTTTCTGCACCTCTTTTGCCTCTTTCTGTACCTCTGTTGGTTCTTTCTGCACTTCTCTTGCTCTTTCTGCACCCTTCGCACCTCTTTCAGCTACTCTGTTGCTTCTTTCTGCACTTCTCTTCCTTCTATCTACACCCCTCCTACCTCTTTCTGTACCTCTCTTGCCTCTTTGTGCACCTCTTTTACCTTTCTCTGTACCGCTCTTGCTTCTTTTTGCACCTCTGTTGGTTCTTTGTGCACTGCTCTTGCTTCTTTCTGCACCTCACTTGCCTCTTTCTGCACTTCTCTTTCTTCTTTCTACACCTCTGTTGCTTCTTTCAGCAATTCTTTTGCCTCTTTCTGCACTTCTCTTCCTTCTTTCTGCACCCCTCCTGCCTCTTTCTGTACCTCTCTTGCCTCTTTGTGCACCTCTCCTACCTCTTTCTGCACTCCTCTTGCCTCTTTCAGTATCTCTGTTGCTTCTTTCTGCACTTCTCTTCCTTCTTTCTGCACCCCTCCTGCCTCTTTCTGTACCTCTCTTGCATCTTTGAGCACCTCTCCTACCTTTTTCTGTACCACTCATGCTTCTTTGTGCACCTCTGTTGGTTCATTCTGCACTGCTCTTGCTTCTTTCTGCACCCCTCTTGCCTCTTTCTGCACTCCTCTTTTCTCTTTCTGCTCCTCTCGTGCCTCTTTCTGCACCTCTGTTCCCTCTTTCTGCACCTTTCCTGTCGGTTTCTGCACCTCTCTTGCCTCTTTCTGTACCTCTCTTGGTTCTTTCTGCACTTCTCTTGTTCTTTCTGCACCCCTCCTGCCTCTTTCTGTACCTCTCTTGCTTCTTTGTGCACCTCTCCTACCTTTTTCTGCACCCCTCTTACCTCGTTTTCCACCTCTGTTGGTTCTTTCTGCACTGCTCTTGCTTCTTTCTGCACCTCACGCCTCTTTCTGCACTTCTCTTGCTTCTTTCTACACCTCTGTTGCTTCTTTCAGCAATTCTCTTGCCTCTTTCTGCACTTCTCTTCCTTCTTTCTGCTCCCCTCCTGCCTCTTTCTGTACCTCTCTTGCCTCTTTGTGCACCTCTCCTACCTCTTTCTGCACTCCTCTTGCCTCTTTTTGCACCTCTGTTGGTTCATTCTGCACTGCTCTTGCTTCTTTCTGCACTCCTCTTGCCTCTTTCTGTACCCCTCTTTTCTCTTTCTGCACCTCTCTTGCCTCTTTCTGCACCCCTGTTCCCTCTTTCTGCACCTTTCCTGCCAGTTTCTGCACCTCTCTTGCCTCTTTCTGTACCTCTGTTGGTTCTTTCTGCATTTCTCTTGCTCTTTCTGCGCCCTTCGTGCCTCTTTCAGCACCTCTGTTGCTTCTTTCTGAACTTCTCTTCCTTCTTTCTGCACCCTTCCTGCCTCTTTCTGTACCCTTCGCGCCTCTTTCAGCACCTCTGTTGCTTCTTTCTGCACTTCCCTTTCTTCTTTCTGCACCCCTCCTGCCTCTTTCTGTATCTCTCTTGCCTCTTTGTGCACCTCTTCTACCTTTTTCTGTACTGCTGTTGCTTCTTTTTGCACCTCTGTTGGTTCTTTCTGCACTGCTCTTGCTTCTTTCTGCATCTCACGTGCCTCTTTCTGTACTTCTCTTGCTTCTTTCTACACCTCTGTTGCTTCTTTCAGCAATTCTTTTGCCTCTTTCTGCACTTCTCTTCCTTCTTTCTGCACCCCTCCTGCCTCTTTCTGTACCTCTCTTGCCTCTTTGTGCACCTCTCCTATCTCTTTCTGCACTCCTCTTGCCTCTTTCAGCACCTCTGTTGCTTCTTTCTGCATTTCTCATCCTTCTTTCTGCACCCCTCCTGCCTCTTTCTGTACCTCTCTTGCCTCTTTGTGCACCTCTTCTACCTTTTTCTGTACCGCTCTTGCTTCTTTTTGCACCTCTGTTGGTTCTTTCTGCACTTCTCTTGCTTCTTTCTACATCTCTGTTGCTTCTTTCAGCAATTCTTTTGCCTCTTTCTGCACTTCTCTTCCTTCTTTCTGACCCCACCTGCCTCTTTCTGTACCTCTTTTGCCTCTTTGTGTACCTCTCCTACCTCTTTCTGCACTCCTCTTGCCTCTTTTTGCACCTCTGTTGGTTCATTATGCACTGCTCTTGCTTCTTTCTGCACCCCTCTTGCCTCTTTCTGCTCCCCTCTTTTCTCATTCTGCACCTCTCTTGCCTCTTTCTGCACCCCTTTTCCCTCTTTCTGCACCTTTCCTGCCTGTTTCTGCACCTCTCTTGCCTCTTTCTGTACCTCTGTTGGTTCTTTCTGCACTTCTCTTGCTCTTTCTGTACCCTTCACGCCTCTTTCAGCACCTCTGTTTCTTCTTTCTGCACTTCTCTTCCATCTTTCTGCACCTCTCCTACCTTTTTCTGCACCCCTCTTGCCTCTTTGTGCACCTCTGTTGGTTCTTTCTGCACTGCTCTTGCTTCTTTCTGCACCTCACTTGCCTCTTTCTGCACTTCTCTTGCTTCTTTCTACACCTCTGTTGCTTCTTTCAGCAATTCTCTTGCCTCTTTATGCACTTCTCTTCCTTCTTTCTGCACCCCTCCTGCCTCTTTCTGTACCTCTGTTGCCTCTTTGTGCACCTCTCTTGCCTCTTTCTGCACTTCACTTGCTTCTTTCTGCACCTCTCTTGCCTGTTTTGGCACCTCTGTTGCTTCTTTCTGTACTTCTCTTGCCTCTTTCTGCACCTCTGACTTAGAGGTAGTTTTAATCCCCCTGCCCTATTATGTACTAGGGCCTTACAGGGGAGGTCATGCTAATCACATGGGTACCCCAACCCATAGTGTACCCAATTGTATGCAGGTGTTTTCACTGTATTATAAGTGTCTTTCAGCATAGCACTGGCTCCGGGCCTGGTTAGTCAGAGTCAGTTACCACCAGTACCAGTCAGCAAAAAGTTGGGGGCACAGGATGACTTTGCAACAAGGCCTCTTTCTGCACCTCTGTTGGTTGTTTATGCATATCTCTTGCTTCTTTCTGCACCTTTCTTCGTCTTTCTGGACTTCTGTTGCCTCTTTCTGCATTTCTCTTGCTTCTTTCTGTGCTTTTCTTCCTCTTTCTGCACACGTCCTACCTCTGTAGGCATAGTTAGAAATTAGCATTTAAAAACCTTTGAAATTCACTGAAAAAAACAGAGGTTTCAGGGACATTATAGTTAGAAATTAGCATTTAAAAAACCTTTGAAATTCACTGAAAAAACCATAGGTTTCAGGGACGTTATGGTTAGAAATTAGAATTTAAAATACCTTAGAAATTCACTGAAAAAACCACAGGTTTCAGGGAAGATATAGTTAGTTGGACATTTTACTTGTACAAAACCTGAGAAATTAGTCCGTTATAGTTAGTAGAGCTAACTATAACTCACGCCCCCGCAATGCACTGCTGATGACGTCACATATTACATCACTCATGACATGGTCAGTGACATCACGGATGACATCACTGATGACATCTCAAATGACATCACTGATGACATCATGCACTTTTTATCTGATGCACCTCCTCACACCCTAATATAACGTTTCATATACCTACTCAAAAATACAGACTAACATTCTCGAAACCATAGACACACCAATACCAGTTAGTACATACCCACTCACTGATTCATAGGTCTACATACACATCCACTCACCCATACAGTCACTCATACACACAGTCACTGATCAATACAGCCACTGATATATGCACTCATACACCTATACTGATACTCACAGACCGCCACTCACCCATAGAGTTACCTACACACCTAGTCAGTCAGCCAAAGAATCAATCACACTGCCATTTACTCATTATACAGTTATACACACACCACCTCACTTATTCATACAGATGCTAACACATACTTACTCTCTTATACAATCACTGACACAAGCACACACTCATCCATACAGCCACTCTCACAATCACTCACTCTCACATATAGTCACTTATATACTCCAACACTCACATATACTGTCTTTCACATATGTAGTTACTCATACATGTACTATTGAGACATCCATTCACTCACCAACACTGTCATACACACACTCACCCACCCATACAGCCCCTCACAGACGCACTCATGAACCCATACACCCAGTGAATCACCCACTCACACATCCATGCAGGGAGTCACACATCCCCCACCCACCCACACAGATACTCAGGCACCCATATAGGTACTCATACAACCAATCATTAACCCCTATAGACACTCATGTAGCTACTCACCAACCTATGCAGCCATTTACACACCAACTGACAGACTGATACAGACATTCACACAGATTAGTCACTCACCCATGCATTCACTGAGATATGTTTAATCACTCACTTATACAGTCAGTCCCACACCCACAAATTCATCTATACAGACACTCATACACCCACTCATTCTTCAATTCACCATGGCGTATATATAGATAACATTCTTAAACTTTTCAGAAACACTCAGTCACTGGATGATGTCATCAGTGATGTCATTTGAGATTTCATCAGTGATGTCATGAGTGATGTCACTTACCATGTCATGAGTGATGTAACATGTGATGTCATCAGCAGTGCATTGCGGGGGCACGAGTTATAGTTAGCTCCACTAACTATAACGGCTGAATTTCTCTGTTTTTTTACGAGTGAAATGTCCAACTAACTATAACGTCCCTGATACCTGTGTTTTTTTCAGTGAATATATATATATATATATATATATATATATATATATATATATATATATATATTTAACTGAAAAAAAACAAAGGTTAAGGTAACGTTACTGTTAGGTGAAGTGCTCAGTTACAACAAAAGGCCTGCTTTAGTTCTCTACGGATGGGGTTACTCAGTCACAACAGTGACGCATAGCCCGTCCGCCGTAATATAAATCCTATACGAGATAATAGGATTTATATTTCAGCAGATGGGATATCTGACACTGCTGTGACGGAGTAGCCCGTACACCGAGATCTAAATGAGGCCCATAATGTTTTAAACGAAAAAAAACACAGAAATTAATAAGTTATAGTTATCTCAAGTAACTATAAATTGCGCCCTAGAAAAACTATAACTCGCCTCCTCACCATGCACAGTTTTCTCATCAATAATTTCATTGCAAATGCTACAATGATATTATCAATGATATCATAAAAGATGTCATGAGTGATGTAATATGTGGGGTGATTAGCAGTGCATGGTGCAGGTGTGAGTTATAGTTACCTTAGCACATGAGTTATGTTGTAACTGAACATTGCACCTAACTATAACGTTACTTTAACCTTTGTTTTTTTCAATGAATGTATAGTTTTTTTTCAACCTAAAGTAATATTTTGTTACCATACGTAAAGCCAACCCCCCCACATCCATGGCCTTTGGCTGTGCACGATGGGGGGGTTGGCCACAAGACCTGGCCTGCAACCAACCCCCTCCCATAGGCAGCCAACCTCACGCTGCGCATGGCCTTCGGTGTGCATGGCGTAGGGTTGGTTTTGGGCATTGGGGACTCTATCCCCGGGGACAAAAAATGTATATTAAGGGGAGATGGTCATGCAGCCCCCTCCCCAAGCCTTAATAGGCTCCAGGGACCACATCCTTGGGGCTGAATTCCATTAAAAAGGAGAGGGGGCGCATGGCACCCCTCCCTGAGCTTATTGTGACCCCAGGCACCCCATCACCCAGAGGCCCCCTTAGTTATAGATGGGTGCCCCATTGCTCATCTGGTGTGCCCACCAAACAATACTTAGATTAAGGGGAGGGGGCATGTGGCCCCCTCCCCGAGCCTCATTAGGTCCCAGGAATCTCATCCCTGGGGTCCAATTCAATTCAATTCAAAAAGGGGAGGGGAACATGGTGTCCCCCTCTCTGAGACGCATTTGACCCTGGAGACCTCGTTGCCTGGTGCCAAAATCAACAAAAAAGGGGAGGAGGGCCACCTAGCCCCCTTACCTGAGCCTTCACTGGCCCCAGTGGCCCAATACCCTGGGGCACAGGTGGGTGCCCCGGTGCCCACCCAGGTACCCACAAACAATACATTAAGGGCTAAGGGTGAGCCCCAAGGCAGGCACCCAAGTCTCCAGTGGGATTCCCGCATGGTGCAGCAGCCAGCATTGTTCCCAGCCAGAGGGAGCAGCTGTCTATGTTTGCTCCCTCTGGGCAGGAGCAATACCTGTTCTGTTTCCCTGCCCCTGAGTGCGGTTAAGGAAACAAAACAGAAGTCTGCTCTCAGCTGCCATAATAATTTTTAATTCTCCTACCCAGAGCGAGTAGACTTGAATGTCTTCTCTCGTCTGACGGTAGATTTAAAAATGTTACCGCCAGGCAGAAGCAAACATACGCTTCTCTACCCATGCTGTTGCAGGCAGGCAAACTAATGTGTTCCGGGTGTGAGCTCCCTGGGACACAGTAACTGAGATGACCCCGGGGGATGGGGTTCCCCGCTCCCCACTGGGTAGATATAGTTAGTACCTGAGAATGCTGGACTGGTCAATGTGTGGTAGGCCAAAGGTTTTATTCATGTTTGTACAACGCATGGAAAACTCAGCTGCCTCTTTGCTTGATCTGCCAGTCCTTCCTTAGGTTGATCTATTATTCTTATAAGGAAAAACGCGAAGTGTTCTTGTCAGTCATGTCGTTTATGGAGAAGTAATATACAGTGGAAGGCAGATGAAGACATTTGCATAAAATTCACTGTCCGTGCATCTACCTTTTCATTAAACTATCATATGATCAGTAAAACAGATTTTACATTTCTTTCACATAGTTCAAAAAATGTCGAATGCAGTTTAGCCCATAAAAATAAAATAAAAGTATCTGCAAAATCTAATGAACCACCTATTATATTTCATTTTTAGGTGTGGACTTAGTTGGCAGACATACAATACTGTGCATACTGAAAGCTTACTTGTATTAGATGCAATAACTCACAGCGTCCGAGTGGTGGAACACTTCCCCAGTATTTAAATAGCATATAATAGGGCGCATGAATCATTTTCATGTCCATGCTGTTGCACACTGGACAGCACTGCCAGAAATACAGTGTTCTTAGTGACATTGTTTAAGAGCCTAATATCATACTGCTGCTGTGGCGCGTTTCCAAAGACCCATGACATGAAATACGTCTCCTGATCATGCAAATAGTTTAACATGCGCATGACTCAGAAATGTAACTTTAAATGTCTTATAGAAGAAAGATGTATGATGGTAAATGTCTAAATTTAAATTGTTAAATAAGCTTCTGAGCACTAATAAATAAACTGCAATTCTAAGGACTATTTAGTACCATATAACATAACCCTAGGGCCCGCCATTTTTTCCATTCTTTTTTCAAGCACCCAGTTTAGCTTTATGCAACACAAAATAATGTTCATATTTTGTCTACAAGCATTGACGTAGCAAGAGTGTCCTTCGCCATAATGCAAAAAAAGAAAAGCCTGGCCTTTTTACCAGGGGTGGGCGGAATTTGCGTAGTCGCGTTACGCAAATCCTCGCGAAATTGCTAACAAATTCCGCGAGTTCGCGGAACTTCCGCGAAATCGCGGAATTGCTTGTGGCGTCCGTTCGCGATGTGTTTTTGCGTGCTCGCGGGGAAATATATCGCTAACTTGCCCATGCGGTCGCTAATGGGCGCGGCCATCTTGTTTTCACTTGTCCCGCCCGCTCGCGATGGTATTTCCTGTTCCGGGTCGCGTATTGCATGCTCCCGCCCGTTCGCGATAAGGGTTTCCTGTTCGGGAACGCGTATTACGTGTTCGCGACGCTTTTTGCGTGCTCGGGGGGAAATATCGCGCGAACTTGCCCATGCGGTCGCAATGGGCGCGGCCATCTTGTTTTTCACTCTATTTCTATGGTTCTGGGCCTGCTTTTCAATCCTCCCTCTATCTTTTCAATCCTTTGTTTCTGTAAACTTATTTTGGGTCTTTTTTGTTTATTATCTATCTCTCTATTTTCCTGATTCTATATTTTGAGTTTTTCTCTACTTTTTGTGTGTTTTTAACTACTTTTTCACACTTTTTCTATTACCTGCTTTTTCATTTCTTTTACTTACTTTATTTAATTCCTACCTTTTCTTTTCCGGCCCCCGCCTACCCAGAACCATGGCAAAGGGCCACAGCCACAGGGCTCGAAGTCGGAGCCAGAGCCGCGACCGCCTTCCTTGCGGAAGACGGCGCCAAAGAGGGGTGCAGGCACGGGCCTTATTTAATGAGGCGGAGGTGGCCGCACTGTTTTTTTTTGTTCAGCGCCACCTCCCCTTAACCCTGGCAGCAGGCGGCAGGCCTGGGTCCGGGTACGGGCTCCGGGAGCGTCGGCAGCGGTGGGGCAAGGTGCGGCAGGCAGTGTTTCGCTGCTCTGGTGTCCGGCGCACACAGAATCAGCTGACGCACCGGTGGTCCGATATTCTGGACCGGGAGCAGGACCTGCTGGACCTGCTAGGAGTGGAGGTCCCGGGGCTTGGTGAGTAGCTATTTAATATTACTACTTTGTGTTCTTCTGCTCTGTGTTATATATTGCGAATATTTTTTTTTCTCCGACCAGCAAGAATGCTGCTGCTTACATTGCAGGTAAATGACGTTTAAAAATCTGTGATTGTTATGACACAGGCGCTCGACGCTACTAATCTTACTTGTTTGCAACTTTGCGCTCGCTTGGCCTGATGATTATGTAAGAGTTTACTTTAGAGAACTTAAGTGATGTAATGCTAGAGAGAGTAGTCCTTCCTTTGTCCTCGTGCCACTAAGAAGGGATAGTGGTGGATTGATAGGTTTAGTTACTTATTAGTTGGTAATTTCTAAGTTGTGTGCGTGACGCATCCTCTGTCACGTCACGGGCTGCTGAGTGATGCTTACCCCAGTCCTTAGCAGAACCTTTTGTAGTTTGTTTACTGAGTGTTAATAGGCTTATATCATCACTAGCAGAACATTAGCAGCAACCAGCCAACAATTTGGTGTATGCAAAAATGTATGCATGTGTCCTCCATCTATGCATTTTTGAGGACTAAAATAAATGGAAATGCAGACTTACTGAACAATTGGCCCGTCTGGATTGGAATCGGTGGGCTAGGTCAGGTGGTAGTTAGGCTTGCTAGACGGTCCGTGAATCTCGCAATACTACCAGTCGATCAGATAGGTCAATTTTATTGCAATTTTTGTAACCAAAAATGTTTTTGGTGCCTATTTTAAAATATTTTATTTATTTCACACCAAACTTTAATTTTTGTCTCTTTCTTTATGAAATCTTACATGATCAGCAGCACCCAGGGGCAAGAAGACGGGGTCGCAGGCGGTGGGCCCACAAGATCTGGACGATGCCTCCCAGGGACAGGACCGCTCCTCTATCGAGGGCTCTGCTGCTGGCCCCAGTAAGTCCACCAGTGGTTAATATTAATAATTATATTTCCTAAACTTTTCCTGCACCTTATTTTTTCCGAACTATTATTTCGGTATCCTGATTCGAATTTTTACAAAATCTTCTTTGCTCTATACTATCTGTTTCTAAATTCTTGTTATCCCTGCCTCTAACTGCGTCTGCTATGACTCTCTGTACTACTACTATTAGTCTGTCTGTAGCCAAGCTTGCCCAGTTGCCCACTCTTTATTTCAAATATTTTAAATTAAACTCATTCACCAATAGCTATAGCCATTGAGTTTTGGTTGTCCTCTTCTACTACTTCTAGTCTTCTTATTCTTGAGGCTTTTTGACAATTTCCACCAAGAAAATGCCCAACCAAATTTTAGAATTTTAGATAGGATAGGACATACTACTACTGTTGTAGGGATTCTGCACATACAGAACTTTGCACAAGAAAATAGGTCGTTGGTGATGGGAGGTCGGACCTTCCTCACACCTCAATCGGAAGCCACCACAATCCCCTGACCGACTTGTTATAGTGTCTCATTACTCCGAAAGGCCCCCCACCCCCAAAATACCCAATGAGTAGACAACCCAGACAACATAACACTCCCAACCTCTGTCGCGGAAGCAATGCACACCCTTTTGCTCACTCTTGTGTAAGTCCACACCAAATACCACCGAGTCTATGTAAGTTCAAAAGGTTTCTTTTTATTTCCAACTGACAAGCTCTGTATGTTGTATAATGCAGCAGCAACAGCAAAATGTATAAGATTAAAACAATAAACATTGTTACAGTTAGACTTACAAGTTACTTACAACTAAAAGTCCATAGAAGCCAAAAGGCGAGATCATGATAACTGAACAGTGGTGGGCGAACCACCCTCCCCTTGGTAGGAATCTAGTTTATATAAAATTCTAAATGGAGATGTGAGAATTCTGGGGAGCCCTCACCTTAGAAGAACCTAGTAGTGGTGACATCATAAGCTCTGCAAAGCTCTGGTTCTTCTTATAAGTGAATCTTCCGTCTGTAATGAGAAAAATGGTGCGCGTTAGTATAGTGCAAGCATTTCTCAGTCGTGCCAAAAACTGCTTTTTTTTTTTATGGATAAGCAATATGGACTAACACCATAACAAAGTCGCTTGTTTCTCGACCTTGTACGCAGTGCTCAGACAGTAGCAGTATGAGCTCATGTGGCCTCAAAGGCGTATTTCACAACAAGCTGCGAGGTAACTTGCGCAAAAATAAAAGACAGAGCTAAAATGGTTGCATGGCTCGGGGTAACTTAGCAAAGACTAAAATGACCCTAGGGACCATATAACACTACTAGTGTCTAGTCTACTACCTGATTTATACTAGTGATGTATGTTGTATATGTATTAACTTTTTTTCATTCATGCTAGTGAAAAATAGGGGGAGGTGTATATGGCATCTGAAAAATGTGTAATGTTTTTTCTAGGCGTACTACCGACCACCAGTACCGGGGCCAGCGGTGAAGGGGACGCGGCCGCTGAGGGTGCAGGCGATGCGGCACTTGGAGTAGCTGCAGGGGGTGAGCCAGCAGCAGTGGCGGGCGGTGGTAAGTTATATTCCTAATCCTTACTTATTGACATTACACTCGCTGCAAGGGTGTAATGTATACTGTACTGTTGAGACTTAAGTAAGAAGTAGTTGTGAACGCCGTTTGAAGAAGACACCCTGGCCTCTATCGGACTTCAACTCAGCTGTGAAATTTTTATGGAGAAGAATAAAAGTCTGATCAGATGACCTTGATGGATGGGTTGAACGAAAAGGGAAAGAAGGGTGGAAGGAGGCAGGACGAGCGAGATTTTATGTTTATGACTGGCAGAGAAGGATACGTGGCATGCATGCATAGGTGTGTGATATGAATCAGATGCATTGGTGGCGGAATGCCTGAAACTCCCCAAATGTTCGAGGCCGAGGTAGTGGGAGGATAGATACATACCACAAATGTTACGTACTGTGCTTGCTAGTGCTACTGTGCCACTATGTGTAGAATGTATTTGTCTGACTGCTTTGCTAAGAGTATATTTTACAAAAGTCTTGTTTTTTCTTCTTGATATAGCTACTCCTAAAGTCAACAGGAAGGAGTTGGCAGCCAAGGCCTGGCGCCGTAAGCTGGAGGCCATACAGGCCGAATACCGGCGCCTGGTTGTTCTAGAGGAGGAGGAGGAGGAGGCGGCAGCAGCTGCAGCCTCCTCCAATGCCCCGGGCCCCAGACACCCCCCCCAGTCTTACGGCGTCACCGCCTGTCAGCCACCCTCCGCCACACAGGAAGAAGCACTGCTGCCCACCCCCACTGTGGATGCAACTGCCGCGCGCTGAAGCACCGCGTGGCCCGCCTGGAGGAGCGCATCCGTGTCCTGGAGAGGCGAGCCCGCTGAGACCCCGTTTATTTATTGCCCCTTTTTTATATCTTATTTGGGTGGTTGGGAATCGGGCGTTGGGTTTTGGACTTTTGGACATTTGTTGGACTTTTCGTTGCGGGATATGAACATTGGTTGGGGTTAGGGAGGGGGGTGGGTCAGGTGTTGTGGGATTTTTTTTACATAGTTTATATTTGTTAGGGTATTAAATTACATATTTAGACTTAATATATGATGTAGTTAATGTTTTGTGGGTGGGGTTACTGTTTTACGTCACACGGTTTCCTTGCTGGTGCAGTGCCACAGCCAGTGTTTGATTTAAATAATTGGCTGAGTTACTAAGACACAAACAGACAGATGCGGTACCCGTCACTGAGGGACTTGTCCTACTAGTACTGTCAGTCTCTCCTGATAATCTATGCATTCTGCAACTGGACTCAAAGGGGTGTGTGAAATAGAATTAATGAAAAAAAATCCGTTATTAATTATGCCTCACCCAAACTTCTTCTCTTACCTGTGCTTGATGTTTAACTTGGGCACGGCGATGGCTGCATGGTGGTGATGGTTTTCTTTCCCAACATGCCATGGTTGTGGTGGTAGTAGTAGTAGACCCTGGCAGTAGCACTTGCAAATAAAAGAAAATGAGACAGTCAGTCGCCTGAGATAGACTGTGGGAGGAGTAGTAGAAGAAAGTACAGTACGGAACTTACTGCCAAACAATAATATGCCAAAATACAAGGAAACATAATGGTTGCGGGGATAGCCTAGTACATAGAGTTACAAACTCTAGCTGTGTCGAGTCACTCGACTAGGCCTACAGTAGACCGTGGTCCGTGACTCGACACAAGCGTAACCATTAGTGCTGTTTCGGATGATGACAAATCCAATCTATGATGGCATTTAATGCTGATGGATTCGGTTCCTTTGGTAAAAAAACCAAATATACTGCTCATAGGAGGGTGGGCAAGCAGAAGAAGATCCGCGCCCTGCCTTGAAAATGCATTTATGTTGCTTTAGCCACATCCGCCCCAGCAAGCGTGTGATAAATTATTGGTGTACATTTAATTTAGTCACACCTCAATAAGCCACACAGCCCGGGGAAGAGGATTAGGGTTTGAAGAATGGTTGGGAAGGGGGTTTTGGGAAAGGTTTGAGAAAGAAAAACAGTACGCATGGACAACAACAAAACACAATATTGGCAGACAACCATATCCATAAATCAGTTAAGGGAGAAAAAGGAAATGCATGCATGATGATGATAACTTGATGGTTAATGATATTACTAACTACTACTACTAGACAATTAGACAGTACAGGGCAGCAGTATATTATGCAATTTGCCTTGCCTGTCTGCCCTCAGAGAGACCCGAATTACATACAGTTTCTGTTCTTTTGTACCCGCCCGGGCTTAAAGATAGCAAAGAAAAGTCAAAAAATGCTGTAGGGATGAATTGAATTATATAAGCAGAGAGCAAACATAACAACAACAACACACAGTAGTAATGATTGAAGACAAAAAAAGAATCGAAATTTAAAAGATGATGAAAGTTGATACTGTTACTGTATGTTATCCTGGTCAAAATGGGGAGTTGCATCTCGGCGTTCGTCTTGGTCCTCCATTCCATTGACGCTCCGGCCATCAATCTTGCGTGACGCCACTGCCTGCCTGGCACATGTCGATTCATTGGTAAGGTAAGTGAGAGTTGTTTTTCCCAGTGTAGCACAGGGTAAGGGCCGGCCTGTAATTGCAGATGGGAAAACCAAAGGGATATTGAAAAACCAAGTAGAAAAAAAATGCCTAAATTACGGTGGAGTGCAACAAGAACACTTTCAGAGGCGGCATGGATTTGGATACATCATGTCTAACTTAGTCTGTTTCCAACATTAACCTCCAACAACAACAGGACTGAGCAGGCCCACGGCACCCGTGACACATCCTCCATTTATCGTACCTTTTTTGACAGAGGCAGACAAAGCAGATATACAGCAACATAGCACTTTACAAATTAAGTGACTAAATCAATGCCCGCTGTCAGTCATACCATACCACCACACTCGACTCCACCACTACACAGACATGTAGGTCTGCAGTGGTTGTTGTTGACTTGGTTACCTTGTAATGCACTCATGAAACGCACTGAGTTATTCCATCAATCATCTCGGATCGTACTGAGTGACTGGAGTGCGAAGAGATAATGTCACTGTGGTCATCATCATGGTGTGTTGTCCAACTCAGTGTGCAGTAGTGTACAGATTGAGTCCCCTTTCCATATTCAAAATGCAATGGATCGGCCTGCAGTAGAAGTAGAAAATTGTTATTGAAAAACCAGATTGGAAAGAAACATTGCATTGGGTTACTTTTAGTGTGTAGATTAGATAATAGTACACAATGAATTACCTTCATGCACTACAAACAACAACAACACAAATCACTCAGTCAGCGTCCAATGCATGTCATCATTCATTACCTGTTCCTTCTCATCTTCAGTTAATGGGCAGTCTGTATCGGCTCTGAAAGGGGGATAGCTATAGTAGTCATCATCATGTTCCACTTCTTTTGGAGAGACTCAACGAGGCAAGATTAGGTTTTCTTCGATTATGCTACATCCAATCATCATCTGGCTTGAGGGCAATAGATTTAGGTTGATTCAGGAGGATGGAGGAGCAGGACTCGGAGGAGTGGACTGAAATGCAGAGAGCTGAAACTCATAAGGCAATAAAATACGAAGACGGTGGTGATGGATTTGTTGTGATTTGAAGTTTCCAAACAGAAAGACAGACACAGAAATAGAAGTAAATAAGGGAGAACCACAGTAAGAACTGGAAGCCTAGTTGTCACCGTCAGGAAGTATAGCTCGTCCTCAAACTCTGGAGGTTCAACCAGAAGTAGGTAATCAGCATCCAACACGCTACTTCCATCACCTGAGCCGCTGTCCTCATCTTCCTGCGGTGATTCATGTATTGTATAATTCGGTGGTATAAATTGCTGATTCATTTTGATCATGGTTAACCTCTCCACGTTTATGGGTGAGAGACTGGTCCTTTTCACTGTTACAATGGAACCAGCAGCACTGAAAACACGTTCAGAAGAGACACTTGCGATAGGGCAAGCCAGATAGTTGATCGCCAGCCTGCTGAGCACTGGCCATTGGCCCCTTTTGCCATACCAATACCGCAATGGGTTTTGATCAATGTAGACCTCTGTTGGGTCTTCCAGGTAGGCCTGGACCATTCGGTCAATGTTCAGGGGTGCTAAACTTAGTGCGCCCTCTTTTGTCTTTGCATCAGCACTGGACCTAGCAAGTCCTTGCTGTAAATACCAATTCTGTGCCGTTTGTACTGGGGCTGATGATGATCCGGTTCTTGCTGTTGTCGATAGTGTTGGTGACAGCTGTGAACCAAATGCACTGCCCACAGGCTCTGAGGTTGAACTTGACGCAGGATGCCCTGCTGCAGTACTTGATGTGGGTTTGAGGCCTTTAATTACCAGCCGTTCATTTTCCAATGTACTGGCTGCCTCAGCTATCCAAGTTTTGTACCGGGCAACATCCACTTCTGAAAAAGGGAGTAATGTCTTACTGTGCAGTGCCGCTTTGTACCGTGGATCCAGAATTGTGGCACAAATGTAATGTTGTTGTGACAGAATCTTATTTTGCACCCTTGCATTTTCACTTAAGCGACATGATAAGCTCTCCGCCAACTGGTATGCTTCTTTTTTTCCTCCACACCTATGTACGCTTCACACACCCTCTTCAGCTCTTGCTCTAGCTTGTGCAACAATGGGATAGCTTGGCCCATAGTACAGTCCTCCTTGCTGACTTCACGTGTGAAGACCTCGAAAGGAAGAAGCATCTCTGTAAGAGATTTAACTAGGCACCATTGGTCCACCTGAAGGGTCATGCCTTTCACAGCAGCATCCGCCCTTTGCATGACATATTCATTGATTGGTCTGTACTGCTCAAACAGACGGTCAAGCATGTAATACGTTGAGTTCCAACGTGTTGCCACCTCCTGGATCAGTGCTTTGACTGGCATTCTATAGTCACGTTGAATGATCCTCAGCTGCTTCCGGGCTTTAAAAGAATGGCTGAAATGCGTGCATATTCTGCGGCAGGTGGTCAGTAAGTTGCTGACTATGGGTTCTTTTTCAGAAAGTCTTGAACTATAATGTTAATGCAGTGCGCCAAACACAGGACCCTGAAATACTTACCAAGCGTCATGGCCTTAAGTATATTACTGCCATTATCCGTGGCAACAAAACCAATGTGAAGCCCTCTGGGGCGCAGCCATTCAAAGACCTTGTTGTTAAACTCTTCCAAAAGGTTTTCAGCAGTATGAGATTTCTCCATGGCGAACATGGCTATAGTTGCATGCTTCCGAGAAGCATTAAAAATTGCAGCTGTGTCAACAGCACCTACTTCAGATAGCTTGTCTCTAACCCCCACAAAAGAGACCCAGTGTGCAGTGATGCACATGTAATCAGTGGCTTGGCAACTGGTCCACATGTCTGTTGTCAGGTGGATTTTGTGAACAGCACTCTGCTGCAAAGCTTGTCCAACCAATTCAAGCACATCATGATGTAGTGCTGGAACAGCAACTCGGGCAAAATAGGAACGGCTGGGAACCTTCCATTTAGGGCAGATGGCTGACACAAATTCAAGGAAACCCACCCCTTCCACAAATGAAAAAGTGAGAAGGTCCAGCGCTAACATTTTAGCGAGCTTCGCATTGTACAACCGTGCCGTTGGGTGGTTGCGTTGGTACTGCCCCTCCGACCAAAGCATGCTGTCAATGGTAGGCTGGAATATTTTCCTTACTGCTGCACCTTTCTTCTTGAACCCAGCTAGGCTCAACGATGCTGCACTTTTGCTCATTGCAGTGCCCGGTTGCCTTGCTGTCTCATGTTGACTCTTACTACTGTGCCACTGAGATGTTGCTGAGGATGCGGGCGTTACCAGTACACTGCTGGGGGTAGGGCTATAAATGTCTCCCTCTTGTTGACCTTCCTCCGCGATCATATCTTCCCCTACTTCTTCATCCACAACAACAGCAATGGGTCCAGTTTTACTTTTTGTAAGTGAAGTAGGTGAGCCTCCCACCTGATAGTGTGGTGTTTTTTGAGATGACTTGTTTGTCCTCCGGTACCATAGTTTGTACCAAGCTTACCCCGCCTAACAGCCTGCCGACAGATTGAGCATATAGCAATGTTCTCCTCCTTACTGCTAACCGAAAAGAAGTCCCAAACTGGGGAGGAGAACTTTCTGGCACTGCTGGAGGTGCCACTTTCAATACCAGATGAAATGGAGGGTGTGCATGGAATTTGACTCTGTGCACTTACATTACCACCACCTACTGAGGTGGTGGTTGAGCTTGATGTAGGTCCCTGCCGGGCCTTTGCAAAGGCAAATATGGAAGATGGAGGTCGTGTTGGCGTTACCTGTGTTGGTGGTATCCGTGCTACATCCCTCGCAGCGATTTGGGATAGTCTAATAATGTTGGTCTCCATCTCCGCAGGCCCAGGAGTGATGTTCGTGATGACTGGCTCTTCATCATCATCACCCCCTCGTCTACATCTACCTCCATAACTGTAAGGCTTTCGGGAACCTTCCTTTTCACTAGCCTTGTCTTGTGGTGTGCATCACTCTCAGGCTGAGCTGGTGGCTTCCAAGTGGCATCTAGATCATCAGAAGCGGGGCTTGAAGAAGAAGTTGATGTACTAAGCCTCCTTTTCCTTGCTGGGGGTATGGAAGACACTGGATCTTCTGGAACAGTGGCTTGCTCCTCTCCGTCTGCAAAAGCTCGATTTCCTGAACTGCCCCTACTTCAGGTGGAACAGCTACTATTGTGGGCTGTGGTTCCGGCTGCGGTTCCGGCTGTGGTTGCGGTTCCGGCTGTGGTTGCGGTTCCGGCTGCGGCTTGGGTTGCGGCTGTGGTTCCGGCTGTGGTTGCAGTTCCAGCTGCGGTTCGGGTTGCGGCTGGGGTTGCCCACTTATCTCCTGAGTTTGCGCCTGCGAGTGCGTGGATTGGGTACTACTTTGCGATAATGACATTTCAACATCACTGGTCGTTAGTAGACTGGCTACCTCTGCCACAGTCATGGGCTTGGGCCTAGGTTGCTGGGGTGGGGCCACTGATGCAGAGGTGCTGCTCCCAGCTTGGTCCCCGCTGGACACCGCTGCTGCAGGCGTAAGTTTTTTACCAAAAACACATCGGCCGGCACCCCAGTCTTGGCAAGTGCCACTTCCTTCTTCTCTCCCTTCTTCTCACTGGCAACTTTATTGCTACTGGAGGACCTTGTACCTTTCTTTGGGGCCATCTTCTTCAGATGTCAGCAGGACGCAGGTGCACAAGTTGCAGAGATGTCTGTGGTCACACGTGGACGTGACGCGCAGCAGGACTTCAGCCTGGCAGTACAACGGGTGATGATGATGATGACACCTCCTCCTCTGTCTTTTTGTGCACCTAAAAGCAAAGAAGCCAGGAGAAGAACATCAGTGAAATGTTGCATTTGTTGTTGTGGTTCAATTACTAGTAGTACAAACAAACAAATAAAAGATATAAATTAGTGTAGCCATTTGTGAGACTGTCAACAAGGGCTTTCATGGTATACTGTGTACACTGTCAGGACAACCAAAATACAAATGTAATAGAAGTGGACCCTGTTTGGCAATAAATTATTTGCTCATCACATCATTCAGGGAGCTGCAGCTGGCAAAGGGGATGGATGCAAGCAGTAAGCCAAGAGGAAAACCATGCAGGCCTAAATGGCAAAAGCAGCACACTTATAACTCCCACCAGAAATGGCCACCAGCCACATGGACACTCACAAATCACAAGCAACAAGCATGAGGCCTGGAAAACAATGTACTGAAACAGGCCTACGATAGCCAGGCAAAGGCTGCATGGTAAACCACACTGCTTTGCCTGTAATGTAATGCAATAAAATGCAAAAACGAAAATACACAGGGCTAAACAAGGCCTGCAACACACCACACACAACTAAGGCATGTAACACACCCCAAAAAACAGAAATACACCCCAAAAAATAAATCCACATTTTGCAATTCAATGCCATCCATGTGCCCTAAATGATGTTTAAATTCAACTGAACACACAAACAGTTCTTTTATGCACCCCTGACTATCTCTGGGCCCACTGGATGGAAGGCCTGTTGGCAGATTAGGCTACAAGCTTGCAGGCCTATGACAAAAAGCACACTGCCTGGCTTCAAAATGGCCACCAGCCTCATGGCCAGGCCCACAACAACAAGAAACTGAAGACAGACAATGCAGGCCTATGGCAAAAAACACACTGCCTGGCTTCAAAATGGCCGCCAGCTTCATGGCCAGGCCCACAACAACAAGAAGCCTAGGCCACAAAGGAAACACATGCAGGCCTATATGGCAAAAGCAGCACACTTATAACTCCCACCAGAAATGGCCACCAGCCACATGGACACTCACAAATCACAAGCCACAAGCATGAGCCCTGGAAAACAATGTACTGAAAACAGGCCTACGATAGCCAGGCAAAGGCTGCATGCTAAACCACACTGCTTTGCCTGTAATGCAATACAATGCAAAAACGAAAATACACAGGGCTAAACAAGGCCTGCAACACACCACACACAACTAAGGCATGTAACACCCCCAAAAACTGAAATACACCCCAAAAATAAATCCACATTTTGCAATTCAATCCAATGCCATGCATGTGCCCTAAATGATGTTTATATTCAACAGAACACACAGAAACAGTTGTTTCATGCACCCCTGACTACCTCTGGGCCCACTGGATGAAAGGCCTGTTGGCAGACTAGGCTACAAGCTTGCAGGCCTATGGCAAAAGCACACTACCTGGCTTCAAAATGGCCGCCAGCCTCATGGCCAGGCCCACAACAACAAGAAACTGAAGACAGACAATGCAGGCCTATGGCAAAAGCACAATGCCTGGCTTCAAAATGGCCGCCAGCCTCATGGCCAGGCCCACAACAACAAGAAACTGAAGACAGACAATGCAGGCCTATGGCAAAAAGCACACTGCCTGGCTTCAAAATGGCCGCCAGCCTCATGGCCAGACCCACAACAACAAGAAACTGAAGACAGACAATGCAGGCCTATGGAAAAAAGCACACTACGTGGCTTCAAAATGGCCGCCAGCCTCATGGCCAGGCCCACAACAACAAGAAACTGAAGACAGACAATGCAGGCCTATGGCAAAAAGCACACTGCCTGGCTTCAAAATGGCCGCCAACCTCATGGCCAGGCCCACAACAACAAGAAACTGAAGACAGACAATGCAGGCCTATGGCAAAAGCACACTGCCTGGCTTCAAAATGGCCACCAGCCTCATGGCCAGGCCCACAACAACAAGAAGCCTAGGTCACAAAGGAAACACATGCAGGCCTATATGGCAAAAAAGCAGCACACTTATAACTCCCACCAGAAATGGCTACCAGCCACATGGACACTCACAAATCAGAAGCAACAAGCAGGAGGCCTGGAAAACAATGTACTGAAAACAGACCTATAATAGCCAGGCAAAGGATGCATGGTAAACAACACTGCTTTGCCTGTAATGCAATAAAATGCAAAAACGAAAATCCACAGGGCTAAACAAGGCCTGCAGCACACCACACACAACTAAGGCATGTATTTAGCACACAGCACAAAAACTGAAATACACCCAAAAATACACATTTTGCAATTCAATCCAACGCCATCCATGCCCCCTAAATGATGTTTGAAATTAAAAATACATCACACAGCAAAGGAACAGTTGTTTCATCATGTTTCATCATGCACCCACCCATGACTAGCTCTGGGCCTACTGGCTACAGTGGCTACCCACCACTATATTTATTTTTAAAAATGATGAAAATTAAAAAATTGTAATTGCAGCAACTGCAATGACCCAATCAAACAACACCAACTTACTTGTAAAATCTCAAATCCAAAAATCCTCAAATCAAATGATAATGATGCAGCAGACACAAACAGTGATCCTTCCAGCTCAAATCCAAGTGAAAAATGAACAAGAGATGGAGAAAGCACTGGGAGGAGCCTGCTGGAAAGGAACAGGAAGTAGTAGACTCTGTGGCACTTCCTCCCTCTCCCCCGCCCAAAAAATGAAAAAAAGGACACCCAAATATCAATCTGAGGTTTTTTTCCATGGAAATCATCAGTTTATAGAAGGTTTTATGCTGCTCGCGATATTCTTCTTCTCCAGATTGAAAATTTTGCGTGTTCGGGATCGCAGGTTTACAAAGATTCAGCCGGAAATCCGATGGCGCGCCCGAATGACGTGTTCGCGACCGCAATCTCTCTCGTGGTGCACGATGGCGCGACGAATGACGTGTTCGCGATCGCACACTCTCGCGTTGTCCGATGGCGCATCGAATGACGTGTTCGCGATCGCAAACTCTCGCAGGATCGCGCGGCCGGCTACTGAAATCTCGTGGCGCACGCGAACAAAATAGGAAAACCCGTCGGCGAACGCAGGAATCCCGGTAAGTCATAATCGCGCGCGCTAGATGCATTTTTAAAGCGCGAACAAGAAAATAATTCCGCTTCGCCGCGGATCGCGGAATTGATGGCAATTCCGCGTTCTCCGCGGAACGCGAAATTGTCCAAATTCCGCAAATTCCGCGAGCGGAGCGGAATTCAATGCCCAGGCCTACTTTTTACCCTCCTACCAGTCTGCATTGCCATAATTATGGTGGATTTCCTTCCTCTCATCCCTGTAAACCAATGTCACAGAACACACTGACTGACAATAGCTGGGCTCCTGATTATGGTTTTATAGGTCACCCTACCTGCCTTTCCGCTCTCCTCTCAAATCCCCATCCTTCTCTCATCTCCTTACTCCCTTTCTCTGTCTTAATTTGCACTGTATCGCTATCTCTTCCTCTCTTTGATTCTGATGTTCTGCACCTTTTAGTGTTAAAAGACGTAACACTGAGTAGGTGAGGAGAATTCCTTAATGCATCTTACACCACCAACAGGTTCCAGTCAGCTGGAGGCAGCTGTGGAATCTTCACTCACCAACTGTCAGAACATTCCAAGGGAAGCACGAGGGAGGGGGGAAAGGCAAGACGGGTAGAACCAAGTGGATTACAACACACCTCCCTGGGCAGGAGGCGAGAAAGGAAAGGACCAGGAAAGAGGAGGAGAGCAAAGGAGAACAGGAAGAGAAACCGCAAAACTGTAACAGGAAACATTCCAGTACATCCAGGGATGAACACGAAAAAATGGAAGAATTACAGCTATACAATGATCAGATATTAACCAACAATATAGTCCTTGTGCCACATAGGACAACCGCTGTTCCTTGGTGATCTATGAGGGAAATTTGTTAACTTTTTCAATTGCATACCACTGGTACTGGCATCATTTAGAAATAACTGGGGAGACTTGCATGTTACTACTTTGTCCATCTCCCATGTTTGTCGATTTTCTAACTGGACCACATTTCTTCCCACGCTTACTATCTTGAGAGGTTCAGAAAATCAGGAGTAGTTCTTTCTCCTTGCTTTGGGAAGGTCAATTCGTACCCATTCACCTGGTTTGAACATCTGTGTTTTGACACATTTTGTGTATTCATATCTGTTTACAAGACATGTACTGTCTTTTCGTAACCATCCAGCAGTGAGGTTGGTCTTGGGTTTCCTACCCTTTAAGGAGATGAAAGGTGACACTCGTGTGACGCTATTGGGTGCAGTTCTGTAGGCCCATATCATTTCTTGCAAAGCTAACTTGACTGAAACATTAGACACTTCCGCTCTTTGTAAACACTCCTTGATGACTCTGTTCATGCGTTCCACCAGCCCATTGGCACGGGAGCAATACAATGCCGTCTTTTGGTGAGAAATGTGAAGATCAGAAAGAAAGTCTTTCATGAGATCGGATGTTAACTGAACCCCGTTGTCTGTTACAAGAGTGTCTGGTATGCCTTCTTCATAAAAGGTATCCTTTAAAAATTGAATTAGAGACTTGGTATCAATTTGGTGTACTTATTTGGTGATTATCCAACGAGTGTGGTAGTCTATGAGGACTAAAATGAAGCGTTCATTTAGATGTTTGAGGTTTAGTGGGCCAATAATGTCCAAAGCAAGCTTAGACCATGGTTGTGCTGGGACTTGGACAGGGGACAATGGGGCTTTCCTGACAGAAAGGGTTTTGTCACTTCTAGCACATTTACTACAATTTTTGACAGATTCTTCTACTATGGCATCCATGCCCTGCCACCAATACTCTTCACGTACCTTGCCTTTAGTAAGGCTACGACCCAAGTGTCCTACATGCGCTAAGTCTACAATTTTGTTTCTGATGCCCTGAGGAGGTACAATCTTTTCTCCTCGATAAACAGTATTCTCAATTATGCACAACTCAAATCTTACTTCCCAATATTTGTTGAGAACTTCAGGTAAGGCGCGCTTGTTGCCTGGCCAACCATCCGTTATGTATTTCTTTAATAAAGGTACTGTTTCATCATGTACATTACAGTCATCCCCTTCCTCCTCCTCTTGGGCATCAGCAATTACATCAAGAGGAGCACGAGAAAGGAAATCAGCCATCACATTCTGTTTACCTGGTACATATTCTACCTTAAAATTATAGCCTTCTAACCCCAAAATCCATCTTGAGATCCTAGGTGTGTTCCTATTTGAGCCCTTGGTCATGAAGACATAGATGAGGGGTTTATGATCAGTCATAAAAGTGAAGGGTATACCCCATAAGAAAAACTTGAAGTGTCTGATAGCCCAGAAACAAGCAAGGGCTTCTTTCTCTACTACAGAGTAATGATGTTCAGCTCCCTTCAATGTGCTTGAAGCAAAGGCAACAACTTGCTCCTTATCCCCTACCCTTTGAGTGAGGCTGGCTCCCAACCCTCTATTACTGGCATCCATGGACAAGAAGGTAGTTTTTGTAGGATCGAAACTGCCTAAAAAAGGTGCGTTAGTGATACAGTAATTGATGGCAACAAATGCTGTTTGGCAGTCTTCATCCCATACAAAGGGGTTTTTTGCTCTGAGTAAGTTTCATAGGGGTTCCACCATGCTGGCGTAGTTTTGTATGAATTTGGAATAGTATTCTGAGAGGCCTAAGAAAGACTTACATTTTTCAACATTGGTGGGAGCAAGAGCATTAAGGATGGCATCAACTAAATTCATCTTTGGCTTGATGCCATCTCGGGAAATAGTATGTCCGAGGTATTCCACAGAACCAACTCCGATTTGGCATTTCTCTTTTTTTAGTGTAAGACCTGCCTTACTCAATTTGTGTAGAACTTGTCTCAGCAGTTCATTGTGCTCTTTTATGTCTAAGAATGTAATATTGAAAGCACAAGGTGCCTGGGACATCCTTGAGAATATGCTGCATAATTCTTTGAAAGGCAGCAGCAGCGTAAGCCAGTCTGAAAGGCATTCATAAATATTGGAATGCACCTAAGGGCGTGATGAACGAAGTGAGGTGTCGGGACTCAGGGTGCAGTTCCACTTGGTGGTATGCCGAGGATAAATCAAAGACACTGAAATAACTGGTGCCCTTGATGAGAGTTAAAATCTCATGAATCCTCGGAAGTGGGTGTCTGTCTACCCAGATGTTCCTATTTAAATCTCTAAGGTCAATGCATAACCTGACTTCCTTACTAGCTGATTTGGATGTGATAACGATGGGGGCTAACCATTGGGAACTCTCTATAGGTTCAATAACACCCAACTCCAACAACCGGTCTAACTTTTTTTGAAGGGGAATCTGCATGAGGTGTGGAATGGGTCTGACTTTATGTGCTACAGCTTTAGCCTTGTCTTTGAGTTTTATGTGGTGTTGGAAATCTTTTAGAAGTCCAAGTTTATTAGTAAAGACTTCTGGAAATTCCTTACAAATGTCATGACCACACACGGAGCGATCAACTAAAAGTACTTGGTCTGGACTGTTTGGGTCAAGTTTGATGCCCAGTTCCTTTTGGTGTTTCCAACCTAAGAGATTGGAATCCTTCTCAGTAACGTAAACTTTACCTACAGTGCTCCTCCCCTTGTAACTGAACAGCATGGTGGTCATCCCCACCAAGGGAATAGGATCACCATTGTATCCTCCAGGTGTAATATCTGCTGCCTGGAGTGCGCTTAGTCTGTTGGGGAACATTTCATTAAAAACTTTACCCTCTAATAGAATGTAAGGGGAACATGAAGCCGCAAAGACCTTGATTAGTTTGTTGTCTAGGGTAATACAACACTCAGGGAAGTTGACACTATCATCCTTGTTCTCCAGTTGGAACACCAGTTTGGTTTCTACTGGTGTTCTATGTTCTAACAAAGATACAGTTTTTTCACGCACATCATGGCAAACTCTGCCCAAAATGTCCTTTCCGTCCACACTTATGACACGTCACATTCCTGGCAGGACAAGATGGGATATTGGCCAAGTGTGCCGGGTTACCACACATGTAGCATTTAGACTTGATACTTGCACTCCCTTGGTTTTTGAATCTGTAGTCCTTATCTGGCTTATGAATTTCTTTACTTTCATGCTTGGAAATTGCATTCACTTCATGACAAGATTCCGTGCTCACTCTCATTTCTTTTATGCATTCTGCGGTATGTTCTACTCCCAACGCTATTTCTATGGCTTGTTTAAGATCAGGGTTTCCTGCTAATAATTTCTCTTGTATTTTATGGTTATTAGTGCACCTCACTAATTGTTCCCTGATAAGAGAGTCAGTCAAACCCTCAAACTCACAGGTGTTGGACAAACTCTTAAGCACAGCAATATATGGACTGATCTTCTAATTTTTGCCTTGGACTCTTGCGAAGAATTGTGTCTCTCCAAAACTACATTAATGGCCTGACCAAAATGTTTCTCCAACTTGTTCATAGTGGCTAAATATACATTGAAATCACCATCCCCCTCATCAACCTCTTTGGTTATGAGTATGATGAGTATTCTTTATTGTATGATTACCTAAAATCATCAACCTCTTGTTCAGAATCTTTTAAGTTATTGAAAGTTTTACGACCTTCAATACCCAAATTGTGCAACAATATATGTTGTTTCCTGAAGTGGGAGAATTTGTCCCCACCAATAGCTATAAGATAAGATTCAAACAAATCTTTCCATTCTTTCCAAGGAATATTTGGTTCACCAACTTCATTTAAAAATGGAGGTGGTAATGACATATTCAATGCAGCCATATTACAAGACCCAAAGTTAACAGGCTTGACAGAGAAGAGAAGCCAAGAGGGAGAAAATAAAATGAGGGCTTAGAAGGGTTAATTGCTAAGCAAGCTGTGAAGTACAACGATAAGAGAACAATGCTGCAGGAGTATAAAGTCCAGTACCTTGCTGTGCCGGTCAACGTGAGTGCAGTGAGGAAGTATCCCTACTGCTATTGTCAAGTTAGCTGTGCTCATCAGCGACCGAGAGGAAAAAGAGAGAGACGAGCTTGCTGTGCCCGTCAGTGAAAGTAGGCAGATAAAGTAATTTACGAGCTTGCTGTGCCCGTCAGCAAAAAGGGAAATAAGTGACTGACGAGCTTGCTGTGCCCATCAGCGAAATGAAGCAGAGAGAGAAATTTACGAGTTTGCTGTGCCCGTCAGCGAAAAGGAAATCAAGTGACTGACGAGCTTGCTGTGCCCGTCAGCGAATGAAGAAGAGGAATTTATGAGTTTGCTGTGCCTGTCAGCGAAAAGGAAATCAAATGACTGAGGAGCTTGCTGTGCCCATCAGCGAAATGAAGCAGGTGTGGTAATTGACGAGCTTGCTGTGCCCGTCAGCGACAAAGTGGCGGTAATGCAACTGAAGAGTCAGCTGTGCTCATCAGCGAAGGAAATAGGGCGGAGAGAAGGCAGCGGCTTGCTATGCCTGTCAGCGTACATGAAGGCGGAGCAGCAAGGCCGTCTCTGCCTTGCTCACACCCCAACCTCTGGTGCGGAAATGCGTAGGTCGATGCTTCCGTATGCACAGACGAAGGAAAGGCAACACAGGAAGTCCACTTGTCGGCGTTCTCCAAAGCTGGGAACCCACTCTGAGCAGATGACAGATGAGGAAAGGGCGTGGCTCCAGAAAGCGGCTAACTTGTTCTCTGGATGGTCTCGAAGGAATCCAAACGTGACGTCCTCTCAAGGAATCACTGTTAACAACAAGCTTAAACAGGACAACACTCCGGAGAACGGAAGGCCTCCTTGGGTGGTCTGATCAGACAAAGATAGAACAAGGGAGAACAGCAGGGCAAGAGGCCACCCTTTAGTCACGGAGACAGCACAAAAATGCAGACGATGCAGTAAGGCAGAAAACAACCGGTGCACAAGGTAAGGCTTCTTGAGATCCGATGGGGATGTATGAATGAATACAGAACCCTTAAGATAATAGATTTACAGTACCTTGGTGGTTGTCAAAGACGTAACGTTAAGGGGCTTCAAAGTAATTACCGCTGTCTTGGAGTACTGCTGTATAGTAGATAGGATACAGCTGGGGATGGTGGTGTGGCTGCCCCCACGCAGCTAGTCGTCGCCAGTGTTAAAAAGACGTAACACTGAGTAGGTGAGGAGAATTCTTTAATGCATCTTACACGACCAACAGGTTCCAGTCAGCTGGAGGCAGCTGTGGAATCTTCACTCACCAACTGTCAGAACATTCCAAGGGAAGCACGAGGGAGGGGGGAAAGGCAAGAAGGGTAGAACCAAGTGGATTACAACATTTACTCTCTTGTTTTCTCCCTTTTCTCTCTTACCCACTTCTCCTTCTCATCACTCTTTTGAGTCCTACCCTCCTCTCTGCAACTTCCATGCAATCTGACGGCTCACTCTATGCCCTGCTTCCCTTACTTTTTCACATCTATAGCTTTCTCCCTCTTTCTCCCCTCTCCTTACTCTTATTCTTCTTAACATCTTTATTTCTGCCCCTTTTCTTTCGTCTCTCCATCACCTTTTACTTGTTCTTATCTCCTTTCTCTCTCTTTCCATCTCTCTCCCTAACCTCTGTATCCCTTCTCTCACTGTTTCCCCTCCTTAACACTCACCTTTCTCTGCCTTCCTCTCTGTTCTCTGTGTCTCCATGTATCCATCATGCATGAAGGACCTGCCAACATGAACCACCACCTGCACTTCCACTGTCCCCCCAGGAACCTCCTCTCAGCACACCTTGCCCTCGCATATGCCGCTGCCGCACTCGAGGACGATCTTTCTCCCATCTTGACGCCAAAGCCTGAAACACCCTCCCCCTCCACCTCTGAACCACACCCTTGCTGACCAACTTTGGTAAGGGACTCAAGAGCTGGCTCTTGCAACCGAGATCTGCAGCAAGCACCTGGATACCCTCTTGGGGGACAAATACTACCTGATTGATTGATGCTTTCCACCTCTTTTTTCTTCTCTCTTTCTCTCAACTTCATACCTTTTCTTTTCTCTTTATTTCCCAGCCTCTGCATTTCTGCCCTCTCTTTTTCTCTCTACACTCAACTTCTCCCCTCTTTCTTCTCCATATCTCCTTCCTCTGTCACTCAATTACCCCGCCTATTTATAGCATTTTTTTATTTTTGTCCTTGATATCTTTTGCCCATTCCACTCCTGTCTCTTCTCTTTCCTTCCAATCGCTATCCTTCCTGTTATCTCTCTTTTTCTCTCTCCTCCAATCTGTTTCCATAAATTGCTCTTCTTAATTTCTGGGACTTTTTAATCCCCATCTTAGATTTTCTTTCATGCTCCTTTATATCACTGTCATCCCTTTTAGTACTCTCTTTACAATTTCCCTCCTTTTTCTCTCTAATCTATACGTGACCTCTCTTCTCTGTCATTCCCTTGCTCCTATTCTCTGTCTATTAACTTGTGACCTCATTCCTTTTGCTATCTCTTACCTTCTGATGTCATTCACTAAACTACTATAGCAGAACGATCAGTAAAACTGATTTTACATTTCCTTCACATAGCTCAAAAAAATTACAGAAGTGGCACAGCTTAATAAAATAAAATAAAAGTATCTGCAAAATCTAATGAAAAAGCAATTAAGTTTCATTTTTAAGTATGGACTTAATTGGCAGACATACAATACTGTGCATATCAGATGTTTACCTATCTTAGATGCAATAACTCACAACACCTCACAGCAACTCACCTTCCTCCTTTCTTGCTGTTTTCTACCATTTTCTTCATATCCACCTTCCTCCACTTTACTTTTTTGCTCTCTGTTGTGTAAATTAAGACTTTGGCATAGTTCTACAAGATTTGACTTTGCCACCCATGGATGCCTGAACTGGGTTCAAGAACACCAACTTTTGAGCGTGAAAGTCCACATTGTGTTGTAGCCTCACACAAGCCCTCTCAGCAATCTTGGTTAGAACATACATAGGTGGAATATCATTTGGCAACCTAACACCCTAAAAACTACTTCTATGTGCTATACTATGAGAGCATGGAGTAGTGCAACTTGCATCTAGAGTTTCTTGGGCTTCAGCGCACAGCATATCTGTATACAGCAAGAAGCTTCGGCTGGGAGAGAGTGTTTCCTAGAAAGGAAAATAGATATCAGCTGGGCTCAGCTCCTCTTGGAATTGGCTGGGTACCAGCTCTCAGCACAGGATGCTGTGGCATTGCAACAGTCTGGCAGTCTCTGTCAGGATCTTGTGCAGTTATTTGGGGCAAAGTCTTTTCTGAGTAAGTGGCCAGACACTGCAAATCCTTTACGACTGCTTGAGCAACTGCATTTCTCTGAGGCTCCACACATAGGAATCAGAACATTAATCAATTGCCACCAATATGTACTTGTGTTGGTTAACAGAATTTATTGGCCCAACATGTTCCAAATTTATACTGCTAAATGGTATATTGGAGACTGTGAGGGAACCTTCGGAGGTCTTCTAACAATAGAAGCTTTGATCTGTTAACCAATATCACATTGTTTAACATAATCTCTGGCCTGTTTATATAAACATTTCCACCAGTAGCCTTGCTGTAGCATTGTTATGGCTGCATTTATCTCAGCATGAGCAGACAGCAAGCCTCTGCACGCTGCTTTGATTAAGAGTAATCTCAACAGCTGAATAGGAATAATCCTCTCTTCCACTCGAGGTATAGTCACCACAGAAGTGCTATCTGAATCAAGGTTGCAGGATTATTTGAGAGAAAAGTTAGTAGTAGTTTTTGCACTCCCAGTTGCCCGTATTGATGTTACCATATCTGTGTTGATCTTCGTTTAAGATCTGGTTACGACTGCTATCTTGACAGTCTGTACTTCAGCCTTTGCAGCTAAGTCAGCCGCACAGTTCTCTTTGGTGTGAATCCCATCATGCTGAAGGCCTAAAGTGGACATCGCCTGGATCAAGGGAAGCTTATTTTGTAAGACAGCTACCTTTCCCCCAAGATGTTTATTCCTAAAGGCTTTCTCTTTTGAATCTTTGAATCTAGTCAGGCATTAATGTTTTAAATCTACATTGTACCCTTGAACACAGAAGGATGAATCAGACATTATTAGTGTGGGAGCTGACGAGTCAACCATGTGCAATGCAAGTACCAAGGCATGAATTTCTGCATGCGGTGTGGTGCCCTCACCTAGGATTGTGGTGTGGGTGAACTGTGGGTGGAACTAACCATCTTTCACTATACCCAGAGCAGCTGCGCAGACTGTGGATTACTTCTGTTTAGTTTCTACCTCAGGTTGTGCAAAACTGCCCATGTAGAACATGCCATGATATGACTCAATGCGTAAGGTTTTAAAGTTTAACTTAAATTCTGTTAGTATTGGAGATAAGCTTGTGTCCAAAGAGTGGACCATAATGACATTTTACATCCACTGCACTTGATGAAGAGGCTCACTGCACCCAACTCTGGTGTAGAGCTCGAGCGTTAGGAATGCTTACTCAGTGGCTGTCTCTAGTGCCAGTACAAGAGAAACCACCATAACTAGCTTTTCCTGCACCAATGGGCGCTGTTTCAAAATAGCTGTCTGCACTGATGCATGGATTCTGTTGATGGAAGCAAATCGTGATCACCTGGAGAGTACCAGTGTTACTTGTACGCTATGAGAATTGTCTGTCCCTCATTGTAGATTACAAATGTGGAGCCTGAGTAGCTTGGTACTACTCTTACTCTAGGTAAAGATTTTGTCTCCAGCATGTCTACTTGCAGCGCATATAAGATATCAGTGTTTTTGCTCATCCATTGTTTTGAAGAAAACATGGTAGAAATTAAGTTGTACAAGGGCTTCACTCGCTCAGTATAGTATGGCAAATAATTCCATCCAAAGTTAAGAAACCCAAGCAGGTATTGTAACTTCTTCAGTGTCTCAGGAGGCTGCAAGGTAGCACATTTCTGATGGAAATTATGTGCCAGTCCCTTGCCCTCATTGGATAACTCATATCCTAGAAAGGTCACCATCAGTTAGGCAATGTTAGACTTCTTAAAGTTAATCTTGTAACCGTATGATGTGAGTATTGTCACTATCCAGTGCATGTTAGTGCTTCTAAATCGTTCTCAGCAAGATAGATGTCATCAATGTATGATAGCACCTTGGGAACTTATTGTAAGATCTCCATTATTTGTGCTGAAAAAAGGCATGGTTGTTTATACACCCCATAAGCAATTGATTGAACGGGTACTGCACTCCATTGAAACTGAAAGCAATTAGGCACTCACTTTCTGGCACTATATTCTGACTAAAATACCCATTGGTGATTTCTAGGGTTAGATTGTACTATTTCCATACTAGGTGAAAAGAACGAGAAGAGTGACTGCCAGAATACTGATACCATTCTGACTTTTTAATTCTATCATGGTCCCTTAAATTATAGCCACCCTAGTGGAACTCCAGAGTTACGAGAGATGCGGTCTGTCTTTTTTCTCTCCCACTCTGTTTCTTCTTACCCTCCGTTACAGGTTTTTCTATAACAGAAAATACAGCATCACTTCTAGGTTTTAAGCATGGGTAAAGAGCTCTTGTACCAAATGTATCATGGCCCACAGGGGTGTGGACTTCAGAAATTATGCTCGTTACCTCCTTTTCACAGTCTTGAACTGGAACTGTTGCAAGTTTCTTGCGTATGTCTGGAGTTAAAGCTTCTCCTTTAATGTTGCTTAGGATGACTGAGGAGACTGTAGGGAAGTTTTCCATTAACATCATATCTAAGTCCAGAGCTGGTACAGCCTTGTGCTCATTTCTTACTTGCTTCAATACTTCAGGTTAAACTGCTAGCGAGGGTGCCATGAATATTAACGTAAATTCACACAAATATACTTCCCAGGTGCTGCATACTTTTCGGGTTGCACCATTCCAAAGGGGAGGACACCTAATTAGTATTCTATGCTTCTCCTGGTTGTCGTGGGAAGACACATAGTCAGTAGTCTATGCTTGACATGGTTGTTGTGTGAGGGTAAGCCACTTCCAAGTGCCTGGTCTTGCGAGCAATCCAGAGGGCAATTTCACCATCCTCTGGGGGCATCATTCCCATGATAGCGTTTATTGTCTGGCAACCTGTCCCTGGACTAGTCTAGTGGAGCTGGTCTAGTGTTCATGGGGTTTTTAAAGAATTGACCACCGACCTTTACCTTACATGGTGAATAATTGCAGAATTTCCATTAAAATCCTGACATAACCTGTATGCATCTATATTGCATTCTTAAGACAAACTAATATAAACCAGTATGACAGGAGTAGGTCAATTGACATTAGGTATTTTGCCAAGGTCATGGTCTGGATATTTGACACTTTAACAAGTTCTTCAAGAGATAAGGACTGATGGTATCTAGGTCAAAGGTAATCAGCCTGTTGGTTAGGCACAAAATGGAATCTGGTCAGTAAAAAACTGAGTCTAGCCCATGGGTCTTCACTACAGTTCTGCCCTCTCTTTTTAATTTTCTCTCTCCTCCTTTTCTCTCCTCTATTGTCATCCTCTCTTTTTTTCTTTTATTGCACTTCTTCCTGTCTCAGTCCCTTTGAAATTCTCTCTACCATATTGATTACATTTTGCTGTTCTGCTTTAGCCTATTTTATTGTTTCCCTACTTTGCCCCAACAGTTCATGAGGGCCCCTCAGGTTTCACAGTTTCCCAATAGAACAGGCTGCCATGAATCTTTTGCACACTTTGTATCTGGACTCATATTTACTCTGCAACACCATCTGCCCCCCACACCCCTCCATCCCCATGAAAAAATAAATATAGACCAAGGCCTAGTACAGGCACTTGCATAAAGCAAAAAATGTGCAGGCTGTATATTTAATAAATTACAACCTTTGCATGGCATGTTCGGCCCCTCAGACGAGTGTGCCTCAGTGCCATTGTACCAGCTCACCATAGATACACCCCTGGACTGATGACAAAAGATGTTATGTTTTCTGCTGCAGAACACTAATGAGTGCTGCAAATAGACTAAAACAGCACCCCTTTATTGTTGGAACAAAAACCCTCTGTTTTCATCAAAGTTATATGCTAATCACTAGAGAAAACTCCAACATTGTGTGAGGGTGGTACTGCCTCTTCAATACAGGCCATATGGTGGTTGGATGTTGTACAGGAGGGTTTACATTTAGGGTCACCAGCATTTATACCTGTAGCCTGAAGCCTATTGTGTCTGGTGATGAGTATGGCTTATTGATATTGGGTGAAGGGAGGGATCTATTTTGTGCAGGACAGGATGACACTTTTCCTTCAGTAATTAGTTTGGTCCAAGGTGACTATGTACACCTGAACATAATCCTTCCTAGGTACTTTTTCCCTAAAGTAGACTGTAGGTGAGAGGCAAAAGAAGGGATCTTTTAAACTGGTACACACACACATCTCAATAACCAGTGCTCCTAACCAAAATGTGTGCCCGTTCCAGACTACCGCCCACTGTTGAAGGCAGTTATCGGAAGGAGACACCACATCCTGGGGTTATACTGCATAGGATTATGGAGCCCTCACACACCGAAGTGTCATACTTCATCAACGGGCCTGCTCCTTGTCGGGCAGGCGCTGCAATGCCCGAAGGGCACCCTCAAGGGGGCTCTTTAGTGGAGATTATTTTGCTATTTGAGCTCACTGAGGTGTGCCTAATCCTATAGTGAAAGGTAGCGGTGTGTGATGTGGTGCAGGTCGTGGCAAAAAAATATTAATTAAAATAGGCTTTACCTCGCTGGACACTTTTAATCAGATTCTGGGGGGTAGGTCTGATTTTTAAAAAGGTGTAAACTCAATAAGATATAACGTGTCAGAAGTTTGCTATACTAAGGGAAGGCCGGCGTATTTCATGCCACTTCTGGTCCCTGAAGGGATCCACATTATTTCATCAGAACCATAAACAAAGTACTTCAAGGCACTCTTATCACTGCATGCAGCTTGCCGGAGGAAATATTAATCCCGGTGATAAGTACAAACACAGTTAACCATTACCATCCCCCTGGTAGGAGACCCAAGGTACCCAGGGCCCTGTAAACTGGTGCCCCCATTAGCTGCTCCAAGCACTAAGCTTACGATCGTATTTCCAATCTAGTGGAATCCCAGCAGTCTGTCTAACCAAGTTTTGTGCATCATTTCCCTACAACCTGCACCACCTGTGTGGTGGAGGCTGCAGTCCTTCCTCTTTGTTTGCTGAGCTAGGCACTTGTAAAGGCCAATGCAAGAAGCTTGAGAGAATATGGAGACGAAATTATCTCACAGATGACAAAGCCGCTTACAAAAGTGCACTAAAGGTGTGTCAGGGGAAATTGCACCTCGCCAAAAAAAGCTTTTACGACACTAGGGTTATGGAAGCGGACAACAAAACAAAGGAAATCTTTCAAATTGTTGATTCCTTCCTGCGCTCCGTGGTCACATCTAGAGCCTGCACCCCAACAGCGGAGTGGTGCAAGGCACTCGACCTGTTTTTCTAGGAAAAAATTATGTCTATTCAAAAAAGCTTCTTGAACCCAGCACCCCCACTACAGAGTCAAGGGCTGAGGCTAGCTCCTTCATCTCCCACGTATGCCACCTTAGACGTCTCCACTCCCATCTCCCTCGCTCAGTCTCTAGCAGCACTAAAAAGCCTCAAATCCGGCTCCTCCCTCGATCCCTGCCCCATCATGGTGCTAAATATGGTGGCACCAGCGATTAATCCCTCTGTAAACCACATTTTTAATACCTCACTGGTTACAGGGGAGGTTCCTTCCATGTGGAAAAAGGCCAAAGTTCTGCCGCTGCTCAAAAAACCTGCAGCAGACCTTAAGCAAGCAGTAAACTACAGGCCCATCTCCCTTCTCCCCGCCTTCTCCAAAATTCTGGAGAAAGAAGTTAATCGCCAACTTTCCAGGTATCTGGAAGCTAACAGTATTCTCCATCCTACGCAATCCAGCTTTCGCCCCCAATTTAGCACTGAGACCGGGCTCATGGAAGTTACTGAGCACATCCGAAACATCCTTGATAGGGGAGGCAAAGCAATGCTGATACTGCTTGACCTTACAGTGGCATTTGACACTGTACCCCATCTCAAGCTGCTGGAGTGCCTACATGAGATAGGGAACTGACACCAGGCCTTCAGCTGGTTAGCATCATTCCTGGACAGACGAACGCAGGAAGTCTGGCTGCCACCATATACAGCTCAAGCCATGCCCCTGTTGGTGGGCGTTCCACAGGGGTCGGCTCTCAGTCCTACGCTGTTCAACGTTTACTTGACCCCCCTAGCCACGCTCACAGAGTCTCTTGGTGCTAAGGTCATCTTGTACGTAGATGACACGCAGCTGCTGTTTACATGCGAAAAAGGCATGGTTTTAGACGATAAGGTGATCTCTTGTTGTCTTACCCAAGTTTTTCAATGGCTGGAGTTGCATCATCTGAGATGCAACCCGGATAAAACAGAGATTGTGACCTTTGGAGCTGTCCCTCCCAACTTTGTGGAAGATTGCTGGCAGAATAATCTTCCACATCCGGGCCCCCCGCAAAACTGTGTCCAGAATCTTGGAATTAAAATTGACATCGTCCTCTCCTTCCTTCTGCAGATTCAACCTCTGGCTGGGTCTGGCTTCAGCGCGCTTCGCATGCCCCAAACATTTCTTCTGCTCCTATCTGAGGCAGCGGGCAGAAAGGTAGTGCAGGCCCTGATAACATCTAGATTGGACTATGGGAATGCACTGTACTTGGGCCTCCCTGACTACCTCCTCAATAGACTTCAGATGGTACAGAACTCTGCAGCAAGGCTGCTGCTCAGACTTCCTCCCAGGTCCCAAATGGCTCCTCACCTAAGGGCACTGCACTAGCTCCCGATGAAACAGAGGGTGGCGTTCAAAGCCATGGTCCTCATGCACAAGTCCTTGAATGGGACAGGGGCATCATATCTCAACGAGAGAATCAGTACTTACACCCCCGCCGCACCCTTCGCTCTTCCTCGGCGCGCATGGCAAAGGTGCCCCGAATTAATCGTCTCAGAATGGGTGGGAGATCCTTTTCCTATCTAGGACCCCTCTCTTGGAAGAGACTCCCACTCGACCTGAGGCTGATAGACAGCCTCGACCTGTTTAAGAAGAAGCTCAAAACCTACCTTTTTAAAAACTAGAACCCCTCAAGCGACTCTATTCCCCCTCTGCCAGCACTGGGACACTCTTCTGAGTAGACGTGCGCTTTATAAATGTATATAACATAACAAAACATAACATAACATAGTAGATTTCTCTCTGCTTAATAAAAATCTGCAATCCCCCCTCCCCCACTGTGTGGTATTTTCTGCTCTCCAGGACAACTTTGTCTGGGCTTGAATTAGCATGTCAATCTTGACCAGTACAACAAGGTCTGACCCGTCACTCTTGCCTTCGAAACCCCAGAAAACTTAAGAAAACAGGAAGATACTTGAACTTTTGAAAACAGAAGATCTCAGGTGAACGTTGGTTTCCTTGCTTGGCCACCGGAGGAAAATAATTGCTTGACCCATTGAGTTGGTTTTGTAGATAGTCTGGACACAGAAAGGACCTTCACACAAGTGTTGTGCCACTGTATAAGCAAGCACTGAATGTTGCTGCTTTCCCGCCAAACTGGTCCTGGGAATCCTGCATAAGGAATTTCTAGTGTGACCTGACATGAAACGGAAACATTAACTTATTGTACAGGGAGACGAGCTGCACTGGCCAGGTGTAGAGCTGATCTCAGTAAGATATCCTCTAGGGTGAGCTGCATAAATAATTTTCGGGGAGGAAATCTCAAGACACCAAAGCTGCCCAGGAGCCTCAAATCCCTGCTGTGTAGCTGGCACTACTGATAATGTGGATGTTGGAAATGTGACAACACCTGTTTTCATTGGGTTGATGAGCCTGCACCTTCTCTCCCCCATCCTTTATTAATAGGCTTCTCATAGTATCCAGTCCCAGAAGTTGCAGGGGAGATTCCCTCTTCACACCACAACATATGGTTTGTCGTTCTGATTCCAGAACCATTGGGAGCATCATTCTATCCTGTAGAGGTCGTCTGGAGATATCATCATTTAAAGTTGAAGTTGAAATGGCAAATCTAATTCCAGTCAGATCTGATTAAGCTGTTGGCATAGCTGTCATAATTCCGAGGTCCATGTGTGACTAGTTAGCCTAGTCCCAGTTTTTTCTTAGAACTCATGGACTTTTAGTCCTGTTTTATGCTGACATAAATAAGACTACAAGTCCCAGAATTCTAAGGAAATAACTGGACTAACTAGTCAGCATGGACCTGGAAAATGTAGCAGCTATGTGCTTGGTTCAATGTGCGCTCCCAGTTTGATGTGTGCCTCAACTTTGGAAAATCTAAACCATGAAGGGTAGGTAGTGAGATACAGGTGCCAAACGTTTAGATATCCTAGAGTGGGTGATGGCACACTACTGCATTTGTCTGTTTAATAATAGAAAATAATAGAAAACAGTTGGCCCATAAACCTATGTCGGATTCAGCCCCGTAAACTGAAAATAGACACCAGGGACTGGAGTTCATTACAATATTACTTTAACACTGGATTTCGGAGCTATACCTGTGAATTCATCGTGGTGGAGTCCTTTTTGTGATGATAATTTTTTTAATACATTGATTTGGAAACAATTATTGCTTTTGGATTGGAAGCTCTACAGCTAAGGCTTTAGCCCACTATGTTTCCCAGCCTGACAGCTAAGGCTCAACCAGTCTAGAGAATTCCTCTATATTACCACATCAGTCACCACAGCACAAACCCAAATAATGTGAGTGTGAGAAACTAGGTTGTTGGCTGACTGGGGAGTTAGCCCTGGACAAGCAAAAGCCACAATCCCTGGGCGGGTAAACCACAAAAAGTTAATTAAGTAGGTTGGCACAAAAAGCAGTCAGGCTTAACTTAGAGGCAATGTATGAAGTATTTATGCAGCACACAACCAGTAATAAAGTGAAAATACACCACAAGAAATATCCCACACCAATTAGAAAACTAATTTTAATTAATTATTTGCAACCAGAACAGACATCCAATCAGTAGAACCAGAGTTATGAGTATTAAAAGTTTTTAGTACAACTAGCGCCTAAAAGATCAAATTGCCAACAGTGGATATCTAGTCGGATGAGACCTGGTAAAAGTAGAAAAATATGGCTGAATGCGTTGGAGAGTGGGTAGGATACAAGAAGTGGATTGGGCCCGGGCAGACTTACCTTCGGAATTAGAAGAAATTTTGAAGAAAATGTTCCGAGAAAGTAAAGCTCAGCAGGGCAAGGCCCCATGCGGTACCTTCAGACTTAGAAGAAATATTGAAGAAAATGTTCTGAGAAGGTAAAGTTCAACGGGGCAAGGCCGCATGCGGTGTCCAAGGAGGGAGCGTCATCATCGGGGAGCTGTTTGACAAAGATTTCTACAGTCAGACTTAGTCACATTTTTGGGAGTCGAAAATCTTCAGCGGGACGTAGCTGGAGGCTGTAGCTGATGAGACTTCAAGGAGGCCAGAGAGCCCTTCGGCGAGGGACCAGTGATTAGGATTTGCTGCTGTGGGACATACCATAAAGTCAGGCTTACCGGCGATGCACCTCAGGCGGATCGACAAGCAGGTTAGTCCCAGTCTTCCCTCGGTTCTAAGAGCAGTTTTCAGTCAAAAATATTTTAAGCCCCAAGTTAGGATTTTGGCCATCTGGGCGCCTTTAACACCACTACCAAGGGTCCAGGACTAGAGGGGCACCACTTGGTGGCTCAGGACTCACTCAGGCTGGGTTTAGGTGTGAGTTCAAGTTGGTGGAAGCCTGTTATGTCCCTGTGGACTAAACAGGAATGCCTGTAAACTAGCCCTTGAAGTCATTCTGGTAGTCCTGGGTGATGAATCAAGGCTCAATCAGTGGGGCAGGCCTCTGAGGGGTTAAGACAGGCTTCAGGCAGTAAAGCAGTCCTTCCAGGTGCAGCAAAGCAGTCATGTGGAGTACACAGCAGGCCACAGCTGCTGGCAGTCCTCTGAGAGTCCTTCTGAGGTCCAGAAAGTGAACTGAAGAGTGGGTCTGAGGTCCCTATGTTGAAACCTGGTGCCTTCTTTGAAGTAAGAGAAGTTTATAGAGGTTTCTCTTTGATGTGTTGAGAATTTCCAGACTCACCTGCCCTGGCTCGAAGCTGGCTGCAGGGATAATGCAATCGTGACAAGCCCTTTGTGTGAAAGCAGAGCACGGCCTATTCAGTTCCAAGTGGGGCTGTGCCCAACTCTGCAACCCGATCCTGTAAACAGATGGCCCATTCAGGCACACCCATCTATCCCACATGTTTTAGGGGGCTACTTAAGTGGGTGACACAATAAATGCTGCAAGCCCACTAGTAGCAATTAATTAACAGGACCTGGGTATATGGTATACCACTCTACAAGGGACTTATAAGTAAATAAATATGGCAATTAGGTGTAAGCTAATATTACCATGGTTAGGGAAGTGAGCATAAGCACTTTAGAACTGGTTAGCAGTGGTCAAGTACACATAGTTATAAGGCCAACAAAACAAATTCAGCAAAAAGTGAAGGGAAAAGGGCAACATGTCTATGGGTGACCTTGCCGAGGGCCACGTCCAACAGTGGAGAAAAGTCCTCAAAAGAAACAGAGATCGAACTTCTTGCAAAGATTCCCGAATTGATTCAAGCGCAGCCTCATATAACAGAATTAGTCAAATGGCCAAAATTAGAGAAAATCTAGACCTTAGCTTACATAAGAGATACTTAGTATAATTAAACAAAGCGTAGAAAAACATGTTGCCATAAATATCTCCTTTCTGCTTTTATTACTGTTCCTCTAGAAAAACAGAACAGAGGAAGGTAAAGCCACATTTATTTTTTCTTTTCTTAAGTACAGCTTTAATTATGCTTCATAACCTGGCTCTGGGAGCAGGCATTATGACGTCAGAACTCAACTGTAATACGTTATTACAGTTGAGCAGCTAAGTCTTTTATTTATTACTGGCGCATCACAAGTTGCCTGTAATAAGTACCTTAGAGATGGGATACAGGCTCCCGTGTATTATATTTCTGTATAGCACATTGGAACTAATGTCCTCCATTCTCTATTGATTTATTGGCATTAAGTACTGTTTTGTGTCAGCAAAATTCTTTGCATTTTATAAACTATGACAACATTTGGAAATTGATTATTGCTGTGACAAACTAGCAGTGAGCAAGATTCTCACTTCACGATATAGAATATGGTGCAAAAATAATCACAGAGCAAATGAGCACTAGTCAGGCATTGAATGTATTCCCACATTTTATAATGCAGTTTAGATGCACACTCAAAGTTTTCTCAGAAAACATTGGTTTGTCATGAATTCTGTTACACTGAATGACTCTTATCGTTGCACTAGATAACAATGTGTCAGACATGCAAAGAGACATCTGGGAATCCAATTTTCCATCACTAGTCTTGTTGCTATGTTATTATGTAGATCTTTAATAGACACTTAGAAACTGAGCATTTACTTTCCAGCAGTTCTCATCTGGGATTCGCATTTGCAGGGCAAACAATGAGTTTCTTTAAGCACAAACATACCAGCCCAAAGAGTCAGTGTTCCGGGCGATTGCCAATATACACAGACACCGGCGCATGCCAGTAAGTGGGGGAAACCACACGGAGGGTAGATGAAAGAATGTCTCATCGCCACTGGCCTACCTCATACTGCAGGCAGACACACCATGGTGTATGCAATTGAAGGGCTGCACGGAAGCTTGGTCTCGTGGCAATGCGTAATCCTGGGCTTGACGCAAAATATCTCACAGAAGGTTTAGCGTACAAAGACAGCCCCATTTAAGGGATATCTCCTTGGAATTCAGCAGCTGGAAGCATGAAAATAAATATACATTAATTATGCGAATATGCTGAAAAATAGTTATGCAATAGGTAGAACACATTACAAGGCGTCTACATAGTATAGTTTGTAAACCCTCCCTCATCTGCATCCGATTATCTCATATTTAGTTCTGAAAATCATTTTATCTACTTAACTCTGCTCTGCTTATGAGCAGTACATTCCAAAGTCAATGCTCTTGCTGTGCTGGAAAGTAGAAAGTAGGGCCTGACCCGGGGCTCTGCACCCACCTCCGCATTGATAAACTGTACAAAAACATCAGCCTCCACAGTAAGGAAGCAAGAAGTAACTGGGCCCTAATACAATAATAATGCAACTATTAATAATGTCGGATATAAAATTGCCTGCAACAGATATAAAGCTGCAGAGGTTTTGAGGAAACTCAAGTGTCTTTCCCATCCCTTGCAGAAAATTCAAAGTGTATTCGGAGGCTACGAGGGAATTGTGCTAGAACAAGGCAGGATGGACGCTGTGCAGTGACTGCTGTCACCCCTGCCACAAACTTGCAGAAAAATATCATGCTCACATATGGCCTGAATAAGAACCATTTTTAGACATCTTGGGGGCATATCAGCAAGGGACGGCGATAATTATCGCAAAGCGCGCTTAGCGCTAGGATAATTATCGCCATCTATCTCTGGAATTTATCGCCCTGGTAGCGCGTTATTAACAACGCGTTACTCCAGGGCGATAAGAATTCCAGAGATAGCGAGGTTATCGCCGTTTTGCAGGGAACATCGCTAGTTTTCCAGCAATGTTCCCTGCAAAACGGGGATAACCTTGCTGATACGACCCTGTGGTCGTATCAGCAGAATCCATCTCCCATGAAAAGTATGCTTAAGTCAGGAATTTAACAGACGTTAAATTCCTGAGTTAAGGCTGAGGTAGCGCGATTATTTTTATCGCTGCACCTCCTTGTTAATATCGCGAAGCTGCCTTTGCGATATTAACATGTGTTGTTTTCACAGCCACGCCTTCTTTGCATCTCATTAGCGATGCAAGGCGAGGCTGTGAAAAAACGGGCTCTACATCAAGGAAACACGCGCTAGCGTGTCCTTGATGATATTGCGATATAATTATCGCCGCTTTTCGCCCGAAAACGGACGCTAAAGCGGCGATAATTATATCGCCAGCCCTTGATAATATGCCCCATAGTTCTTATATTGCCAGGTGGGGGTTACATTATGACAGAGCTTTAAGTGGCATAAAAAGTCTATAAAGGGGGCATGGCCTATGTTATTAAGGCGGTGCTTAAACACATAAACTTTCTGTGGTTTCCATAGTATGCCAACCAACCAGCATTTTGGTTTCTCGATGTGCTTACTGTTAGTGCATCCAGAAATATAACAACTGACATACACTTAACACCAGCCAGGACTACTAGTTTTGTCAATGGTTGCTAACTGTTTAAGCTAAATGATTTTAAATCATTAATAATGAAAATGCTTCAGTTCGGAAATTATGTTGGAGTTGGCCCTTCTGCAGAGGCATCACAAACTTCACCATCCAGTTTTCTGAACCCGTTTTGTTGGTTTTTAGGTCTCTGCACACTTTACCACTACTAGCCAGTGATCTCTCCTTTAAACATGGTAGAATAGGCTTACACCCGACTGGCATATTTAATTTACTTATAAGTTCCTAGTAAAGTGGTACTACATGTACCAGGGCCTGTAAATTTAATGCTACTAGTGGGTATACAGCACTGGTTTTGCCACCCACATTAATAGCCTTGCAAACCTGTCTCAGTTCTTCCATTTCAACCTGTTTGCAGTTCCAAACTGCCATTTCAACCTAGCAAAATAAACCTTTTGCCAAGCTCAAACCTGCCTTTTTAATACAAATAAGTCACCTCTAGGGTAAGTCCTATACAGCCCACAGGGCAGGGTGCAATGTATTTAAAAAGTAGGACAAATACATTTTAAGTTTTACTGTCCTCTTAGTGAAAAACTCTTAAATTCGTTTTTCACTACTGCAAGGCCAGCTTCTTTCATAGGATAACATTGGAGATACCATATTATATTTAATAAGCTGTAACTTCCAAATGGGAACAGGTCAACAGTTCATGTTTGGTGTCTTTGGAATTGTAATGGAAATTCCTTTTTTATAGTAAAGTTTTATTTTTAATTACAATTTTGAAATTGCGAGTTTCAGAAAGTTGCCCTAGCCATTTGAGTGCTTGCAGACTATTGCTGGGTCACATGAATGGGTGTAGTTGTCAGATGGTCTTTTTGTATTCCTCCTAAACAGCCACACACAATAGAGAGCTTAGGTGTGCCTGGATGGGCCATCACTGGCAGGATGGGAGGGCAGCCTTAGGCACAGCCACACTTACCCCTAAATAGGCTGTGCACAGAAAGGATTGCATACCCCCAGTAATTAGTCTGGGGCCAGGGCAGGGGACTCAGGAAACCTGAGCACTTCAAAGCGAATCATCTAGAAGTTTCTCCCACTTCAAAAAAGGCACCAGGTATAAATATTGGACCTTGGACACTAGGGCCTGATTATGATTCACCCATGCACCCCCCTGTATGACACCCCTGAGTTGCCTCACTGCCATAATTTCCATGGCAGGGCTCACTGCTGAGGAAAGGGTCGCAGTGAGGCAACGCATAATATGCTCGGCGGTGCCGCAGCTGCACCACCAGCTTATTGCTGTCTCAGACCGCTGTGCCACCACTGCGGGATCAAGGATCCCAATGGTAGCAGTGTTCCAGTGGTGGTCCAACCACCGTACTTGTAATACGGCGGATGAACCGCCACCACAGGTTCAGCGGTCCCTTAGACTCGTTATCGGGCCCTAACTCTTCAGTACACTCCTGGACCTGTGGATTCTACAGAAGAAAGACTGCTGTGCTGCTTTGCTGCCAGAAGGACTGTGGCTCTGCTGCCCTAGTACTCTGCTGCTCTGCTGCCTGCTGCTCTGCTTACCGAGAATGAAGATTAGACCTGCACCCTTCATCCCAGGCTCAAGTGACTCCAAGGGTCATCTAGCTGATCTCCCGTTCTGATCTACGGGACATAACAAGCTCTAGAGACTCCCTAAAACTGACCAGCTGACCTGCTGTATAGAGCTGAAACTGGATCTGCCTGATACCTGCAGGTATCTGCTGGAATGAGTTCCTGACGCCCAAGTGGAGCCCCTCAAGTCCCCTTGGTGTGGCCTCGGTTGAGCTCCCCTGAAGTTTTTGGGCTCTTTGCGAACACACACAGGCATGTTCGTGACTAGATCTTGCCATCCATACAGATTAGTTTGGGGTTTTCTTGTGACTTCACCTTGGAAAGGATTGTGGTTGCTGCATGAGTAGGGTTTCATCCCCTTCAACCAGTAACACAATTTATTACAAATTGTTAGACTGTGAATCACATATTATTGAGGCCTGTGGAAGAGGTAGTGGTCTACTGAGTGTCTCAATCACTCTTGTTATGTTCATTCTATGTAGACACGTACGCCATTTATCTCCCAACATCTCCTTCTATGTATCACACATCTCATCTTTCCATTTCAGCACCCTCTTTTCACTGTCTCTGAATTCACTTCCTCACATCTCATTCACTCCACCACCGACCCAAACACACAACACACCCACTCACCTGTAAGCACTACATTTTCCTTTACTTTATCCTTATAAATATTTAGACAACTCTATACCTCATTCACACATATCTGCACAGAATTAGAATTACAAGTAAAATACTTGACAATTGCTCTGTGCCCTCTGCAGAGAGGCCAAGGATTTAATGACCATCTATTCTGAACACCTTTCTGACCCACTCTGAGAAACCTATGGTGCCATCAGTCTCAACTTCAGAGCACTCAGTCTTGGTCTGTTATAAATACATGGCACGACTCAGATCAAAGTAAGTACTATATGAGAGTACAATGCTACATGAAAACATACCCTGAACCACAACTTCTTGGAAGAGATTTTTGTCTGATTCCAAATGCAGTCTTTTACAGATGAGCTGTAGACACATTTTCTATTTCACGTTCGAAAGTGGGAGGAGGTTATGGATAACGTGAATATTGATAGTGTGGCTATGTATTCATATGTCTTTAAATGGACATGTTCCTGCCACACTGAAAAATGTGTATTTCCAGCTCCACAGACTCAAGCCAAGTCTTTGTTCCAAACAGTGAAATAAAATGGCTCAGAAAAGCTCCAACTAATTGTAGGCTAGGCTACTGTAAAAGCCTTTGGTTTAATTTAATTACATATCCAATGTGTGTAAATGTCTCTATTGGCTGACAGTGGGCGAAAGCATTAGTTTTAGGATCACAAGCACTCTTTGCGCTTTGTGGTCAAGTTCTAATCATACTTTTGTTACATTGTCCAGTGCTATGCACCCTTGCAGACACCAAGGTAGCTTACCCAAAGTATATTTGTAGTTCTTACATATAAAATGTCATCCCTTGAGAGAAGGATCATTCAAGTTACAGATCCTAAGCTGTTGAACTGGCTTCCAGAAAACCTGAGACAAGAAAGTAATCTGCAAGAAATATGTAGGTTGCGGTTGCACACCCTGTTTTCATAAAGTTTTCTGAAAATGTTCCAATTCATTCTCTTGGGTGCTGATGAGTATCACCTCCTGATCCGTGAGGTGTAAAATGTAATTGAAAAAAACGCCCTCCACCGGGGAACGAGCGGACTCAATTAGCACTCCTTGGCGACTTAGTGTTGCTTCTAAATTTTCACTTGAACAAATGTTCAAGTGGTTGAAAATTTAGAAGCAACACTACGTCTCCAAGGAGTGCTAATTGAGTCCACTTGTTCCGCGGTGGAGGGCGGTTTTTTTCAATTACAAGAAAGTAATCTCTCAGGTTCCAGAAAACATTAAAAATGCTACTGGTCGACAGGTGAGCCCGATGCCCTGTAGGAGCTGAGCACAATGCTCCTCCCCCTTCCCCAGCTTTCCGGGATGGCCGTGGCTTGCAGCGTGCAGTGAGATGAGGCTCCAGTGAAAGGGAGCGGTGTGAAAGGGAGCAGTATCAACGCTCGGAAAAGCTAGAAGCACACTGCTAATTACAAGGAATGCCTTTGACACCTACCTGCCACGGTGTGCTGGGAGCATTCCTCGGGCCGCAGTTTCCTCCAGTTTCGGAAAGGTTTACCGGCGTGTGAGGCGAGTGATGGCTCTGAGGCTTTGAGCAGTGGCAGCGGTTCCTCTGTGCCCCTCCCCCTCGGAGTACAATTACGTGCTGAGAATACCACCGTCAAGGCTGAAGTTAGAGGCTGCCTGAGGTCGCCAGGGTTCTCGCAGGCAAAATTGGAGCAAGGAGGAGCGCGCTGATGGTCGCGCTGAGGAGGATCCAACTCTGAGGTACCTGTGAGCTAAGAGAGCTAGGACGACGCGAAGTGTGGAAAACGGGGATATCAATTGACTACCAGGCGTTACACTGTATAGTGCCACCAAGTTTGCGAGGCACGGTAGCACTTTTTCTTGAGAGCTGGGGTTTTTTTTTTTGTTGTCTCCCATATGCATTTTAAAGTGCACAAACGCTGGCTGGAACTTTTTGGCAGATTGGCAGTAGTCATATAATCCCCTCCTACGCGACTTCCTTGGTGGCAGTTTGGCCGCAAAAGGGTCTATAAGGTGTGCTATAAGGCGTGCTATATGCTTTTTACGAATAGCGAAAAGAAATAACTGTGCAAGTTAAGTTAATTAAGGGCTTGGTCAGAGAGCTATGCGTCAGATGGTTCTGAGAGGGACAACAGCCCGAGCAGTAGCTCCATCTGCAGCACCCCCTGTTTTACCATCTTCTGCGCAGAAAACTAGACGCCAAACCGCGCAGGCTCGTATTTTGGCAGCCAGAAGAGGAAGAACTGCTCAGAAAATTAGGGGAGATATAAACTTTACGAACTCGCAGGTGGCTCTCTTAACTCAGAAGTTTTCTTCTACGCTTTCTGACTCCCCTGAAATATCCTCAGCCTCGCTGGAGCTCTCGCCAGAAGTGAGAACCGAGGGCAAAACCAGAGTCACAGGGGCAGCAGGGTCCGATATACTGAGGATTGAGAACCCAGAAGTGGTTAATTCTCCTAACCCTCCCAAAGAGTACCCGGTATTCTCTATTAATCGAAAATTTAATCAGATGGCTACCCCGGCTAACACAGTGGACAAGCGGATAGTGAACAAAACACTTCCAGTAGAAGCTGTCCCTGTAATACAAGCAAAAGGTGTGGATGCCACTACGGGAACCGGGGCTCTTCTGGGAAAAGAAGGAGAGATTTCTTGTGGCGAAAAAAGTCCAGAGTATCAAGGTCAATCAAGGCAGGGGGGAGCGACTGCACAAGGGGGAACGCTGGAGATAACAAGACGCAATTCCAGGACAAGTGAGGACCAGGGGTTTTTAACCCCTTCACCACAACATGGCTCACCAGCACTAGAAAGAGGGCTGGAAGTGGGGGCTTTGACTTCTCTGCAGAGAACGGATAGTAGCGGCCCCAATATTGGAGGAGGTACCCCTGATACTGTTTTTGCCGTGACTCAATCTTCAGTTGTCCCGTTAGATCAGATGCAGCAGCTCTTTGAGACCATTCTGGGAGAGATCAGAGACTGTAAGACCTTGCAAGCCCAAGAGCTCTCTCTACTGCACCAACGCCTAGATAAAATCGAAACTATGGTACAGCAAATACCTGAGAGATTTAAAGAGCTGGAACAACGGGTTTCTGATATTGAGGATCGATCTGAAGTATATGACTCTGACATTATCTCTCTCCAGAAGAAGCTCCATGCCTCTCAGAATAAGATTGATGAAATGGAAAATTATGCTAGGCGCTCGAATCTGCGCTTCACAGGAATCCCAGAAGATAATGAACGTATGGACGGGCAATCCAATCCAGTGGCTTATATGGAGTCATTAATCAGAGATCATCTGCTTGAGAAAGCACCTGAAGACCTTACAGTAGTGAGAGCCCATAGAGTCCCTTTCCACAAAATTCCAGGGGCTAAGTTTCCCAGGACAATAATTGTGAACTTTTCAGATTATCGTATTAGAGAGGCAGTACTAACAAAAGCAATTCTGAAGAGAGAGATTGTTCTACCCAATGGAGGCCGCGTACGAGTGTTCTCTGACATGTCGGCAGCAGCAGCAAGAAGACGGAAGGACTTTGTTGGGATGCTTAGCCAATTTAAGAGTGCAGGAGCCCAGGCTTCGATTGTGCAACAGTCCAAATTGAGAGTGCTATGGAAAGGAAGGTTCCATCTATGTGTTTCTCTAGAAGAAGCCCAAGATCTACTACAGAAAATTACACAAGATAATTAATAAGAGACTTGGGTGGACTCAATTAAATTGTTAAAGAATCTCTTTTTCCTTCCCTTTCCTTTTTTTTTTTCTTTTTTAGCCTATTGTAAAAAATGGAGCAAAATGTTTTCGTTTGCTTCTTGGATTTTCGGCACCTTGGCATTTTAATTAACTTTTCTAGGCTACCTTTTGTTGATAAGGCCTATTGCCTTTTTGCACTGCACTATCCTTGTGAGAGATGAGTCAAAATGCACTTTTTCAGAGCACTTTACAGGTTTTTCCTTTTTGTCTTATAAACGTAGGGTGGAGGCAGTAAAATTGCGGCCCTTGCATTAGGGAATTTGTAAATATGACAGCAAACATAGTATAAGTTTACAGCCGATGTTTTCTCATATGGCACTTTGCACATTGCATATTTGCACTTTTCTGCATTGGCACTTTACAGAGCCTACTCCTCTACATTCGTCAAATTGAACTTGCATTTGCTTCTGTATTCAGTGTAGTAAGTTGATAGTTAACGTACTTTATATATTGCACACTGCACTTTATCTAGATTTTTGCACTATAAATGCTTTTCCCCATTTATGTAAGGTTTACTGAGGCTTAACGAGGTAGTAAACAGCACTAATGAAATATTGCACTTCCTGCACTAGACCATAATAAGCTTATAGTTGACGTTATCTATACGCCACTTAGCAGAATGCATATTGCACATTGCACTTTACTTTTTATGGTACTGTGCTTCTATACTAATGATTTGTGGTTGCTGCACTGTACATGTTTATATGTATTTATATGTATTGAATTAATAGTAATACACTATAGCTTTTGCAAGCAAGCAATATATTTCAAATATCCTGGGGGTATTCAATTAGAGTTTCTCCTTTTCTTTTTTTTTTCCCCAGAGGCGAAGGGGGAGGGGGGGAGGACGTGCTCCAGGTTGCTAAGACAAGGCACCTTGTTGTTAGAGGGAGGCTGTGGTAGTGAAGGAAGGGCAACCTCACTCCACAGATGGGTTAGGGTGGGCAGAACACGGGGGTGGAGTGGGAGCATGTGGGGAAAAATGAAAACCATATTCAAGATTTCAATACATATGCCCATTACGATTTAGATAGGAAGAAGGGGGACAGTTACCCTGCTTATTCTTAGGTGTATACTGTGTGTGGAAATTGGGAGTTTTGATAATATTTTTTAAATTATCCGGGAACTTAAAACTCTGTCTTTTGTGTCGTAAATGGCAAATTGGAAAGAAGATCAATGGGAAATAGGGAATTACTGAAGGTGGTCTCTTTTAATGTAAATGGCCTTAACAATAAGAGGAAAAGGAGGGCCATTGAGGCCTGGATTAAGACAGAGAATCCTGCGGCTATTCTGTTACAAGAAACCCATATACCAGCGGGTAAAATAGCAGACTTCCCAATGTTTAAATCTTGGGCTGCGCATAAAGGTTTTTCCTCATCATCTGCAGCTCACAGGGGGACAGCTATTTTCCTTAGTAAGAAATTTCAGGCAGAGGTGGTCAATGCAGCGAGTGACCATGGTGGAAGATGGTGGAAGATGGTGTTGGGTCACTTGTAATTTAGGACATAGATCCCTGACATTCGCTAGCCTATATGCCCCAGTGGAGGATAACCCTACTCCATATGAGGAATTTTTTCAATCCTTAATCCAAGTTTCAGGGGAGATAATTGTGGGGGGATTTTAATTTGTTGATGAATCCAAAGATTGATTCTTCAACAAAAAAGAAAAACAGTTAAAGCATAAATCCCTCAAATTGGTCCAAAGTTACAGTTTGATGCTTGATATTGTTGACCCTTGGCGGGCCGCATTCCCTACTGAAACCGCCTACACCTGCTTTTCAGGGAGATTCCATTCGCTTTCACGGATTGATTTTTTTCTTATTTCTCGGAGTTTGTTTTTCAAATCACAAAAAATTCTTCAGAGTGGGTTCTCAGATCATGCAATGGTTATTTTGGAGTTAGAATTGGGTGAATGTAAGAAATCCATAAGAAGATGGCAGCTGAACCGACAGTACCTATCTGAGGAAAACTGGATTTGTTTTATCAAATTAGAAATCAGAGAGTTCTTTGAGCGAAACCATGGCTGAGCTCCAATACACATGGTCTGGGACTCGTTTAAAGCCTTCTTCCGTGGGCTTGCTATTGCCAAAGACGTAGAGATCTCAAGGAGTAGGAAGGAAGAGAAACAAATACTTGAACAAATTATGCAAAGGTCCCTAGATAGATTCCTTGCTACCCCCACTCCGGCGAACCATCGACAGTTGGATCAGGCTAAACGGAATCTGGCCGAGAATTACTATGCAAAAAGTGAATTCTTATATCAGCAGGATAGGCAAAAGATTTATGAGGATAGCAACTATACTGGCAGATTCCTAGCATGGCAGGCAAGGGAGCGGGCTGTAAGCAATCAAATACTTGCATTAAGATGTCCCACTTCAGGTCTCCGTTCTGAGGATAGGGAAGCAATAGGAGACATTATGGTTCAACACTATGAGAAGATATATGGCCATCAGCAACCTATTAATATGTCATCTTTGGAAGTTTTCCTCCAGGAAAATGAACTACCTGTTTTAACAGACTTAGAAAAAAGAAATATGGCGAGACCATTTACAAAAGAAGAGCTAGGGGAGGTTATTAAGAACCTCCCGAATGGTAAAGCCTGTGGGCCAGACGGTCTCCCTTCTGAGTTTTTAAATCATTTGCTAGCGTAATTGTGGATTTTCTTCTTCTATTGGCAAATTCAATTCTGGAAGGAGGACCTATACCTCGGTCTTTTAGAGAAGGGAATGTAGTCAGTTTTTTAAAAAAAGGCAAAATTAGTGAGGACCCTAACTCATATCGTCCGATAACTCTTTTAAATTCTGACTACAAATTGATTACTAAACTTTTAGCCAATCGTTTTAATGGGAGCGCTTCTCATTTAATCCACTCTGATCAGAATGGTTTTATTGCCGGAAGGCAACTGGGAACTAATACTCATTTTTTAGTAGAAGCACTGGATTATTTTGATACCCGGAAGATTCCAGCATTAGTATTGTTTTTAGACGCCGAAAAGGCTTTTGATTTGGTTATATGGGAGACTTTATTCTGTATTCTAATAACATTTGGCATTCCTTCTAAAATTATCGGCTTGGTGGCGAATTTATACATGAATGCAGAGGCCAATATTATCATCAATGCTACTCAGGTCGGCCAAGTAAAAGTTAAAAGGGGAACCAGACAAGGCTGCCCGTTATCCCCGGTGTTATTTGCTTTTTTTATTGAGCCTCTTGCGATAGCCATTAGAAATAACAGGCATATCTGTCCCCCGCTTCCTTCTATGGCTAAAATTAAATTATATGCTGATGACATTATGCTTATAATAAAACCGGAGGAGGAAGTCCAGGCAAAAGCCTTCCAGATTTTTGATCTGTATGAGTCCTTTGGCGGCTATAAAATTAATAAAAGAAAAACCGAAATAATGTTGAGTGGATGTACATCGGGGATTTTACACCCCGATATTCTTCCGTGTTTCAATTCGAACCCTAAGCGGTACTTAGGGGTCTATTTCTCGTCACACGTTTCGGATCTTTATGATCTGAATTTTGCCCCATTGCTACGAAAAGTTCAGGACTTATTCACACGTTGGAATTCTCTCCCTTTATCTATTTTAGGACGGGTCGCTCTGATTAAAATGTCAGTGCTTCCATTGTTTAATTTCCTTTTCTCCACAATTCCCTGTGTGTTAGTGAATTCTTTTTTTCGAGAATAGAGTCAATGTTTACATCGTTCCTGTGGGATAAGAAAATTCCCAGAATCGCACTTAGCACCTTATATGAGAATGTGGAAGATGGTGGCTTAGCTCTCCCCAATCTCAAGGAATATTATTTTGCATATTTTGCACAATACATGTCTAGATTTAAGCAGGGTTTACAGTCGGGTCTTTTTATTAACTTTTTTATGAATTTAATATTTAAAGATAATCAGATCCATTGCCCATTATCAATATTTCGATCCCCAAAATTAGTTAGATATAAGTGTCTACATTGGTTTTTTCATAAACGCCAGGCTTTTTGTAGACGGTATTCTATTCCAATTATTAATGTTATAACCCCTATAGCTGATCTTTTTGTTTCAGCAGGCATTAAAGATTCATTTTTAATTTCACAAAAGTGGTCGAAGGCTGGTTTTTTGAGGCTTTCTGACTTTCTTCTGAATGATAAATGGATAAGTGTAAGTGAAATGTCTCAATTAATCCCCGGTGATTTTCTCCTCCTGGGGTCATATAACACTCTTAGTAAATTCTTTGGCAATCTTGATCTGTTCCAGATCACAGCCCGGAAACAGTTAGTTTATGACTTGCTGGGAGACAGGGTAATGAAAAAACCAGGGAGTGGAAAAAAAGCTAGCCAGAATTAAAGGGGTAGATCTGGAGATTAAGGCTATAACAAAATGGGGTAAATATGAGGACCAGGAACTTACAGCAAATATGTGGACTATAATCAACAATTTAAATTTTACCTTACTCAGAGGGGCTAATTGGAGAAGGATGTTATATTTTAGCAAATGGCTATTGTACAGAACCCCGTCTTTTGTGGCCAAGGCCTATCCCAATCAATCAGGGCAGTGTTTCCGATGCCACACTCATCCTGCCGCTAATTGGACTCATATAATATTACAGTGCCCTCGGATCCAGAAGTTCTGGAGCGATATTTTTGAGTATCTGACAACAGAATGTTCCATATCAATTAGTTTTAATGATCGACTGATATTGTGGGGTTACGATCCAGATTTGCAGGTATCTGAGAAGCTGATTGGAATTTTATATATTGGTATGGCTGTTGCCAGATCACTTTTACTTCAAAGATGGCGATCAGATTTAATTCCGTCTAAAATTGAATGGGCTCGGAAAATGGGTCAGGTTAAGAGAAGCAAACGAATTTATGCTTTACGAACAGGGGGACTTAAGAAATTTGAGAGGATCTGGACAATATATTTTGATTCTGTTCTCTAAAGTCACCATATAATTTATCCTTCCCCTTTATTCTGTCCTCTTTTTTATGATATGGCATTTTTTATATGGATAGTACACTTTTGGTCATTGGATCCTTTTTGTTGGTGGCAATGGAGACATGTTTAGAGATTCTAGGTGTTTTTATTAAGATCCCCCTGCTTATTTATCAATTATTAACGATTGGATCTGCTATGTATTGATCAATTGATGTTATTTATTATCCTTGTGAATGTTATGGATGAATTTTATAGGATGTATATTTGGATTTATTGTATTGTATTGCATATGGTTTTCAATAAAAAATAAAATAAAAATAAAAATAAAAAAAATGCTACTGATCACTGTGAGAAACTGAATTATTAATTGGGGTGGATGATAGTCCACCACAAGTAACAAATTCACCAAATTGTTAAGGCTTGTTAAAGGTTTTGGTAATATAAACCTGTGCCCAACACCTGGTAGGTATAGCACATAGCATACAGGCTTATCTTAAGAAAATTGACATCAAAACAACAAAAATACAAAAAGGGGAACCAGAGAGACGAATTTTTAAAATTTTAAAAGAAAATAGCACCAAAAAGCACTACTTGCCAATGTGCATCACCTGGTGGCCATAGACCCGGACTTAGATGCGATTTCAAACTGACCACGAAGGAGCGCAGCTCGGATACTGCAACCAAGTTTGACCCTGTTAAAAGTTTTACTTTGGGACTTAGTCTTTTCTAGAAATTAAAATCCTTCAGTGGGGAAGGTAGCAGGCTGTATTCGAAGAGGGCTCTATGAAGTCAGAAGCAGGTGGTTTTGGTGGGAAATACTCTGAATGGGAAAATTAAAATGTCATGCCCAGGGAAGTCATCTCGCTGGTTGGATACTTTTGGCGCCTTAGCCAGGTCAAGATTTCTATGTTAAAACTTAGTCTCTTGTTGGAGCTCGGAATCCTCCAGCAGAGCAAAGCTACAGACTGTATTTGAAGGGTGCACCACAAAGTCAGATACCTTTTCCTTGAGGTCCAACTGAATTGGATTTTCTGCTATGGAGAAGCCCTGAGTGGAGTTAACCTTTTTCTTCAGCCCAGCTGCAACACAACTCGGGCAGAGTAGATTGGCAGGCTTGTATTGGTCCTCCAGAGGTCTTCAAGTTCAAACATTTTTTAAGTCCCAGGTTTTCAGGGATTTTAAGAGAAGTCCAGTTAGATACAGTCTAGGGTCACAGGACCTCAGAAACAGCACTTGAGGTCCAAGACTCACTCCGGCAGAAGCCACCAGCAAGACCCAGGTCAGGTCCAGACAGCACTGGTCAGCTGGGCACTTTAGGAAAAGGCTTTTTGCAACTTGTTGTGGCCCTGTAGCTTACACAAACAGACAGCCAACAGACCCTTGCAGTCCACTTCTGTATCTGTGTAGAAGTAGGAGCAGGTCCAGCCTTTCAGGCCTCCTCACAGGTCTCAATCAGAAGGTGCAGTCCTTGTTCTGCTGTTCTGCAGGTCCAGTATCGTACTGAAGAACAGAAGTTGTCTTGTGGTGCCACATTTCTGCCTGGCACTAGTTTGCTAGTTGGGTGACTGCTGGCCCCACCCTAACCAATAGATTAAAGTTTTTCAGTGGTAACCCTCCCATTTTTGCAGAGGTTGCTGTGTGCCCTACTGCAAGCAATCCCACGGTGCCCTTCACTCACTAAATTCAAAATGAACAGAGAAATCCTTCCCCCTTTGTAGAGTTTATGTGCCTACCCAGAGATGTGACCAGGGTAATGAGCAGTGTCCTCCTCCTTGGTAACTCCTTGGCAGCTTTCCCCACACTGGGTTTGGTGTCTGCCTGACTGGTAGGACATAAGAAGGGGCCTGTGCAGGGGTCATCTGACATCTGTTTGTGAAAGGGGTTACCCCTTTGAAGTAAGTTAAGTGCTAGGACACTGCCCACTTGATCTTCCTGCCAGAGGAACAAAACACCTTCCCACACCAAGGCCATTGTCTGTGCTCTGGAAGAAGATTTCACATCTCATCAGGGATATTCAACAGCTGGGTGGCAGTTGGAGACTATTGCAAATTAGCCTCCAAGAGATTCAGCCAGGTAAAAGATGACTTTTAAAAAGTCCTGTTTCATTAATATTTATTAAAAATCTGACTTCATCATTGAGTTCGGCTTTTAATAAATATTGAAGACAGTCCTGGAATTACTTTCATAGCTGGTTCCTACTCTGAGAGCAGAAATAATGTTTAATATTGCTTCCCAGTGTTTAGTCATGGGTCAGTAAGCCTTTCTACAGTGAAAAAAGCTTTTGGGGGCTAGTCACTGTAAAGAAGGTGGTCTAAATGTTGCACCCATTCACACAAGAAGGGGCTTTGGAAAGTGGTGATGATGGTTTCGGAAAGGGGCAAGGATGGTACCAAGACTGTCTGTGATGGAGGATGCAGTACTGAACTGGGCTCACTCCGAGGACAGTTTTGACCCCTTCCATTGTCTAGTCTATTTAGTTCTCACCTACTAGATAGCGCATGAACTGTCTGTTGTGAAATGTATTGTTAACTTACAGTGGGCTTAGAGTCTTCCCATTGCTTGCCATTGCAAGGATTGATTTTCACTCTCATTTGCTTGCTTCTTATTTGTTAGCTTGTGTGGGCTTTCCTTCCTCCTCTTGAGTGTCCCTCCCCTGGAGCATGGATGCATAACTTGTATCCTTCCACTGCTTATTTTTATGATGTTACCTTTTTCCTTTTTGTTTAGCACTCTATGAGATGGACAGTGTTTTCCAGCTGTCTCTTTAGTGTGCTTCTCTTCCGTCCTCCATGCTCTGTGTTGCGCTCTCTCTTGTCTGTATGCTTCTCCCCTGCCTACTCCCATTTCTCTCACTCGCACCTTCCACTGCTTATTTTTATGATGTTACCTTTTTCCTTTTTGTTTAGCACTCTATGAGATGGACAGTGTTTTCCAGCTGTCTCTTTAGTGTGCTTCTCTTCCGTCCTCCATGCTCTGTGTTGCGCTCTCTCTTGTCTGTATGCTTCTCCCCTGCCTACTCCCATTTCTCTCACTCGCACGTTTACTGTTCCTGCCCCTGTACACCATGTTGCTCTCTCTCCCTGTTAGTTTCCTTTCGTCCCTGTGCCCACCGTGCTGCTATCCCCACCTGTGTCCTCACCCTTTGTGTTGTTTCCCTGCCCTCCTGCTGCACTTGACTCCCAGAGAAACTGAGAATATTTGGATCTGCTTCCCCAGGAAGATAATGACCATCCCAACTCTTGGATCAACTTTGTCGATGAGCAAATACTGCAGTTCCACTTCTAAAGGGGTGTGGTGGCAACAAGAGCCCCTGGACCTACAATCATGCCTGGGGTCTCACAGCGGAGAAGGTCAGGCTTTTGCCTTTCTTTTACTGAAGTGCATGACTCCCCCCCTCTGATGCATAACACCAGCTGTGCTCCTGCCCTTCCATGATGCTGCAGAGTGAGTGACGTATAGGATCAGAGCAGTTGCTCCTTCTTTCTGCTCCACAAGTTTTAGATTTGACTCCAAGGACTCCACAGTTTTACAACATCACAATTCTTTGGGCTCGACTACAAGACAGCTTTTAGCCATAGGCAAAAGTCTATTGTTGACCACAATGCTTTAAGTGAGATGAAAAGGGTTGGGGTGATCGCTAAAAGGGTAGTAGCCTAAGTAATTATGGGTGTGGCTTAAAACATGTGAAATACAATCCTGTGCTTTACACATAATGCTGTTTGGCCAGGATTTATGTTTTCTGCTATTGCATCCAGACATCACACAACAACAAATAAAGGTCTGAAACAAGCCAGACCTATTTGAGAGTGTTTGTTAGCAGTTTGAAATAAATGTGTAACAATGATTATGCTATAAATATTTAGAATTGGCAATTACAAATGGTACATATGTAGCCATCACTACGTGTGCATTGGAGAGAGGCTAAGGATTTGATGAGCATGTAATCTGAAGACTGTTACACTCCACTGATTCACACAGCCTTCAGCCTTCAGCCTGAACTCCAGAGCTCTCAATCATGCCCAATTATGAATACACTCTTCAATCAGAACTCACCAATACACTTGAATGCGACTCAGATCACATGTATCATATAAGCATTGGAAACCCCAATAGCTCAAGCTTTTGGAGCAGAGACTTCTTGGCTTTGTCAATACTTATTAAAATAAATTCTAATTACAATTCAAAATTGCATTAAAGCAAAGAGAGTTTAAAAATGTTAACACATTCAAAGTCTACTCACATAAAATATGCAATGTATATACAGCAACATACTCCTAAATACATTGGCAAACCTAGTAGGTTCCAAAAGACAAGACCTATGGCTTTACAAATGCTTTTTTGTCCTAGGGACAGAGGCAGGCCTTGGTTCCCAACATTTGCTCCATGGAAATGCACCCAAACAATAAAAGGCAGCCATTAAGATTCTCCAACCATTATTGGTTTAGAATTAAAACAGAACAGGCCTAATTCACTAAGAAAGCCCTAAATTTGAACCCACGTGCCTACAACCCCACATAATGCAAATCTATGTCTCTTAGAAACTCTGAAAAAAATTCTAGTAGTTAGGACTGTAGATCTGCAAGGGGCACAGGTTTCCATATGCGTGGTTAAGGCAGTGCGCAGTCTAGCTGCAGGAAGACGGAGGCAGGAAGACGCCGTGGTGAGGTGAGTGGGGCTGTTTTTTTATAGGGACTGGGAGGGGGGCGGTGTAGGTTTTAGGGCAGTGGAAGGGGTTGGAGTAGTTTATGGGATAACATAAGGGGGTCAAGGGGTCGGGGTAGTGTAAGTTAGGGTGCAGGGTTTTAGGCCTTAGGGCAGTGGGAGGGGAATGGGGAGTTGGGTTAGTTTTTTGGGTGAGGGGGTCAGGGTAGGTTTTAGGGCAGTGGAAGGGGTTGGGGTAGTTTAAGGGACAGCATGGGGTGCGGGTAGGGGCGGGCTAGTGTAGAGGTTAAGGCTGTAGGGCAGTGGGAGGGGAATGATAGTTGGGGTCGTTTTTAGGGCTGTGAGGGGGTCGGGGTAGGTTTTAGGGCAGTGGAAGGAGTTGGGGTAGTTTAAGGGACAGTGCAGGGGGGGGGGGTTGGGGTAGTGTAAGTTAGGGTACAGGGTTTTAGGCCTTAGGGCAGTGGGAGAGGAATGGGTAGTTGGGTTTTTCAACACATGACAAGCCTGAACAACTTTTATGAATTTGTGAAATATGGATATAAATTACCTCAAAATTCAAAGTTGCAATTGATTAAATTTGTTTGGACCAGAGAAGACAATATTTGGTAAAACAATAAATAATGAGTGCTGATCTATTTGCTGTAAAAGTATGTGGATTATATCCAATTATGGGGACCCAGGACGCTGTTTTCCCTTGATCTGAGCACCACTCATTTGTAATATACCCTTCAGCTTGATAGGTGTGGTATCTAGAGTCTAGGCCTCTTTTTGTAAATCTTTGCCAACGCGAGATCTGCACTTCTCGCTACACCAACGACAGTCCGCGGTCACCACCAATGTGAATCTCCAGCAATGACCATCCGCAACGCTCAAACACATCTTCACGCTACAGTGACAACTGTCCACAAAGCCAACTGGGCATGCTCTTCGTGCTACAGCGATGACCATCCGCGACAAGTTCCCAGCTCCTCTGGACTCCTCCACCGCACACTGGACTCTACACACCGGACTTTGAGAAGGTAACTCATGCTCCATCGCAGTCAACCTGAACCTGTGACTTTTTCCCAATGTAGAACAACCAGATGACCACTGGTGGCACTTTGTGCTTTTAGCCGCTCTATCTAAAACGTTTTTAAAATGCCTATTTCCAGTTCTACTGATTGAATTTTTGCTGTTCTCGTATCATTTTATTTATTTCGAGTTACCCTATTTTTCTAATTTTGGGGGGGATTTTTCTTGTTTAGTGTTTTCACTTCATTACTGTTTGAGTGCTGCATAAATTCTTTACATATTGCCTCTAAGTTAAGCCCAACTGCCTTTGTGCCAAGCAACCAGAGGTTAAGCACAGGTTAATTCAGTGACTTTTGCGGTTCACCTTGACAAGGAGTGTGGTTTTTGCTTGAGAAGGGTCTTTACCCACCTCAAACAAACCCTTATTTCCCACAATACCTATTTATATAAAGCATTCCCTCAAATGAAGCACAGAAAAATAAGTTACATGCATGCACAGCACTGCAGATATATGGTATTGCCAAGTTTATTACCATATGATATGAAGCTTAGCTTTGTATGAGTCAAATACAGAATTTACTTGGGGGGACCAAAGCTCAATGACTAGAAAGACTGTCATGAAAATATAGAATTATAGATAAGTAATATTATATAACAGGGATATTTTTCACTGAGGGGTTCTAAGTGACATTGAATAGCCAACAAGAGCAAAGCTCGAGTTGTCTCTGATGTCACTCAATACCCAGAGGTGGAAAAGATCCCTGCTATTCACATTTTTATCCATATATAATTTTATATCAATTATAGCCCCCGAAATCAGCTGCCCCTGGTTCCAATGATATGCAGGAGCAGAGGCATAATGGTGGAGCCATATACAAAATCTGTTTCAAAAGTAAGAAAAACAAAAACAAAACTTTCCTCTTCTACCCACCCACCACCCTATGTGCCTACTCCCTCACCTCCACTTATGAAGCTGTGCTCTCTGCTCTCCACTGGTGCACAGAGCGAGCCCTGCTCGGAGCAGGCTGACATTCAATTATAGATATCAACAGTGGGAAATAACATTTGTTTCCCATTGTTGCTAAGTCACTGCAGTGAATAACCAGATTTAGAATCTGGTCTTCACGCTGGTTGTCTTCACTGAGAGCCATACAAGAATATTAGACCCATACCTTTAGCATACTGCTCAAGTCTATGTGTATGATCAGGCAGAAACCTAATTAAATTAAAGCAGAAACCTAATTAAAGGGTTGTTGGGGTAATGTTTAGCATTACACTATAGTTGATGTAGGTTTCCAAGGAAATTAGCATCATATCCTTCAACAATGCAGCGTTATGTAAATCTATAGCTCTTAATAATTAGGAGAAACCCTGTTCATTTCCTTAGCAGTCCAACACATAAAATGTAGGAAGGGAAACATTCCAGCTGATTGCAAGTCATAACTAAGGCCCAAGCTGCCCACTCTCCAAAGCACTTATAACAAGGGCATCATTCTAATGATAACTAGTATGTATAGAAACGCAGTCACACTGCTGTGGGTCTAGGCCTCTAATTCTTTTCTAGTAAAGGCCCTAAACATTAACAAGCGAATACATCCATGTTAGGAAAGCATGTCGTTTTTTAACAATAAACTGCAATAAGAATAATACAGATATTAGCATTAATATAACAAAAGCCATAGGGGCCGATTCCGATCTCGGTCGGAGGCGCACCCAATACTATTCGGTCGGGAAAAAAGCCATGCGAAAGCCAGTTTCCCGACCGATCCGTACAGTACACCGAACGAGCAAGTACGATGCGCACAACAGCAAAAATCCCGGCCGAGCCGTACTCACCCAAACCAGGTCCTGTTCTCCGACCGAGGCGAATCCGGAAACGCCGAATCGAGTCGCACGGAAGGGAAAATGCAGCCCCGTCCGGCCGGACAAGTACGATGCGCTTTCCGTACGCGCCGAACCCGTCGCTACGCACGGCACGTCAAAGCATCCGGGAGAGGCGCACATAAGCTCCGAATCGCGCCACAACACGATCCACGGCTACGAGACGAACACAGCACCGACGAGGACGACGCGAAGCGACGAGGACGAAGCCAAGCGACGAGGACGACGCGAAGCAACGAGAAGGACGAACGACACGAACCAACCATGAATCCCTTCGTCCCGATCATACCAATATTCTACATCTACTACCGGAACAGGCACGGACGCGTACGGCGCAGAAGGTAAGTCAGACACCAACCACAAAACACATACAACACGTACACGACACATCACACACATACACTGGGAATCTGAATATACTTACACCAGCAACAGCAGCACCATAGGGGCGGGATGCCCATCACCAATGCCACATATGCACACAGGGGCCTGAATGCGCGCCACCACCCCAACCCAGGGGGCTGGATGCCAACCACCACAACCACCCTCAACCAGGGGGGCAGGATGCCTACCACTACTACCACCCTCACCCAGGGGGGCAGGATGCCCACCACTACTACCACCCTTAGCCAGGGGGCTGGATGCCTACCACCACCCTTAGCCAGGGGGGCTGGATGCCCACCACTACTACCACCCTTAGCCAGGGGGGCTGGATGCCTACCACTACTACCACCCCCACCCAGGGGGCAGGATGCCTACCACTACTACCACCCTTAGCCAGGGGGCTGGATGCCTACCACTACTACCACCCCCACCCAGGGGGCAGGATGCCTACCACTACTACCACCCTCACCCAGGGGGGCAGGATGCCCACCACTACTACCACCCTTAGCCAGGGGGCTGGATGCCTACCACTACTACCACCCCCACCCAGGGGGCAGGATGCCTACCACTACTACCACCCTCACCCAGGGGGCAGGATGCCCACCACTACTACCACCCTTAGCCAGGGGGCTGGATGCCTACCACTACTACCACCCTCAACCAGGGGGCAGGATGCCTACCACTACTACCACCCTCACCCAGGGGGCAGGATGCCCACCACTACTACCACCCTCACCCAGGGGGTGCCAGATGCCCACCACTACCACCCTTAGCCAGGGGGCAGGATGCCCACCACTACTACCACCCTTAGCCAGGGGGCTGGATGCCTACCACTACTACCACCCCACCCAGGGGGCAGGATGCCTACCACTACTACCACCCTCACCCAGGGGGCAGGATGCCCACCACTACTACCACCCTTAGCCAGGGGGGCTGGATGCCTACCACTACTACCACCCTCACCCAGGGGGCAGGATGCCCACCACTACTACCACCCTCACCCAGGGGTGCCAGATGCCCACCACTACCACCCTTAGCCAGGGGGCAGGATGCCCACCACTACTACCACCCTTAGCCAGGGGGCTGGATGCCTACCACTACTACCACCCCCACCCAGGGAGGCAGGATG